>JAJTWQ010000012.1:8452500-8855712 GCA_029007595.1 Solanum commersonii
TTGAATTAGATTAAAGTATTTATGATGGATCATGATTAGTAATACTTGAGATTTAGCCTTTATGATGATATATGACTAAAATTGCTTAAGAATAAAACATGTGACTAGAATGTGTTGTGATCTAGGCCTATGTGAGGATTGTAAGAAGTAAAGCTTTGAGAGTGAAGTGTCTATAATCATTATATGTTGTTGTGTTGTTGAAAGGCTATTCTCGCACACAAACCGATGTATGAATATGATATGATGTGAAAGGTTTTTATCACATAGAATGACTCTAGGTTGAAAGGCTTGCTCACCTAAAATGAATCAAAACATGATTAGTTATGTTAGCTTGAGGTTGTGTTATGAAACCCCTTCATGAATAACTTGCACTCATATAATAGAATACTTGCATGGTAGCTTGTCTTGGTAAGACAAGACCATTTCATGGTAGCATGAGTAAAATATCTCACGGTAGCCTTGGATTGAGAAACCATACTCTCCTAAGGGTATCTTACACTAGCATCATAGAATGCTTGCTTGGTAGCATGACTTAGTTAGGATAAACCACTTCATTGGTAGATATGATGGAGTAATTGCACCCTTCCTTGTATAGCTTGGACTTGCATGTTAGTATGCTATTCCTTTGGTAGCATGGTCTAGCCTAGTATGGTGCTATTCCTTGGTAGTCTAGAAATGATAAATAATAATCATTGATTTATGATGGCCTAAAGTGGTACTTAGCATAGGTAGGATTATGTGGTCTTATTCATGCATTGCACAAGTATAACTTGGAGCTACTTATAAAGTGTGTCTCATATATGTTGTATGCTTAGCTTGGATTGAGTAATAATACTTTTCCTTGAGTAGCTTGGACTTGCATAAGTAAGGTGCTTTCCATGGTAGCTTGGTCTAGCATAAGATAGTGTTTTCCTTGGTAGCCTTAAATAGGTAAATTATAACCATTCATGAGTAATGACTTGTCTTGGACTAGTATAAAGGTACTCTTCCATGAATAACAAGAATATATAAGGAGGGACTAGTCCCTAATTAAAATAGCATGTTTATGATGAAACTAGATTACTTCAAAGAAGTATTGTAAATATGTTCTAATATGAGATTTACATATATGATATATGCTTAGCTTAGATTGTTGCTATAGTTGCCTTCCTTGATATGTTGGACTAAGGGTAAAGGTTCCCTTGTCTATGAGAATTAAGCTAAGGATGAGATCCAAAGATGGTAAGTATGATTATGATGACGTAAAAGTGGTACTTAGTGTGGGTGGGATTATGGGGTCACATCCATGCATTGCGCAAGTATGCTTTGAGGTTTCTTGAGAAGTAGTTTTCTTATGTTATGAAGATCTAATGATTTACTATGCTTATGAATATGATGTATCTCTTATGATTATGGATTATGCCTTATGTTGACTAATGCTTATATTATGTCTATGTTGAAGATCATACTTTCTATTATGTTGTTATGCTCTTATGATGCTATGCTAGCTATCATATATAGTACTTTTGTACTAACACATACTCTTGCCTACATTCTCATCAAATGTAGGGTTCGACGATTTTGAGTTACATTCTTGTGGCTAGGTTTCTAGAAGAGCAAAGAGTTGAAGACTTGGTGAGTCCTCATAGCTGATTAACGTAATCAAAGACACAACTTCCAATTCAAGTTTCAACGATCGCATGCAGTAATATAACCTAACTGAATGGGTTGGGGTTGAGTCCCAAGGGAGTGGTAGCAAGAATTATTATAAAAATAAAATCAAATTCTAATCAATCATAGTTATAAACATTAACAAATAAAAACATACTAAATCTAAACGTGACACGAATGTCAAATATCAATGGGGTTTTTGTATTCAACTAAAAGACAAAAATAGCAAAAATATGAGGAAACAAGATAGGGAGACGTGATTCTTTGGATGTGATAGGAATATGGGATAAAAGACACTATCGGGTAAATGCTATTGATAGTAAATCACTGAATATTTATAACTAAGCTAAACTTTAGTGGGGGAAAATTCTCTCTGGAGCAACTTACCCCGAATCAACTCGTTTCTCTCAAACACCGAGTTGTATCACTCAAGCACAACCTCCGCCTTAGCCCATTCACTCTCTCTCGCTAAATATATGGGAGAAGACCTAGGATTCACTCTCTTGAGCTGAACCTAGGACAACCCAATAACCACCGGCTATCGATTTAGTAGTCTTAGTTTTAAAACCTCTCTCTCTCGAGCAAGCCAAAAACACTAAGATGAGATTGTAATTGACACTACAATCCCATTAAGTTCAAACACAACTACTAAATGAAATCACATGTAAAAAACGAATAGACTAACAATAAGCAATACCCAATAGTAAATTTAACCCATATTTACAAAAACACACCCCAAGAATTGGGGTTTTAGTTAGACATGGGAAAATGATAGAAATCGATACCAACAAGTGTTGCCATCAAGTGGGTACGTTAAATAAAGTCTTTAAACACGTCAAGGATGAAGATTCTTCGAGACCCACTTCTAATTTCTTGAAGTTGAAAACCTTCAAAACCTTTAAGCTTAAGAAAAATGTCTCCCAAAAAGCTCTAAGAACTAAAAACTGAAAATATTCCAAGTCTTAGTAATAATTCTCGACAACTTGATACTAAGCTACATAATAAAATAGGTATTTACAGTTTTCGAATATATATGGTCCGAAGGACCACTCGATGCAGTTAGTCGGGATCGCCGATACACTCGGCAATCCGCCCTTTGGTCTGGTTCATTGCCTTTTCACTTTTGCCTTCAGCGTCTTCACGTTTTGATTCATTGGGTGATAGGGAACTGCTTCGCAAAAATGCCCGGCAATGCGCCGACTGCACCCTTTTCTCGCAGATTTGATATTTTCGTTCAGCACACTAGAACATTAGGCGAGATTTGAGGCCTTTTGGCGACTCGCCTAATGGATTAGGCGATCTTCAGGATGTCTTTTCTTCCTTTTTTTAGCCGCTTTGCTCCTTTTTGCTCGATAGCATCCATGCTTTTTCTCTCAAGTCAAATATCAGAAACTTAAGGATTTACATCAGATATTGAGACAAAATATACATTTGAGGACACTAATTTAATCAAAATATAGCCCTAAATGAGTCCAAATTGTGGACTCATCAACACCCCCAACTTAAACTTTTGCTTGTCTTCAAGTAAAACTCAAGTTCATCAGTTTAAAAAGGATGTCTCAAATAGTGCTACACAAAACCCAATCATGAATGTACACAACAAGACTCAACTTACTCATGCAAGGATCAATTGTACACTGAAAGACTCAAGTTGTGGCACACAATTATCAAAGATTTTCAAGCTCACAATTCTTGCTTCAAATGTAAGTTCAAGCTCAACAAAGGTATTCATATGCCCTCACACAAAAGAATGATTCCATTTTCACTCATAATGATTTAATCATTTAAAGTTTCGGAATCAAATGCAATGCTCACACTCACAAAGAAGAACACTATACATGTTTTCACCAATAGGTTAGCTCGTATTTTCTAATTGACAATTGCTTCAGCTCACCCAGGATCAAAAAGGTCTTTTCAAGGCTTGTAATGAAGCTGAGTGCAAAGGTATGGTCATTTAGGCTCAGTGACTCTCATCCTCATGAAATGTGGTGCTCACAACATTCCCTTTCCTCTTCTTTCACCATTTTCTTTAGTACTCATAAGGCATCCCATTATTCACTTTACATATATTGTTCGGAACCCCATTTCTTTTGTACTTTATTCCATAAATTTTTCTTTTTCATTCTTTTCTTCTCTTTTTCTCTCTTTTTTTTTGTATGGAGGGGTTCCATTTTTTTCAACACCATGAGTTAAAGGAGACTTTCCTTGCACTTCTTGACCTTCACTTTTCTTTTCACCACACCCCCAACTAAGGATTTTGGCTGAAGTTGGCTATTCAATCAACCACAAATCAAAAGGACTATAGGTAGTGGATTAAGAGAGGTCATGTTTTCATCAAGTTTCTTCCAAAGAAAGGTAAAGCTCAAGGGGTGTTCAAAAGAGGTTAACACACACTCATAAGGTAGGCCACAAAAGAGTTATATGTCAAATTGGCTCACACTATTCGAATTTTCCTAAGATCAAATCAAGAGAGAGCCTTACTTAGTCGACCGGACCAATGGAGAAATTCTAGGTGTCATTATGCATGGTTCACAGTAAGCTCATCACACAAGGCATTGACACCATAGTGAAACAAGACTCCACACTTTCCCTAGTGTGCAATGATCATCACAAAAGAATCAATTCGATAATTAGCTATCAGAGATGCAAAAAGTTCACATATTGTCTATGTAACTTCACTTGGTCTCATCGTAGCCGCACATTCATGTATGTTCATTTATGAGCACTAGTTGACTCATCGATATTGGTTAAAACTGAGATTCAAATTTTCTAAAGAATAGCCACATTCAAGTACATACAAGAGTGGGCGAAAAATTTGGAAGGGTCAAAAATCATTTATAATTAAAGCAAGGAATGACAAGCTCAAACATCCGCTAAAAGCAATGCAAAACACAATTGTAAGCATAACGACCCACATATATAAACAAAACATCGAACAACAATATTCACACAACAGGTGGGCCTCACCCCACCAAAAATAAAAACCATTTTTCCTTAAATGAAAATGAAGTAAAGTATCGAAAAAGTGAAAGAAATTAAGACAGCGAGGGAGGTAAAGAAGGGATCTTGTCTACACAGTCTCTCCATCTGTCTAGGCCTTAGTGCTCGGTGCAGCAGTCTGAACTTGGGCATCAGTGCCCGAAATCACCTCATAGGCAACAACTTCACTAGAGACGGCCAATGAGTTCTCTGCCAGTGATGTCTGCACAACCGTCCCTACAAGATTTGGCAAATCTCTGAATATGTTCTCTTCTTATACCCTAATTTGATCCTTGTCGATTTCAGCATATGACTCCTTAACTGCAGGCTCATCCCGGTGTGCTTTGCCGTTAGTATCCGGAGGAATCCCTGAGGTCTCAGGAGCATCCATGTCATATGCACCTTGAATCAATGAAGTGAAGTCGGTAGAATTTAAATAGTCTACGTCCTTCCTCAAATATGGTACCTCATTTTTCAAAGCCGAAACCTTGGAGGTCTCCCCCTGTCTGCTCTCACAAGTTGTGACTCTAGTAGTCAGATCATCAACAAAAGCCCGAAGGGGAGGTAAGTGCAACAAAAATAGCACTCTCAATCATCCCTGGTATGGATATCTCTAATCGAGTCACTCTCACATCAACTAAATTGTCTAGATTCCCCATTTTCATGATCATTGCCTCAGTAATCTTGACTGGCTGGAACGAGGTGGAGGTGCCCAAAACCTGTGAAGAAGTAGAAGTGGCAGAAGTACCTGACTGCCGAGAGGTCGGGGTAGGCGAAGATGCCTCTGCAGGTAACGAATCAACATAAACCACTGGAGAAATATCTGCTGGAGTTGCTCTCCTCGTGTTAGCTTCCTCTCGTGTGTACTCAACTTCAATACATTTGATGTCAGTGGAGGAAGAAGGGGTAACCTCAAAATATCTCCCAGCATCCCGAGGTACTTCAGCACGTCAGCACAACTCAGTGATCAGGACCGGGAATGGCAGAGAAGTCTAGCTCTGCTTGGCTCTCATGGCCATCTCCTGTGAAATAAGAAGCCCTAGATCGATGCGCCCCATCGATATAATGGACCCCAGGCAAGCCGCCTTAGAATAACAGAGGATAGATTCGTTCTGGGATGGCATAAGAGTGCCGCTGATAAAGCCAAACTAGAATCAGGTAGCAATACTCAAATCCCTCTTCTCAATAGGAGCGCCTGCCTCAATCAACCTCGGGGTGGTATCAGAAATCAAAGGTACCAACCATCACTTCAAATCATCCAAGGATTGAGCAACATACAATCCATCATAAGGGTGTGTGGAGTGCAGATCTCTACCCATTACAATGTTTATGTACTCACTGCTGCTCCTGATCTCCTTGCCTCGGACCATGACCACTTTATCTGGTCTGAACTCACTAGCCTTCTTCTTACTCTTAGGAACCAGATCACCATAAGCTGTGTAAAACTCATAGACCCAAGAGGGAATATAGGGTCCTCGAGGCCAAGTGAACTGCTCAAATCTGTGGAAGTGGAGGGTCTCCCTCTCATCTGGATACTTTCCCTCCCAGACTTCTGTCAAAAGTAACTTCTCCGCAAGTATAGTTCGTAAGCCATCTCCTTTCAATCTATTCAGAAGCCTGGGAGGAGGAATGACAGGGAGCACAGGGGTTACAAGGGGTGCCTGAGCTAGCACTAATCTGTTGCAGGAGGAGGGGCAGCTGAGGGAACTTTAGTGGATGTAGGTTGAGATCTAGCCTGGAGCTCATACCTTCGGGAAATCAAAGGTTATTCGTCTTCATGCTCAGAAAAATCAGCCTAGGTGTCAACAATCACTCTCTCTGTTGTGTGCTTCTTTCTTTTGCCTTTGTCTCCCGGTGGGAGTTCTTGCCTTCTCTTCTTTGGAGGACTTGATCCCCCTTCGTTTATAGTAATACCCTGTGCTTTCTTTTGGGGTGGCCTATCTAGATTTGTTCGCACCATAGCTGCAAAACATTGGAGAAAATTTAATAAATAATCACATTCAAGCACGTAAAATTAACTGCAGACAGACTATCCAATCAAGTTGGCGAGTCGCCGAATCTCTTTGGTGGGCTAAGTCAGGCTCGTCGAAGGGATTGGCTAAACATTCTCAGCAAGTTGGTGATGGGAGGTCTCTTTCGGTGAATCGCTGATAACTTTCGACGAGCCAGGGCTAGCTCGCCAAAAGTTCTAGAGCAAAAAGGGTTCAGTGGTGCAGACAAATAGTGGTCAAGAATGCCTTCGGCGAGTCGCCGAGTGCTTTTGGAGACCTCAGATTTCTTGCCAAAAGTTACAGAATTCAACTACTCACTAGGCATGAGATTAAAGGCGAGATGGGGACATTAAGAAGACTGCTAAGTGGTTCGGCGAGCTCGACCCAACTCGCCAAATGGCCCAATGTGCCTATTTTCAACCCAACATCTCGAATTCAACCCCAAAACCCCCCAAAACAAAATCAAAGCATGCATTAGTTAAATTAAGCTTGGACCCTTAGAACCCACAACGGCCCAATAACCACCGACTATCGATTTAGTAGTCTTAGTTTTAGAACCTCTCTCTCGAGCAAGCCAAAAACACTAAGATGAAATTGTATTTGCAACTATAATCCCCTTAAGTTCAAACAAAACTACTAAATGAAATCACATGTAAACAACGAATAGACTAACAATAAGCAATGCCCAACAGTAAATTTAATCCATATTCACAAAATCACACCCCAAGAATTGGTGCTTTAGCTAGACATGGAAAGAGATAGAATCGATACCAACAAGTGTTTCCAACAAGTGGGTACAATAAATAAAGTCTTTTAACACGTCAAGCATGAAGATTCTTTGAGACCCACTTCCAATTTCTTAGAGTTGAAAACCTTCAAAACCTTCAAGCTCAAGAACAATGTTTCCCAAAAAGCTCTAAGAACTTAAAAACTGAAAATATTCTAAGTCTTAGTAATAATTCTCTACAACTTGATACTAAGCTACATGATTAAATAGGTATTTATAGTTTGAGAAGATTTGTGCTGCGAAGGACCACTAGACATAGTTAGGCAGGATCGCCGATAAACTCGACAATTCGCCCTTTGGTCTGGTTTATCGCCTTTTTGCTTTTACCTTTAGCGTCTTCGTGTTTTGATTCATTGGGCGACAGAGAACTGCTTTGTAAAACTGCTCAGCAATGCGTCGATTGCTCCCTTTCCTCGCAGATTTGATATTTTCCTTCAGGGCTCAGCACATTGGAACATTAGGTGAGATTGAGGCCTTTCCATGACTATCCTAATGGATTAGGCGATCTTTAGGCCGTCTTTTCTTCCTTTTTTCAGCCGCTTTGTTCCTTTTTGCTCGATAGCGTCCATGCTTTTGCACTCAAGTTAAATACCTGAAACTTAAGGATTTACATCAGCTATTAAGACAAAATATACATTTGAGGACCCTAAATTAATCAAAATATAGCCCTAAATGAGTGCAAATTGTGGACTCATCAACATTTCCAACTTAAACTTTTGCTTGTCCTCAAGTAAAACACAAGTTCAGCAGTTCAAAAAGGATGTTTCAAACAGTGTCACACAAGACTCAATCATGAATGTACACAACAAGACTCAACTTACTCATGCAAGGATCAATTGTATACTCAAAGACTCAAGTTGTGACACACAATTATCAATGATTCTCAAGCTCACTATTCTTGCTTTAAATGAAAGCTCAACAAAGGTATTCATATGCCCCCACACAAAGTAATGATTCCATTTTCACATTTAATGATTTAATCATTTAAAGTTCTGGAATCAAATGCCACGCTCACACTCACAAAGAAGAACACTATGCATGTTTTCTCCCATAGGTTTGCCCATATTTTCCAATTGACAATTGCTTCAGCTTACCCCATATCAAAAAGGTCTTTTCAAGGCTTGTAATGGGGCTGAGTGCAAAGATATGGTCATTTAGGCTTAGTGACTTTCATCCTCATGAAATGTGGTGCTCACAACACTCCTTTTCCTCTTCTTTCATTATTTTCTTTAGTGCTCATAAGTCATCCCATTATTCACTTTCCATGGATTGTTCGGGAACCCCATTTCTTTTGTACTTTATTCCACAACTTTTTATTTTTCATTCTTTTCTTCTCTTTTTTATGGAGAGGTTCCATTTTTCTCAACACTAATGGTTAAAGGAGACTTTCCTTGCACTTCTTGACTTTCTCTTTTCTTTTCACCACACCCCCAACTTAGGCTTTTGGCCGAAGTTGGCTATTCAATCAACCACAAATCAAGAGGACTATAGGTAGTGGATTAATGAAGGTAATGTTTTCATCAAGTTTTTTCCAAAGAAAGGTAAAGCTCAAGGGGTGTTCAAAAGAGGTTAACACACACTCACAAGGTAGGCCACAAAAGAGGTATATGTCAAATTGGGTCACACTCTTCGAAGTTGCCTAAGATCATATCAAGAGAAGGCCTTACTTAGTCGACCGGACCAACGGGGCAAATTCTAGGTGTCATCATGCATGGTTCACAATAAGCTCATCACACAAGACATTGACACCAGAGTCAAACAAGACTCCATACTTTCTCTAGTGTGCAACGATCATCACAACAGAATTAATGCGATAATTAGCTACTCACAACGAGATGTAAAGAGTTCACATATTGTCTATGTAACTTCACTTGGTCTCATCATAGCCGCACATTCATGTTCCTTCGATTATGAACACTATTTGAGTCATCGATATTGGTCAAAATCGAGAATCAAATTTTTTAAAGAACAACCACATTCAGGTATATACAAGAGTGGGCGAAAAATTTGGAAGGGTAAAGAATCATATGTAATTAAAGCAAGGATCCACAAGCTTATACATCCACTAAAAGTAGTGCAAAACATAATTGTAAGCATAACGACCCAAATATATAAACAAAACATCGAACATCAATATTTACACAAAAGGTGGGCCTCACTCCACCATAAATAAAAACCATTTGTCCTCAAATAAAAATGAAGTAAAGTATCCAAGAAGTGAAAGAAATTAAGACAGAGAGAGAGGTAAAGAAAGGATCTTGTCTACGCAGTCTCTCCATCTGTCTGGGCCTCAGGGCCCGGTGCAGTAGTCTGAACTTGGGCATCAGTGCCTGGAATCACCTCATAAGCAACAACTCCACTAGAGACAGCCAAGGAGGTCTCTTCCAATGATGTCTGCACAACTGTCCCTGCAAGATTTGGAAAATCTTTGAATATGTTCTCTTCTTATACCCCAATTTGCTCCTCATCGATTTCAACATCTGACTCCTAAACTGCAGGCTCATCCCGGTGTGCATCGCCGGTAGTATCCGAAGGAATCCCCGAGGTCTTAGGAGCATCCATATCATTTGCACCCTGAAGCAATGAAGTGAAGTCGGTAGACTTCAAATAGTCTATGTCTTTCCTTAAATATGCTACCTCAGCTTTCAAAGCCAAAACCTTAGAGGTCTCCCTGTGTCTGCTCTCACAAGCTGTGACTCTAGTAGCCAGATCATCAATAGAATCCCGAAGGAGGGTTAGTGCTACCAAAATAGCACTCTCAATCATCCCTTGTATTGATCTCTCCAATCGAGTTGCCCTCACATCAGCTGAATATGCCAGATTCCCCATTTTCAGGATCATCGCCTTAGCAATCTTGACTGGCTAAGACGATGTGGAGGTGCCTGAAACCTAGGAAGAAGTAGAAGTGGCTGAAGTACCTGATAGTTGAGAGGTTGGGGTAGGCAAAGATGCCTTTGCAGGTAACGAATCAATATTAACTTTTGGAGATATATCTGCTGGAGCTACTCTCCTCCCTTCAGCTTCCTCTCATGTGTACTCAGCCTCGATACGCCGGATGTCAGTGGAGAAAAAAGGGATAACCTCAATATCTTTCACAGCATCCCGAGGTACTTCAGCACACCGGTACAACTCAGTGATCAAGACCAGGAATGGAAGATAAGTCTGCCTCTGCTTCGTTCTCATGGCCATCTCCTGTGAAATAAGAAGCCCTAGGTCGATGCACCTCTTAGATATAATGGACCCCAGGGAAGCCACCTTAGAATGGCGGAGGACAGATTCATTCTTGGATACCATAATGGTGCTTCTGATGAAGCTAAAACAAAATTGGGCAACAGTACTCAAATCCCTCTTCTCAATAGGAGAGCCCACCTCGATCCACCTCGGGGTGGTATCAGAAATCAAAGGTGCCAGCCATCCCTTCAAATCATCCAAGGATTGAGCAACATTCAATCCATCATAAGGGTGTGTGAAATGCATATATCTACCCATTAAAATGTTTATGTACTTACTGCTGCATCCGACCTCCTTGCCTTGGACCATGACCGCTTTAACTGGTCTAAACTCACTAGCCTTCTGTTTACTCTTAGGAACCAGATCACCATAAGCTGTCTAAAACTCGCGGACCTAAGAGGGAATATAGGGGCCTCAAGGTTGAGTGAACTGCTTAAATCTGTGGAAGTGGAGGGTCTCCCTAACATCTGGATACTTTCCTTCCAAGCCTTCTGTCGAAAGTAACTTCTCATCAAGGATAGTTTGTAAGCCATTTCCTTTCAATCTGTTCAAAAGCCTGGGAGGAGGAATGATAGGGAACACAGGGGTTATAAGGGGTGCCTGAGCTGACACTGATCTGTTGCAGGATGAGGGGCAGCTGAGGGAACTTTGGTGGATGTAGGTTGAGATCTAGCCCAGAGCTCATCCCTTCGGGAAATCAAAGGTTGCTCGTCTTCAGGCTCAGACAAATCAGCCTGAGTGTCAACATCCACTCTCTCTGTTGTGTGCTTCTTTCCTTTGCCTTTGTCTCCTGGTGGGAGTTCTTGCCTTCTCTTCTTTGGAGGACATGATCCCCCTTCAATTATAGTAATGCCCTGTGCTTTATTCTGGGGTGGCCTATCTAGATTTGTTCGCACTATATATCTAAAACATTGGAGAAAATTTAATAAATAATCACATCAAAGCATAGAAAATTAACTGTAGACAGACTCACCAATCAAGTCGGTGAGTCACCGAATCTCTTTGGCGGGCTAAGTCGGGCTCGCAGAAGGGATTGGCTTAAAATTCTAAGAAAATTGACGATGGGAGGTCCTTTTTGGTGAATCGCTGATAGATTTCAATGAGTCAGGGCTAGCCCGCTGAAAGTTCTGGTGCAAAAAGGGTTCAGGGGTGCAGACAAAAAGCGGTCAAGAATGCCTTCGGCGAGTCACCGAGTGCTTTTGGTGACCTCAGGTTTCTCACCGAAAGTTACAGAATTCAACTACTCACTAGGCATGAGATTAAAGGTGAGATGGGGACATTAGATGAACCGACGAGTGGTTCGGCGAGCTTGACCCAACTCGCCTAACAGCCCAACGTCCCTATTTTCAACCCAACTTCTCGAATTCAACCCCAAAACCCCTAAAAACAAAATCAAAGCATGCACTACTTAAATTAAGCTCGGACCCATAGAACCCATCACCTCGAGAAACTCAAACTTCTCTCGGTTTTGCCAAATTTGGCCATTTGATGACTTTTGCCCTTAAGAATGGTGTCACCCACTCTATTATTGTACAATTTACGCCATTTAGCGCAAATACGAGCTACTCAGACTTAACCCAACCAATCTACCCAACATGCAAGAACACCCCCACAAAAGTTTAACTCATTTGAAGGCACAAATCTACCGACATTCGACAATCAAAATAATACGGGCAAGACTGTCAAATTACAATCGACAATCAAACATTCTAATCCTATTAAAGAGGCCCAACACATATCGCTAAGATACGATCATTGTAAATGAGTACAAATTTAATAAAAATAAACTCGGGGTTTGGAAAACCAACCTTTTATGCTGGTTAAAGTACTTTGAAATGCTAGGCAGCAATGTAATCCCAAGTCCGAGTAACAATCAACAACCAAAATACTTATGGCGTGCAAAAATATTGAAAATAATAACTAGGTGTGAGTTTGGGAAATTTGAAAGCGAGGGTAAATGAAGATTTTGAAACAATGAAACCATTGGCCTTTAATAAACCATCCAGTTTTCGCCCATTTGGCGACGTTAGTCGCGCTCGCTGACCCACTCGGCGACATGTCAAGTATTCATTTACCTAGCTAAGTTTTATAGGACCTTCATTTAATGTGGGGGTCTAACAGTGGTCTACGTCGGGTTCGCCGACTTGACACGCCAATAATTACCTGGGCTTATCGAGTTTTACAGACTCTATTTTGAAGATGTCTTGAGCCAAAGGGTGGTTTAGATCATGCACGTTGACCTATTTGGTGATTCGCTGACTGGACCTTGTAACCTGCAATTTCTAAACACTCTCCACTCTTTTACCTGCACAATTAACACACCATTATTTCTAAAAATGATTTAAAGCAATAAAACCTTGGGTTGCTTCCCAAGAAGCGCCTTAGTTAACATCGTGGCATGACTCAAGTCCTTATTCAAACTCCATTTGTGGGGTCGACCTTAGTTTCATAAGGACACCTCGCTTTTGGTTCTGGGTAGAGAGAAGATAGTACTTGATCCATTTGGGATCCCAATAGATGAATGAGCATGAAATGGGAGGTTGTCATCTGATTCAACATCAAGACATTCTCCCTCAATTCCTCCAGCACTCTATACAACTCATTGACTTTTGGAGTAGAAGTGTGAGCATTGCTTTGAAATGTCCATCCTCATTGTTCTTACTTTTCCTTCGTTCAGGAGGAGGAATATAGTGCCCCTTTTTGTTGCATTGGACTTCAAAATCCCCAATGTTCTTGGTTAGCTCATCTAACTAGGTTAGTAGGACTGTTAAGCTGAAGTCTCTCCTTTCTATTGCTTGATTTGGCTCATTTAAGTTGTCTAGCAATTTGGTTGCTATCACGTAGGGTTGTCGAACTAGACAACCTGAGACAATTTAATTAGCCAAAATTTTGTTCCCTGGACCCAGACTTCTATAAAAACATTCTAGGAGGACTACATCAGGAATTTCATAAGTAGGGCATTGAGTCAGAAGTGTTTTGAACCTTAAGCATGACTCATGAAGTTGTTCACCTTCCAATTGCCTGAAGGTTAGAATCTTATCCTGGAACATCATCACTTGTAATGGAGGAAAGTCCATTTCTTCACCTTTTCTATTTCAAAACAGCAACAAGGGAACATACCAAACA
Organism: Solanum commersonii; assembly: GCA_029007595.1. Lineage (NCBI taxonomy): Eukaryota > Viridiplantae > Streptophyta > Magnoliopsida > Solanales > Solanaceae > Solanum > Solanum commersonii. The sequence goes on from JAJTWQ010000012.1 coordinate 8,466,265, forward strand.
AAACTAAAAATTAAGTTAGTAGAACTATAACTAATATGAACATAAATTCTACTAAACTACCAATTCTCAACTAACACCACTCCCTGGCAGAGGCACCATTTTTTATCAACGTAATCAAAGACACAACTTCCAATTCAAGCGTCAACGATCACGTGTAGTAATATAACCCAACCGAATGAGTTGGGGTCGAGTCCCAAGGGAGTGGTTGCAAGAATTAATAGAAAAGTAAAATCAAATTCTAAGCGATCATAGTTATAAACATTAACGAATAAAAACATACTAAATCTAAAGGTGACACGAATTTCAAACATCAATGGGGGGTTTTGTATTCAACTAAAAGACAAAAATAGCAAAAATATGAGGAATAAGGAGACATGATTCTTGGGATGTGATAGGAATATGGGATAAAAGACACTAGCGGGTAAATGCTATTGATAGTAAATCACTGAATATTTGTAACTAAGGTAGACTTTAGTGGGGGTAAATTCTCTCTTGAGCAGCTTACCCTGAATCAACTCGATTTCTCTCGAACACCGAATTGCAGCACTCAAGCGTAACTTCCACCTTAAACCATTCACACTCTCGACCTGAATGTGTGGTAAAAGGCCTAGGATTCACTCTCTCAAATTGAACCCACGATGACCCAATAACCACCGGCTATCGATTTAGTAGTCTTAATTTTAAAACCTCTTTTTCGAGCAAGCCAAAAACACTGAGATGAAATCGTATTTGCAACTACAATACCATTAAGTTCAAACACAACTATTGAATGAAATTAAATGTAAACATCAAATAGACTAACAATAAGTAATACCCAACAATAAATTTAACCCATATTCACAAAATCACACCCCAAGAATTGGGGTTTTAGCTAGACATGGAAAAGATATAGAAATCGATACCAACAAGTGTTGCCATCAAGTGGGTATGATAAATAAAGTCTTTAAACACGTCAAGGATGAAGATTCTTCGAGACCCACTTCCAATTTCTTGGAGTTAAAAACCTTCAAGTTAAAGAACAGTGTCTCCCAAAAAGCTCTAAGAACTAAAAATTGAAAATATTCTAAGTCTTAGTAATAATTCTTTACAACTTGATACATAACTACATAATTAAATGGAGATTTATAGTTTTCAAAAATTTGTGCTGCGAAGGACCACTTAGCGCAATTAGTTTAGATCACCGATACACTCGGAGATTCATCCTTTGGTCTGGTTCATCGCCTTTTTTCTTTTTCCTTCAACGTCTTTGCATTTTGATTCATTGGGCGATAGGGAGCTGCTTTGTGGAACTGATCGGCGATGGGTCGACTACTCCCTTTCTTCGCAGATTTGATGTTTTCCTTTAGGGCTCAGCATAGTAGAACATTAGGAGAGATTTGAGGCCTTTCAGTGACTCGCCTAATGGATTAGGCGATCTTCAGGCCATCTTTTCTTCCTTTTTTCAGTCGCTTTGTTCCTTTTTGCTCGATAGCATCCATGCTTTGTCTCTCAAGTCAAATACCTAAAACTTAAGGATTTGCATTAGATATTGAGACAAAATATGCATTTGAGGACACTAATTCAATCAAAATATAGCCCTAAATGAGTCCAAATTGTGGACTCATCAATAGCATCGAGAATTTAATCACCTTTCCTTTATGTCTTTGTTTTATGTTTTAGACTTTTGTATGGGCTGTGTCCCAAAGGCATTCATGTTCTAGATGGTTTCAGACAAGTATAATAAGACTTCCACTTTACTTTTATAAAAGACTTTGATTGTATGGAAAATGTTTTAAAATTTCTTCACTTTTCTATTATCTTATGTTATGATATGCTAAGTGGCTTAGATGGAGTCCTTCGGGGTTCTATGTGCCACTTTACATCTAGGGTGTACCCTTGGGTTGTGACACTTCGAACTTGTCTTGGTGCTTGAGGTACCTTACGACCCTAAACCACACAGGCTTACTACACTTAGTAATAAACTTTAACCTATATATACAACTTAAAAATCATTAGGTTTGGGCCTATACACATACATAGGATGATTCACATTTTTGTTTAGAAGTTTTGGGATGTTATATTTTCCAACCGGCTCGAGTTCAAAGTGATGCAGTTTGGGGAGTCCCCCGTATTCTATTTTGACATTTGAACTGTGAGGACACAAATTCATTTTCAGTTGGGGTGCCTCAATTATAGTCATTTTGTTATTGATTCTGCATATTGTGATGGTGCCCTTGTTGGGTTTATTTACTTTCTCTTTGTTATGGATTGATGTTCCCTTGTCGAGCCTTGATATTTTGAATGTGATGTTATTCTATTGATATTGTGTTGGATTAGTATCTTTCATTTTTTTTAAGTTTTTGAGTTGTAGTTTGTAGGTTCTTTGTTTTTGTTTTTGTTTTTGATTTGGTATGAGATATGGAGTGATGATGCCCGATAATAGATAGAGTGACGATGCCCGATAATAGATAGAGTGATGACTTTCTTAAGGGTAAATCATTGGTTGTTTGTGAGTGTTTGATTGGTGTTGAGTGTGATGAAGTTTGAGTAATGGTCCCAATTAGATGCATGAGTTTGCCCAATGATTTATTTTTTGACGACTTTCTTAAGGGAAAAATCATAGTCTTTTTGAGAAGTTGTGGCTTGGTTGGTACTAAGAACATAGTCTTGCATGTGAAAACTTGGTGAACATACCTCTCTATTTTAAAAGTTGAGCATGTTGTGAATAATTTTGTGACAACTCTTGTAAATCTTTTTGTGACTTTTGATTCGTTAGCGGTTTGAATGTTCGATTCCACTTGTATTTTGAAAAGGAAATAAGATTTTGAACCATCTTGATTTAGTTGCATGCCATGTGTGGTGAAGTTGTTGAATAATGCCTTACATTCATTTATGTTACCTAAAACTTGCCCGGTTGATCTTAAAATGTTGGTCTTGATTGAGTTTTGTTGGAGAAATGATCTTAGGCTTTCGTTATGATTTTTTTGAAGTTCACTTGGCCTAAAAATACCACCTTTGCACTAAATATATCCTTAGCTGTCCCCTTTGAGCCTAATCCCTTTTATTGGCAACCCATTACAAGCTTATCCTTTTTGAAAAGTAATTATCTTTTGAAACCTTCCCTCCTTGAACTTGACAATTGAGAAGGTTGAGGCTGAAATTCTAAGTTGGGGGTGTTATGAGAAACTCATAGAAGGGATGCTTATTTTAGGAGGGATTGATATATATGTATATATTGAAGAATGGAGGAAAAAGTCTTAAAGAAAGAAAAGTTGTGAAAAAAGAAGGTAAAAAGTGAATAAATGAGACTTGAATCCTCCAAAAGTTGAACATAGTTCCATGTGAGGCATCTAGAGTTGAAATGAAAAAAAGAGAGGAAAATGTGAAACGTGCGTTAGTTTAAAAAGTGGAAAAGTGGAAAAGTTGGAAAATGATAAGTTGTTGTGTAGTGTTTAAAGAGGGTTTAGTCACTCATACCTAAATGATATCCTAACCTTCCCCAATCCTACATTACAAGCTTAACAGAGTCCTATGAAATTTCTAACCAAATGAAGTTGAGTCAAAGTTGATTAAAAATTTGGGCATGCTTATGGTGTGGCATTTGTGCTCATGAGATATTTTATTGTGAGTGTGAGTGTTTGTACTTATGTCCCACATTTTGTAAATACTTTGTGAGTGTTTTTGGACAATTGTTTTCTTGTGAGGGTCTATAAGTTGATAAGGTGGTGATTTTGAAAATTCCCAATTGTGTCAAGTGGGCATGTAAAATAGCTAATGAGTTGAATCACTTTTTGAATTTTAGTTGTTGTCACTTAATGATTCCTGGTTCTTTAAAATGTGTGATGAGAATGAGGAAAATTATTTATTAGTACCAACCGAAGTAATTACTATTGTGGTTAATTGAAAATGGTGAAGTTAATTTGTGGTGTGTTGAAATAAGAGCTTGTTGTGTTTTGTATTTTCTTTACTTGAGGACAAGTAAAGTTTTTATGTTGGGGTGTTGATGAGTGGGAGATTTCCACTCATTTGATGCTCTTTTCTTGTTAGTTTTGACTTGATTTAGATAACAATTGGTGCTTTTAATGTGGTTTTCTTCATATTTTCAGGAAAATAAAGTGGAAAGTTGATTAAGAAGACATTTGAAGAAACCCAGTGAACTTGAGGCAAAAGACGACAAAATCAAAATCTGACAGAGAAAGTGTTCTTTGCGAACACAATCAAATGACACGCGAATACGGAGTTCAGGTCAAAGGAAAACTACAAACGTGCACAAGCCGCCCACAAATGTGGTGATAGAATTAACGCTTGCCCATGAACGTGTCCCAGCAGCTGCGAACACGCCTGTCCAGTCAACGCACTACCACAAATGTGGGCAATTCTCTGCAAACATGGAGAGTAACGTTTTAGGCGCCTGGACATAATTGAAATTTCACCAAATTAATTCCAAAACCCCTTTTTACAATCATGAGCATTCATTATTCAGAATATGCAAGAATATAATTGAAAGTATCTCATCTTAGAGTAGAGTAGACAGAAAAATTTTAGAGTTCATCTTTTGGGTTGAGACTTTGAAGGCAAGTTGCTTCATAATTGATCTTTCAGATTGAAGATTATGTTCATAATAGTAATATTTCTTATTCCATCTTATTTACATTGCTTTGTATTACATGAATTGTGAGTGTAATTTCTAATTGAAATTAAGGTTTTGTGTTAGAAATTAACAATTCCTTTGGGTCTTTGATTTTTCATTCTATTACCTTTTTAATTGATTTCATGCTTAATATTCATCAAATGAGTTTCATCTAATTGTCATGTTGTCATTTATGATTTGAGAGTGCACAACCAAATCTAGCTTAGATCTTCGTGGGTTGCTCAAAAGAGGATTCGTTAAGTGGAAAATTTGATTGATAATTGCATATTAGCATAAAGTCATGTGTTTGATCGAAAGAGAGATTCATGTTTTCATTATCAAATGCGAGACTTTCTCGAAAGAGAGGTCTAAATTAGATTAGGAGGTTGTTTTGTTGAAATACATGATTGAGACCGAAAGGAAGTTTCATGATATAGCACATTGAGATTGAAAGAATATTTTTGTTTTTGAACATTACCTGGCCTACCTATGATTGAATTAACACGTGTTGAAGTGCAATTCATCACTTGAATGAGTATTGACTACCGAATTTCCCAATTTCCAATCATCCCTTGCCTGATTAAATCTTAGCCCATCTTAATTTTGTTACTTAAACCAATCACTTTTCGATAATTGTGTATTAATTTAAATTCAAACTTGTACCTTGTAATGCTCTATCTTTTAGATTGTTGACAAATTGTTCCTTGTGGGATTCGACCCCAACTCTCTTGTTGGATATTTTTATTGCTACCGACCGCTTACTCTTTAACTTGTTTTGAGCATAGTTTGAGCGTTATCAAGAACATATATGTAGTATGAATCAATGACATAACATGCTATGCATTCTACTCTTGAGTTATAATTAGAAGGTATGAAACCTATTGCCTATATTTATGCATATGAGACACAGATGACCATAAGTTGGTGAATATGATGTCGGTTAGCTATTGGAAGGCACAACCACTGCTAGCATTGTTTAGGTATGTCATGCATTTGCGCGTGCGTGTGTGTGTGCGTTTGTTTGTTAGTATGTATGTCTTTAGTTGCGGCCATGTTGTCTAGCTAGTACTTCTTTATTTTTGGCTTGTCTACCATTGTTTATATGATTTATTGTTATTCAGTTTATGACCTTAATGGTCTAGACTTCATATTTCAAATCTTGTGCTATCTGATCATTTTGGTCCACATTTTAGTTAGCTAGTATGTTTCAATGGCTAACACGATCAAATACGGTATCAAGTGTCAGTTGCGGCTCTTTATTTTGGGAGATGACAAACACGGTATGTAACGACCCAAGCTCATACCCCAAAAGTTACATGGCATACTCGACCCTGAAGGGGTCTTATACAAGCCTCTTAGCATTTCAGTGCATTCGATAATAGAAATAGTACGAAATTAAAACTTTTATTTTAAACCTTACAATCTAAACTTCATTTAAAAACACTTGAAAACACAGCGGAAGTCTATTGTCCCACATGGCCATCTAAAACAATATCCGAAACAAAAGCAGGGACACAACCCTTTACAATAGAAATGTCTAATCAATAGTCTATTACATGAAAGAAATGAAACATAAGAGTTCTTGTCCTCGAATCCAAGAGGACATACCAAATCTTGGAAGAATCTTAATCCAAGCTTCAACTAGAGATAAGCAAGTCAAATGCCGGATCCTACACTTGTAGTAAACATGGAGAAAATATGGGTTAGCACAATTAAGTACTAAGTATGATAGCCATGCAAAAAAATGCTTAAAACAGACATTTTCTTTGAAAGTCATGATATATGCCAATTTAGTAAAACTTTAGGAACATAGTAAAAGAGGCATAATATACAATCACAACCAACACATAAATCAATTCATCACATAAAGCCTTCACCTCAAACAACCCCAAGCCATACCATGTGCAATGTATGAATAGTGTCCCATACCACCATCCACACTATAGTACCACATTAAGGCCACCAAAAGTGAACTTACCATTCATCCTTTTTACCTTTAGACCATACTGATGCATAAAGAATATAAACCTTTCATAAGTCTAAACAACACATTTGGACCAACATCTAAGACAACCCTAAGTCATACTTGTGCAATGTGTAAGTAGCATCCCATACTACTACTCACACTAAGTACTCCTTTGAAGCCACCATAGACAAGGACCTTTATATACAATAAGTCATGACAAGGAAGTAACTCATAATACAATCCAAGTATAGCATGCATCATTACATACAAGCATATAAGCCAACCTTCTTCATTAACTTTCTTTTGAGCACATTCATTCATTACATTAAGATTTAGAGAACTCACTATACCACTCTCAAAGCCTACTCGTACAATGTATGGATAGCATCCCATACTACTACCCACACTTTGTAGAACCTCTCAAGAAACCACAATGCACATCTCACATGATGGGAATAAGTGTTTAACTGACATAGACCATGAGAGCTCGTCATGGAATCCGGTGTCATAGAGCCCCACACCGTAAATAGGTGGTCTTACTTGCCTAAGGTAGGACCGGTACATATAGCTTAGGTGGATCCACAAGCTAGACCTATGTGGGAACATAGTTATTGGATAAGGTTGATGATCATTGAAACCCGACCTAAACATCGGGAGAGTTTCCATCTAACAAAATCCACTTAGTACTTAGCCTACATTTCTATAGAGTAGTTCATTACTTAACATTTTCACACATGAGAGGGTGCCATTGACCTACCGACCCTAGTTACATTGGTTTACACATGAAAGTGTGCCATGAGCCTACCGATTCAAGGTACATTTTAGGAAAGCTCATTAACTCCTCTTGAAAGGGTGCTGACCACGACTCATGGGAAGGCTCGTAGTGATGCCTTCAATTCTTAGGGTCCAAGGAAAGGTGGCCTAGACACTGGTCCAAGACCACGATTAGGACCAGGACCCGTGGTGAGGACCACGGCTCGAGATGCCTCTCGTGAAGGCTGGCCAGTGGGATGCCAAGAGGGGGTATTTTGGGACTTTCTGGTTTTAGTTAAATTAAAGTGGGGTCGTTTTGCCTAAGCCTAGTAAGCCTATATAAGTGATTTTAACCCTTTAAAGTAACTATTCAAGACATATCCAAAAAACACAAAAAAAATCCCAAATTGCTTAAGAGTAAAGCATATAAGCATGAATTGATTGAGATCAAGTATATGTGATGAATTATGACTTGTAGGCTTTGAGATTAGAATTTTTCTTGAGACTAAAGCCAATATGATGAGCTATAATTAGTAGGGATTTTGGAGTAAAACTTATATGATGAATGTTGAATTGTAGATATGATTGTTGTGGATGGATTTGCCCACATGATCTATATTATGTATGTATGTGTGCATGAATGTGACAGATTTTCTGACATAGAATAATTCTAGGTTGAAAGGCTTGCTCACCTAAAATGAATCAAAGCATGTTTGAACTATGGTAGCTTGAAGTAATGATATGAGATCCCTTCATAAATAGCTTGACTTGGTAAGACAAGACCATGCATGGTAGCTTGACTTAGTAGATCTCATGGATAGCCTTCGATTGAGAAATAGCACCCTTCCAATGGTTAGCTTGAACTAAGCACAATAGAGTGCTCTGCATGGTAGCTTGACTTGGTGAGTCCACACCATATCATGATAGCTTGGATTGAGCAATAGTACCCTTCCTTGAGTAGCTTGGACTTGCATAAGCAAGGTGCTTTCCATGCTAGCTTGATCTAGCATAATGTGGTGCTTTTCATTGATAACCTTGAATTAGTAAATGGTAATCATTCATGTTTAATGACTTGTCTTGGACTAGTAAAGAACTACTCTTCCATGAATAGTAAGAATAACTAAAGAGGGACAAGTCCCTAATCAAAGTAGCATGTTTATGATGAAGCAAGGTCACTTCAAGGAAGTATCATAAGTATGTTTTAATATGAGCTTTCTAGTATGAGAAATAATTAGCTTGGATTGTTGCTTGATTTGACTTCCTTGACATGTATGGCTAGAGGATAAATGAGGTTACTTAAAGAAGCATTCCTCTTATGGTATGATAATTTATGTGCATTAATTATGCTTATGACTTATGTTGATATCCTTTATGCTTATAGATTATGTCTTATGTTGACTACTGCTTATACTATGCTTATTTTGATACTTTATGCTAGCCATCATATTTAGTACATGTTTGTACTAACACATACTCTTGCCTACATTCTTATCAAATGTAGGGTCCGGCGATATCAACTTCCATCCCCGTGGCTAGGTTCATAGTAGAGCAAGGAGTGAAGATTTGGTGAGTCCTCATAGCATTCAAGGATTTGACCACCATGTCCTTATGTCTTTCATTTTATGTTTAGAACTATTTTATGGGCTGTGTCCCAAAGATGTTCATGCTTTAGATGGTTTGAGACAAGTGTAGTAGACTTTCTCTTCGTTTTATGAAACTTTGATGTTATGAATCTTTTTTAAATTTCCACTCATTTCTATTACTTTATGTTATGATATACTAAGGGTCTTATATGAGGCCTTTCGGGGTCTTGTACGACTTGTCACATCTAAGGGGTACCCCTGGGTCATGACACTATCAAGGTTGTACAATGTTAATTAGCGACCATCCAACCTCTACTAATTTAGTTGAATTAATTATGCTAGATTTCGATGTCATCTTGGCTATGGATTAGTTGGAAACATGCTATGCTAATATTGATTCTCGTGCAAAGATGGTTCTATTTTATTTCCCAGGTGAGCAAGTCCTTGAATGGAAGGTAATGAAGCTATACCCAAGGATAAGTTTATTTATACCTTAGGGATCTAAAGTTGATATCTAAAGATTGTATATACCATAATGTTCATGTAAATGATAGTGATAAGGAGCCAACGACTCTTCAGTCAATTCCTAGTGTGATCGAATTTCTGATGGTATCTTCCAGGAATTCCCCCAAAAGGGAATTCAATTTCGCTATAGACTTGCTTCCTGATACACAACCTATATCCATTCCTCCCTATAAAATTTCACATATAGAGCTAAAGGAATTGAAGGAAAAACTAAGGACTTTCTCGATAAAGGCTTTGTCAGGCCAAGTACATCTCCATGGGTGCTCCAATGCTATTTGTTCGAAAGAAAGATGAATCCATACAGTTGTGTTAAACTATAGACAACTAATAAAGTCACTATTAAGAATAAATATCTTCTTCTAAGCATTACTGACTCTTTTGACCAGTTACAAGGTGCCAAATGCTATTCAGAGATTGACTTATGATGTTAATATCCCAGAAACAACATTTAGGTCAAGATATGACCATTTTGAATTCCTTGTCATGTCTTTCGGGATTACAATTTCCCCAAAAACCTTTATGGATCTTATGAATCATGTCTTCAAACCATTCTTAGACAAAAATTTTATTATGATTATTGATGGCATGCTGATATATTCACGGTTGGAAGATGAGCATACAGACCACTTGTGAGTTGTATTGCAGACTCTCTAAGATTACAAGTTGTATGCTAAATTCTCTAAATGCGATTTTTCTCTAACTTCAATAGATTTTATTTATCATGTTATTACTAGTGATGGTATCAAGGTTGATGGAAAAACTATTGAAGCAATGATGACTTGGCTGAGGTCTTTGAGCCAACAGAGGTTCGAAACATTCTAGGCTTGGCAAGATATTACCAAAGTTTTGTGGAGGGATTCTCCTCTATCTATGAACCACTGAAAAAATTGATACACAATGCAACTAAATTTCAATGGACTGAGGCATGCAAACAGATATTTATGGAGCTAAAGATAATCTTGACCACAACACCTATCTTGACTCTTCTAGATGGCAAAGAGGGTTATGTTGTAGATTGTGATGCCTCGAGAATTGGCCTAGGTTGTGTTCTTATGCAGCATGGTAAAGTTATCACATACGCCTCTATATAAGAGCAAAAACATGAGTAGAACTATCCTACTCACGTTCTTGAGCTGGCCGCAACTGTTTTTGCCGTAAAGATTTGATGGCATTATCTATACGAGGTTTATTTTGATAGTTCACCGACCACCAAAGCCTCTACTATTTATTTAAGCTGAGGGAGTTGAACCTATTACGATGGAGATGGCTAAATTTTTTAAAGGACTGTGATGTTGACATTTTATATCATTTTGGGAAAGCTAATGTTGTTGCTGATGCGCTTAGTCGAAAGTCCATGGGTAGTCTAAATCATGTTAAAGCTGATAATCTTGAAATTATAGAAGACCTATGCCATCTACCTACATTGTAGGTGAGCTTAGTAGATATAGAGGGTGGAGGTGTTGTCGTTGAAAATACAACAAAATCTTCCTTTGTTACTAAAGTGAAAAAGCGACACATGAAGATCCCCAGCTTATGAAACTGAGGGAAAGAAGTCCACATCAGCAACAACCTTACTTTGAGGTAAGTATAAATGTATTCATTAGATACCAGGGTTACTTATGTGTACCGACAGTTGGAGAGCGTTGTGTAGAGAATTGTTTGGAGACTCATTATTCAGGATATGTAACTCACCCTAGAGTGATGAAGATATATTGGGACCTTTGAAAAAATCTATTAGTGGAATGGAATGAAAAAATTATTGGGAGATGGTAGTTAAAAGTCCCAATTGTCAACAAGTTAAAGCAGAACATTAGAGGCTTGAAGGCCTAACTTAGTATATTGAGCTTTCATTATAGAAATAGGACATGATTGTAACACCTCACAGAAAGAAAAAGTTGCATTGCAGACTTTAGGTCCAGTCTACGGGTCATGTTTACAGATAGTCAAAGGTTCTACAACTCGTAGAAGGCAGTCGCAAAAATGACCCTTGATTTATTAATCTTTGAAGTTTTCATATTGCCAGGACAGTCCGTAGAAAGTCCTACGGTCCATAGGAAGTCGTCCTAGAAAAGGTCCTAGACTTATAATGAAATTTCAACTTTGGGGTCTATAGAAGGTTGTAGGGTTCATGGAAAATTTGATGGGTCGTAGACCTCTCTCATGGAACTTGACTTTAGACTTGGTAGTGTTATGGTTCACAGGTTCTATGGTTGGACCAATGGTTCGTGAACTTTGAATGGACAATATAATGGACTCGTGGAAACTAGGTAGAATTTTAAGTCCCAGTATCAAGTTCTACGGATGACGAGTACAGTCCGTAGAAGTTCCCAAACAGATCCTTCTACATCTATATATAAATGTTGGTTTATCAAGAATACTTACTCAATTCAATAGAAACTTAACTTCTACCTCACTTTTTTTCTTTTCAGGCTAAATTGTTAGGACGGATCAAAGAACATGTCGAACCCTGCATCAAAGTCTTGTCACCCTGCTCTCTACCGGCGGTGAAAAGATGATAGTAGACCAGACGGGGGACAACTTCACTCTGTCAAGCATGCACGAGTAGTGAAGAAGTATAGATTTAGTTGGTTGTTAACCGACGAAAAGACATAATGATTATGACCCCAAAATCGAGTGAATAGCGAGTCAGTCATAATTCATATTCCATTATTGGATAGGTACAACCAATCCATTTTGACTAAAAATTTGTCATCAAAATCAAAGAAAAGAACGATTTTTCTTTCCTTCGAGGCTCCAGGATAAAGATACAATTTTTACGAAAAATTGTCTATAATAGCTCGACGACCCCTCTTTTCACAAGTAGGCTTGGCGCTTAGTCGATTTGAAAGGCTGGAAAGATGCAAGAAGACTGAGGAGGCCTGAGATCTCGGGGGAAGATCATCAAGTTGGCCCTTGCGAACAGCTTGATGCACTATCTCCCTTCAACCCTTTGAGCGAAATGCAACAAAAGAAAAGTGGGTTCTAATTCTAAGAAGGGGGCCGGCGCCCTGAATCAATCAAAAAGCTTATTGATTTAATTGAAGGCTCGCTCGAAGAAAACTCTTTTAGAGTCTGGTACCAGGTAAGCCCCCTCTCCTTACAGTCAAGTGGCAAACGCCCCCTCGACTCGGTAACAAGAGTCGGAGGACCTTTCCGACAATTGTTTTAAAGGGGTATTTTCCTATGCACCCAATACCCATACTACATTGTTTTTCCTTGAATCTAAGCCCTATTACTACCCTTTAACCTTATAAATTTCTCCAACGCCCTCATTTAATCAAATTCCTAAATTCTCTCTAAGGGCCTGTTTGGAAAGCCACCCTGATAATTGGATTTGGTGTAATTGAGTGTAATTACACTGTATGTCCTGTTTGGTTGGACATGTAATTACTTGGTCAGTAGGTAATTGATGTAATTGGTAGGGGGTAATTACACTCCAATTAACAGGGAGAGGCTGTGAATTGCTTGTAATTACATGGTGTAATTACCTGCCGATTACTTTTTAATTTCTTCTTTTTATTTCTATTTTTATTTTTTTGTTTTAATTTTTATACCTATTATTTTAAGTTCTTTTTTATACTTTTTATTATTCTAAAATTTTCTAAAAGTTTTTATTTTATTTTATATTATTATATTTTATTTTCTTCTCATTCTCAACCTTACTTCGCGTTATTGTATGCAATTTTTTCGTATTATCTATTTCTTTGTGCCATGTTTATTTTCTCATTAACAGAATTTTATTCGTATTCTAATTTTTAAATTAAAATAAAATTTATTGTTAAATAATGTTATAGACTTAAGTTTTCTTTTTCAAAAAATAAAAATAAATCATATTTCTTTATGCTTGTTGAAATTTGCAATAAGAGTATTATGTTAAATTTTTTGTTTTGAATTTATAACTTATGTTATATTTTTAGTTTCATTTGTTTTAGTAATATTGAATCCACATTGCAAGCATTTTTTAATTAGACTTGATAGATTATCTTTTGTCAAACATTTTAATAATTTATGACATTTTATTTATATAATAATCTTTTTATCAAATATGCATCTCACAATGTTCATAGAAACTTCATACCTTTAGTTTTTATAATCAATTCAATTGAAATATATTAATTTGAAAAAATATAAATCAATTTTTTTTCATAATATTAGTTAAGAACATATGTTTATTAATTAATATATTTTCAAAAAACAATATATATCTTAAATATTTAATTTAATATCAGTTATAAAGTTTCTTATTTGCCTAGTATAAATTTTAAATAATTAATTTTTATTTTTAAAATTTGATATAATTTTATGATTGCAATTGTGCATCCAAATAGAACTTGTGTAATTACACTGTGACATCCAAACATGACATGTGTAATTACAATGTAATTACACTGAGGGAACCAAACAAGTCAGTGTAATTACTTGACGGTGTAATTACTAGGCTGGTAATTACTACCCTAGTAATTACACCAATTCCAATTACCAACTGGCTTTCCAAACAGACCCTAAAGTTCTCTCCAAAATCCTCTCTCTAAGATCAAGGAAGAAGCTAGGGTTCCTCAAGTTCAAGTATCCTTTATTCACCATTGCTTAGGGCTTCAATCAAGGTATGTATGGTGTTCATCAATGAGTTCCATTCACCCATTGAATCCCTAAAGATTCTTTAATTCTCCATTTCAATTCCAATCAAATTGATTAAGGTTTTCATCGAATTCTCATGGGTTCTATTTATATTGATTCAATTGCTTGAATTTAATCTTATATGATTGTTTTGACTCAGCTTTCCAATTGAAATCACATGAAACCATGCATTGATCTTGATTTTGACTTTGAACCCTAATTTGCATGAATTTGAAGAAAAGCCATGAATCAATGAATGCTGTTTTCATTAAATTATGCATTAATTATGAAAAAGAAAGATTTATGATTTAGGTTTCTTTAAGATGAGCACCAATGAATTGTGAAATGTTTTCTCACATGTTAAGGGATCATGGCTTGGTGAAAGGTTTTCTCACTTATGCTTGATTCAAGATTTAATGAGCTACTCTATGATTTTTGTAGCTTGGATTAGTAATTGAATTATAATTTTCCATGGATGATGATGAATTTATGAAAATGACTATTCCGTTGGAATTTAACTAAGCACCGAGTGAACTTTGAGGTGACTGCTTAGATAGGGTAGTCTCTAGTAGCAACCTCTAGTTCTAAACTATGTGCCCACGTAGAATTGTCTTAAATGACCTAGCTAATAGATCCATTTATTTCATATGATGTGATTAGTTCTACCTTTTGGGAGTTACATTAGATTCCATGTTATAGCTTGCATGGTCTAATATCGGCTAAAGCTAATATCCCACAAAATAAACTGAGTTACTTACAAATGTTTTATGAAGCTTAGCATATGATTTTATGATGAATTAATCATGTTCAACGACTTACGAATCTTCTTAAATGATTTTACTATACGTAACTTAGTCATGAATATCATGTTTTCAATTAAGTCCCCTTATGATCATGTCTCATGTTTTATTGCACACCCCTCATACATAATACATTGAATGCACTAATGCATACTTGTGCCTACATTTTTTTTAATAATGTAGGGTGTGACAATTCCTCTCCCTCCATTTGTGTGTAGTTGATATCATTGACAATTCGAAAATCTAGAGTTGGTGAATCCTCCTGCTCTGAGGACCATGTTGCTTCTATTTGGTTTCTTCTTTCTTTATGTTCTAGACTTTGGATGTGGTGTATAGGTTACGTCGGGGGACATCTCAATGATGTAATAGATGTCTTGTCTAGACTTCAATGTATTTTACTTATGTCAAACTATTTACATTCTAATGAGATTTATTGGTTTTCTCCATTGTGTTGTGTATATGCATGTCAAGTGGCTTATGTAAGGCCTCTTGGGTCTTATATGCCATGTCACATCTAGGGTGAACTTTTTGTCATGACAATGATAAATATGGACTTCATCACTGGTTTTCCTTGCACTCCACATAGGTATGATTCTCTTTGGGTAATTGTTTGTAACGATCCTAAAAACAAACTAGTGAAACTAGAGCCTAACGTGTATGTGTTTGAGGTTGGTGTGATGTTTGATGGTGTTTGATGTTATCCGAGCCATCATTGAGGGGTTTAGGGGTTAAACATCAAGGTACGACTCCCCATGGACCACTCTAGGGATCCTTGAGGAGGACCCTAAGCCTAACCCCCAAGACCCCCTTGAAACCACAAGGCTTCCCCAAACTTGGTGACCTACGAAAGGGGACCACTCCCCGTAGGTCCATCCACACCCCGTGGATGGCCTCCGTAGGTCATGGCCCCCAAATGCAAGCCACAACCTCAGATGACGGAGGGATAGTTTGGTCTGTGGCCCCATCCACGGTCCGTGGATAGGGGTTTTGTGAACCATGCCTGCAATTCTTGTTTCGGTTCAGCCATTGTGGGGGTGAATTGGTAAATTCACCCCAAGTCTTTTTAAGTACGTGGACGGTTATTTTAGGGTTATTAAGATATTTTAAGAGTATTAAAACATTAAAATGCTATTTTATATTTCATTATTCAATTTCCCCAAATCAAAATCCTTCCGTCTCAAAATATCTTCTCTCTAGAACTCCATTGAAGACCAAGAAAAGAAGAAGACTTAGGGCTTGAAGAAGAGGGCTAATTTAGTGTATTTTCATATAATTAATCTATTAAGGTATGGTGATCCTTCATCTAGGGTTATCTTTCATCCTAGATTCAATTTCAAAGAAGTTTTGAAAGTTTTCAAGTTCATGAAAGACCAAGGGTTTTACTCAATCTCACAGATTCTTTGTACAAATGATTTCAAATTGTTACTAATGTCATATTATGATTGTATTGATGCTTACTTGATGATTTAAGATGAAAATACTCTATGAACCACTGATTTCTCTCAATTTCGAAATTGTACCCTATGAAGTGGGTTTGATGATTATGAAAGCTTATGGATGGAATTTGTCTAAATTGCTTTGGATTATTTAATTATATCATCATCTATGCCTAATTATGGTGAATTGTTGGTAATTGAGTATTTGTGATCATGGCCTTGAAAGGGCAAGTTGTGACCTAATTACATGTTGAAGTAGAATTGTGTTAGAGATGTTGATCCACTTGAAAGATGGAGGTATTTAATTACTTTCTGTATTGTGATCATGGCCTTGAATGCATAGTTTGAGGAATTGAAGTATTATCATGATATTGTATACGTGAATGTGATGTGAAGGATTTGCATGTGATTTCAATGATAGAACGATAATCTTGTATAGAAGGTAAATGTGTTGTGATTGAAAGCATATTCTCACTAAACACTCATGAATGTTGATGATGGAATGTGAAGGGTTTCTATAATGTAATGTTGTATCTTGGATTGGTAGACTTAGGTACCCTCTTCTTGATAAATGAAAGCAATGTTGAATGTGATCTCTTGAATTGGTAGGCTAAGGCATCCTTTTCTTGTATTGATGAATGTGATCATGAATGAAGTATCTTGACTTGGTAGGCTTAGGCATCCTCCTCTTCAATAATTAATGTATCTTGACTTGATGTCTTAATGATCATGAATCGGTAGGCCTAATGTTGGTAGCCCTTTAATAAATGACTAATGAATGTGTTGATGAATTAGAATTGGTAGTCCTAAGGTTGGTATCCTTTTTATGATTGAATGAATGAATGCCTTGAGTTGGTAGACCTAATGTTGGTAGCTTTCTATAAATGACTAATGAGGTATTTTAGGCTATGTCTTGAACCGGTAGACCTAGTATTGGTGGTCCTTCATGATGAGTCTAGAACCCAATATGAATGTTAAACCTTGGTGTGGTAGACCTAATGGTGGTGGCCTCCTTCTTGTGTGAAATAATAAACCTAAAAACGGTAGAGCTAATGGTGGTGGCTCTTTCTAGGAAGATCAATGACCTATCCTTAAATGTACCTTGAAGCAGTAAACCTAATGGTGGTGGGCCCTTCATGTGTATGTGCTTTGGGTTGGTAGGCCTAATGTTGGTGGCCCTCTCTAGTACTACAATGTAATGTTAATGAAACTACTCTATGGGAATAAAGGCTAAGCATTGAGAGAATATGGTTAGATGGAGGTTCTCCCTACGTTAGGTCAGATCTCAATGAACGTCTTTCATAGCCCATAACTATGTGCCTACATAGGTCCTAGCTAATGGATCCACCTAAGCTAGATCAACCGGTCTTTCTTCGGCAAGGAGACCACCTCTTTACGGTGTGGGGTTTCATGACACCGGATTCCATGTCAAGCTAACATGGTCTATGTTAGTTAATGCCTATTACCATCATGGGAGATGTGCATTATGGTTTCTTGAGGAGTTTTATGAAGTGTGGATGGTAGTACGAGATGCCATCCATTCATTGGACGAGTAGGCTTTGAGAGGGTCATAGTGATTTCTCTAAGTCTTAATGACTATTGTTTGAGTGTCCTCCTAGGAAGAAGTTAAGAACAATGTTGATCTAATGTCTAATGAATGAGAGTCCTCTAAATGATGTTATTGAGTAATGTTGACTGTAAATGATTCATGTTATACTTGGATTGTATTATGAGTACTTCCTTGTCATGACTTATCGTATATGAATGTGCCTTGTATATGGTGACTTCAAAGGAGTACTTAATGTGAGTAGTAGTATGGGATGCTACTTGCACATTGCACAAGTATGACTTAGAGTTGTCTTAGATAGTTGGTCTTAATGTGATGGTGTGACTCGTGTAATGTTTATGTCTTTAATATGCTTTATTGTGTAAAGGTGGAAAGGATTAATGGTAAGTTCACTTATGGTGACCTTAAGGTGGTGCCTTAGTGTGGGTGGTGGTATGGGATGCTATCCATACATTGCACAAGGTATAGCTTAAGGGTTACTTGAGGTGAAGGCTTAAGGTAAAGGTAAAGGTTTATATGTTGATTTTGTTCAAATGTGAAAATGTAACTTGTATGTTGGTTGTGACTTATATTATACCTCTTTTATCAATGTTCATCAAGTTTTACCAAATGGCATAAAAGCATGACTTTCTAATCAAATGTCCTTTTAAGCATGTTTTTGCATGGTCATCGTACTTAGTACTTAATTATGCTAACCCCATTCTTCTCCCTTTTTACCAAAGTGTAGGGTTTTGATATATTGGTGTTCTATGTTTGAAGGATAGGGTTCTAAGGTGCTTGAAGATGAAGACTTGGTGAGTCCTCATAGTTTCGAGGACAAAACCCATTATGTTCCTTTTATGCCTTGTAGATTATGTTAAAGCTTTTGTATAGGCTAAGTCCCAAAGTTGTATTCAAAAGTATTAGATGGTTTGAGACATAGTGTACAATGTCTAGAAAGTCTTCCGCTAGCTTTTTAATGAAAATATCTTTGATTGTAAAGGAATCTTTTTAATTATTCTCTATTTTCCTATGTTCAAGAATGGTATGAGGCTTGTATTAGACCCCTTCGTGGTTGAGTACTCCGTGTCACCTCTAGGGGGTTGCCCTGGGTCATGACACACATGATATCAGGGCACAATAATTTGGAATGGTCTTAGGTTGTCTCAACCACATCTAGTAGAGTCTTGTTCATAATGTGAAGTGCGCCACATTATGAATGAGAGGCTATTAGGTGTTAAGAAAGTTTCACTTCTTCCTTCTTCAAGTCATGCCATAGAGTTTATCTCTATAATGTCTCTCTCTTGTTCCTTATCCGATGGTCTTTAGTGTGACCACTTGAAAGAAATATGTTAGAAAGTGTGAGGGAGAAAGGGTTTGTTGTGATTCCAACTAAGGCTATGTGACTTGATAGATGAGAGATGGAAGATTGTGTTGTTGACTTTAGTATGAATGGGTTGCTTTATGGTTATGCGTGATGTTAGTAGAAGGTAATGCTGAGTTTTGAGGTATGTTGAAAGAGTTGATGAAATGTGGTGTTTTAGAAATGCCTAGGTGTGATGAATATGAAGGTTTAGTGATGTCTTGCTCCAACCTTAGAATGGAAAGAAGTGAAGTTTGAAAGAGCTAGTATAAGCTTTCTCCTAAGTGGGGAATAATGTGCCTAGATGGTAAGGTCGTTGAGTGTCCTTGATGTTCATGAGTTAGGCTTGATTGATGTTCTCACCTTAAGGGGGTGTAGTGAGTTGAGGAGTTTAGACACGGTGTGGTAGACTCATAGGAGACCTTGAGTGATGTGGTAAGGTTGATTGTGAGCAAGAGTTGCTTAATGAAAACCTTCCTAGTTTAAAAGTACCGGTATGTTGATGGTTTCTTGTAAGTTGTGGATGTCTTGATTGAGGTTCCTATGGTATTCTCATGTTGACCTTAGTTGGATCTACTCCTAAGTGGGGGATAGTATGTTGAGTAGTAAGGTTGTTGAGAGTTCTGATATCCTTACCTCTTCCTTTATGTGCCTGTTGAAGCCTAAGACAAAGAGTTCCTTTTTGGCTTGTTTCATTTTTTTGGAGTCATGTGTGACATGTGTTTCCATGTTCTCCTTATATTATGCATGTTCTAGTTGGATTCTTGTTTAGTTGAGAAAATGAGTTTTTCATGATTTATTATTCCTCATGCTAATGTGCATTTACTATGAGTTGCTTCTATGTTTCATGAGGTTAAATGTTGAACATGCCTAAATGTGTTTTTATGAAGAAGTTTCATAATGTGCTTTTATCAGAAAATTGCTTAAATATTCTTAATGATGTTGTGATAAGCATGATGTGAATTGGAGAAGTAAGTTCCTCCAATGAAATGAGAAATGTGAGGTTTCGATGCATAATGAGTTTGTAGAAGTAGTTCCTACCTTCTTGTTGTGTTTTGAGATTATTGATGTGGAGTTGATGTTACCTCCTAGATTGTGCATTTGATTATGATGTTGCATGCTTGATGGGCTGCTAGTCTTGAGTCGTTATCCATTAATGTGTTTAAAGTGTCATTCGAGGACGAATGTTCCTAAGTGGGGGATAATGTAATGACCATAAAAATGAACAAGTGAAACTAGAGCCTAACGTGTGTGTGTTTGAGGTTGGTGTGAGGTTTGATGGTGTTTGCTGTTGTCCTGAGCCATGGTTGAGGGCTTTAGGGGTTAAACGTCAAGGTACGACTACCCATAGACCACCCTAGGGGTCCTTGAAGAGGACCCTAAGCCTAACCCCCAAAATCCCATTAAAACCACAAGGCTGCCCCAAACTTGGTGACCTAAGGAAGGGGACCACGGCCCGTAGGTCCATCCACGCCCCGTGGATGGCCTCCACAGGTCATGGCCCCTAAATTCAAGCCACCATCTTAGATGATGGAGGGACAGTACGGTTTGTGACCCCATCTACGGTTCGTGTTTGGAGGTTTCGTGAATCATGCCTGCAATTCTCGTTTGGGTTCGGCCATTGTGGGGGTGAATTCGTAAATTCACCCCAAGTCTTTTTAAGTATGTGGATGGTTATTTTTGGGTTATTAAGGTATTTAAGAGTATTAAAACAGTAAAATGCTATTTTAGATTTCATTATTCAATTTCCCCAAATCAAAACCACTCCCTTTCAAAATATCTTCTCTCTAGAAATCCATTGAAGACCAAGAGAAGAAGAAGACTTAGATCTTGAAGAGGAGGGCTAATTGAGTGGATTTTCGTGGAATTCATCTATTAAGGTATGGTGATCCTTGATGCTTATCATGACAAACGACAATAACCTATGGTACGAGTGTCTACGATCGTCGATAATATAGTAACCCAACCAAGGGTTGGGGTCGTCTCCCAAGGGAATGATTTTGAGAATTAATAGAAAATAAAATTAAGTTTTAATTAGTTATAGCTAAAGATATTTACGAATAAAAACATTAGAAATCTAAAAAGTGACACAAATGTGTCAAATATCAAATGGGGTTTGTCACAAGTGTAATAAAAACAACCAAATTTAAAGGGGAGAGCAGGTATGGGGAGAAGTTTTTGGGGTGTGACCGCAATATAAATCGTTGAGTACATGCTTTAGATAGGAAATTTGCAACCTAATAGTGACTAGGATAACCTTTAGATGGAACTAAGTTCCCTCTCGGGAAATTTACCCCATTTCAAATAGGTTCCTCTCGGACACCCATTTGCCGCATGAAGCCCAGCCTATGCCTTAGCCCACTCACTCTCTTGAGCCGAGTGTTAGGACATGGGACTAGGGCTCACCCTCTCGGGCAGAACCTCCTGTTAGCCCACTCCTTATGCCATCAATCTAGCGGTCTTGGTTCCGCGACCTCTCTCTTGAGCAAGCCAAAAACACATGGGTGGTTTTGTATTTGCAACTAAAAACCCATTAAATTAAACCACAACCACTAGGTGAAATCACCATTAAAATACATCTAACCTATTAGCAAACAAAACCCAACAATAATATCAACACATATTTGCTAAATCACACCAACGAATGGGGTTTTTAGCCACACATCAAGATATAGAAATTTATACCTACATGATCTTGCATTCAAATGGGTATGAATATTTAAGTCTTGTTACATGCCAAGAATGAAGAATCTAAGAAACCCAACTCCAAATCTAGAAGATGAAACCCTTTTCTTCTTCAAGTCTCCAAAGCCCTCTCAAACTTAGAGCAAAAATATCAAAAAGTACAATTCTATAGGAGAATTATAATAATTGTTCGACTCCTTAAAATAGAATTCTAACTAGTATTTATAGTTATTATAGATTTGTGCTGCAGCGGATCATTCGGCGTCATTAGTCGAAATCATCGATCAACTCGGCAATTCACCTTTTGGTGTATTTCGTCGCCATCTTGCACCAACCTTCAATATGGTCGTGCCCTGTGTCATTGGGCGACATAGTACTGCTTTGCAGAACTATTCGGCAATATGCCGACTGCTCCCTTTCTCCACTGACTTGATCTTTTCCTTCAGGGCTCAGCACACTGGAACAAAAGGTAAAGTAAAACCCTTCAGCGACTCGCCAAGTAGACTCGGCGATCCTCGGGCCTTCATTTATTCGTTCTTTTCAGCCTTTTCATTCCTTTTTGCGACGTAGTGTTCATGCTTTCCTTCGAACTTCAAATACCTAAAGCTTAAGGGTTTTCATCAGATATTGAGGTAAAATAAGCATTTGAGGACATAATTTCTATTAAAATATAGCCCCAGATAAGTCCAATTTGTGGACTCATAACACCCCCAACTTAAATTTTTGCTTGCCCTCAAGCAAACTCAAGTTCAGTCGTTCAAAAAGGTGTCTCAAATAGTGCTACATAATACTAAATCATGAACATACACAACAAGACTCGAATTACTCATGCAAAGATCAATTGTGCATTCAAAGATTCAAATTGTGACACACCAATACCAAAGATTCTCATGCTCCCAATACTTGCTACTTGTGCAAGTTCAAGCTCAACAGAAAGTATCTAAATGCCCTCACATAAACAATGATTCCATATTCACACACAGAGGTTAATCAATTCAAGATCAGGAATCAGATGCAACGCTCACACTTAAAAGGAGGAACACAATGCATGTTTTCACCCATAGACTTGCCCTTATTTTCTGATCGATCTTCGATTCGGCTCACTCAAGATCAAAAAGGTATTTCTAAGGCTTGTAATGAGGCTGAGTGCAAAGGTATGGTTATTTAGGCTCAATGCTTTTCATCCTCGTAAAATGTGGTATTCTCGAAACCTCATTTTCCCTTCCCTTATCACTTTTTGTTCTAGTGCTTCTAAATCATCCTTTTATTCACTCTCCATGAATTACTTGGAAACCCATTTCTTTTGTACTTTTATTTCACCAATTTTTTTTTGTATATATGGAGGATTTCCATTTTGTTTTGCAATACAATGGGTTAAGGGAGACTTTTCTTACACTTCTTGACTTCTCCTTTCCCTTTTTACCACACCCCAACTTAGGCTTTTGGCCTAAGTTGGCTATTCACTAAACCACAAATCAAGAGGATTATAGGTAGTGGGTCAAGTAAGGTCTAGGGTTCAATAAGGTTCTTCCAAAGAAAGGTAAGGCTCAAAAGATGTTCAAAAAAGTTTCACACGCTCACGGGTAGGCTACAAAAGAGGTATATGTCAAATTTGGCTATCACTCTTTAAGAGTTGCCTAAGATCATTTCAAAAGCACGCCTTACTAAATCAATTAGACTAACAGTGCGAATTCTAGGTTTATTCATGCAAGGTTCAAAGTAAGCTCATCACACAAGGCATCGACACTTAAGTCAAACAAGACCACACACTTTCACTAGTGTGCAACGGTCATGACAAGAGAATCAATTCGATAAATGGATAATCACAACTAGTTCACATATTGTCTATGCAACTTCATTTGGTCTCGTCATAGCCGTACGTTCATGTTTGTTCAATTGAGAGCACCATTCAAGTTATCGGTATTGATCGAGACCGAGACTTAAATTTTTGCAAAAGAATAGCCACATTCAACACATGGGAGGTGGCAAAAACGTGCGAAAAATAACAGAGCCTCAAGCTCAAACATCCACATAAAAGCAGTATTTAACATAATAATAGCTCAAAGCCCAAATACATATATAAAAAACACGAGTCACAAATAGAACACAAAAGGTGGGCCTCACCTCACCACAAATAAAAGGTATGTGTCCTCAAATACAAATAAAAGTATGAAATGTAGAAATATGATAAGATAGAGAGGGGGGTAAAGAAAGGTCTTGTCTATGTAGTCTCTCCCTCTGTCGGGATCTCGGTGGCTGGTGTAGTAGTCTGTATGTGGGCATCAGTGCCCGGAGTAGCCTCAGACGGAGCAACAATGCCAGATCCACTAGGAGCTGCTGTGGATGTCTTAGCTGGCAATGTTTGGATCGTCGGCTGCACAACAGCCTTTATAAGATCTGGCAAGTCTCTGAATATGCTCTCATCTCTGCTCTTTTGTGTCTTTTTCGCCTGTGATGCTATCAATTTCTCATCGGTCTCTGCATCTGACTCTGCATGTGCTGCACCATCCCCTTGCATATCTCTAGTGGTCTCATGAACGTCTTTATCATCTGTCCTCTCTATGAGTGAAGTGAAGTCGGTAGACTTAAGATAGTCTACGTCCTTCCTCAAACTGACAATCTCGGCTTTTAAAGCCGTCACCTCAGAGGTTTCCCTCTGTCTGCTCTCACAAGCCATAACCCTCACTTTCAAGGAATTAACAGAAGTCTGAAGGGGGGTAAGTGCTGCTAGTATGGCCCTGTCGATCATCTCTGGAATAGACCTTCCCAGTCGGGTAGCTCTCACATCAACTGAATAGGCCAACTGCCCCATCTTTCAAGATCATGGCCTGAGTGATCCTGGCAGGCTGGGAGGATAAGGAAGCACCTGGAACCTATAAGGAAAAATAAGAAGGAGTTGGTATACTTGAGGTCTCAGAGGCCGGAGTGGGCGAAGGTGTCTCTGCTAGTAATGAGTCAACACTGACCTCTGGAGAAGTATCTGTTGGGGCTGCTCTTCTCCTGTCAACCTCTTCTCGAGTGAATTCGGCCTCTATATGCTGGATATCAGTGGAGAAATATGGGGTGACCTCTATATCGCTAGCAGGATCCCGAGATACTCCGGCATACCAACATAACTCAGTTATCAGAACAGGAAATGGCAGAGACGTCAGTGCCTGTTTGGCTCTCACATCCATCTCCCGTGAAACCAGCAGTCCCAGGTCGATCTGCCTCCTGGCCATGATAGAACCAAGGCAAGCCGCCTTAGGATGACGTAGAATGAGATCGTTCTAGGATGGCATGATAATTCTACTGATGAAGCCAAACTAGTACCGAGAAGCGATGCTTATATCCCTCTTCTCAATAGGAGCTCCCACATCCATCCACCTCGGGGTGATGTTAGAACTCATTGAAGCTAACCAACCCTTCAAATCATCTAGGGATGGAACAATAGGCAAACCCTAGCAGGGCAGTACTTAGTGCAGCAGTCGACCCAATACAACATTAATATTTTTGTTGTGACACTCTACCTCCTTGCCTCTAACCACAACCGACTTCACCGGTCAGAACTCACTAGCCTTTTTCTTATTTTTCGGGTCCAACTCCCCATAGGATAAGTATAATTCCTGGACCCATGAAGGAATGTAAGGACCCCGTGGCCTAGTGAACTACTCGAACTCATGATACTTGAGCGTGTCAAGCACCTCAACATGTTTACCTTCCAAACCCTCCACAGATAGTAACTTTTCTTCTAGAATGGTTCGTAAACCAACGCCTTTCAATTTGTTCCAGCAATTTGGGTGGAGGTGGAGCTATGGGAAGTGCAGGGGCCACTGAAGGTGGTATCGGGACTGGCACTAATTCAGTAGTCGAAAGAGTTTCAGCTGATGTAACTGTAGTAGGTGTTGATTGAGATATATCTCTGAGCCTATTCTGTCAGTGAATCAAGGGTTGTTCATCTTCCTACTCAGAAAATCTAGCACAATAGCTGACCCTTTTCTAGCGATATGCTTCTTTCTTTTGCCTTTATCTCCTGGTGGGAGATCTTGCTTTATTTTCTGTGAAGGACGTGGTCCTCCTTCATTGATCGTAACTCCCTTTTCCTTTTTCTGAGGTGGCTTGCTTCAGTTTGTGTGTACCATATCTACAAAAGATCAAGAGATTAGGTGAAACTCAACACAAACACAGAGAATCTTATTCCAGAAAGACTCGCTGATCCAATAGGCGAATCGGCAAACTTTTTTGGCAAACTAGATCGTGCTCGCCAAAGGGTTTAGCTTGCAAATTTTTGGCAATTCAGGGATGGGTGAACCTGGTTGGCGAATCGCCAAATATTTTTGACAATTAAATGATTATCCACCGAAAGTAACAGTGCAACACAGACTTAGGAGTGCAATTAAAGGGCGACAAGAATACTTTTGGTGAGTCGCCAAGTGCTTTTGGCACCCGATGCCGTCTCGCCGAAAGTTATAGTATCAAATAACAATTAAAGTGCCAAATTATAAGTGAGATAGGGACATTAGGCGATCCTTCGAGTCGTTCGGTGAACTCGACCTAGCTCGCAAATCGACCCAACGTGCCTATTTTCAACCCATCCACCCGAATCTAATTCCGCAATCCCTGAAAAGAAAATCAAAGCATACACTCATGGAATTTAAACAAGACCCATGCTACCAATCACCTCGGGATACTCAAATTTCTCATGGTTTTGCCAAATTTAGCCATTAACGATATTTGCTCTTAAAAGTGATGTTACCTACTCCATCCTTGAGCAAATTCTCAACATCTAAGCACAAATATGGGCTACTCAGGCTTCACCCAAATCAATCTAATCAATATGCAAGCATCGCCTAATCAAATTTCAATCATTTCAAGAAATTCAATACGGACATACTGGCAACCAAACAATACGAGCAAGGTTTTCAAATCAAAATAGGAAATTAAGCGTTCTAATCCTCGCAGAGAGGGCCAATACACATCACTAAAAGACAATTAATGCAAATGAGTACAAAACTTTCAAATGTAAATGCGGGAAAAGGAAACCAACCTTCAATGTTGACTAAATTCAATTTGAAAAGGTAGGCAGCAAAATATTCCAATTTCGAGAACAAATCCCAATCTAAAATGCTAGAAAAATGCTAAATTGGAGAAGATACTACCTTAGTGTGAATTTAGGGGATTCAATCGCGAGGGAAGTAAAGAATTTCAAATTTTAAGCCTCTTGGCCATTATAAACCATCCAGTTCGTGCCGGTTCGGCGGCGCTAGTAGCATTCGCCAATTCACTCGGTGAATCACCCACTGGTCACTTGCCCAGCCGATTGCTAAAGTTCTTTCAGTTTCTTAGGGGTCAAAACAATGATTTGCATCAAGGTTGCTGACCTGATCAGGGACACACTGAACTGCTTCGTAAGTTCGTTGAGTTTTACAGGCTCTAACTTAACCTTGAGTTGAGCCAAACGGCAGGTCAAGTCGGACTTGCTGACCTTTTTGGCGATCTGTTGACTGACCATTTTCTCGCTAATCTGTATTTTTCACCACTTTCCTCATTCAAACCTACACCACTATCACACCATTATTTATGAAAGCAAAATAAAACATTTAAAACTTTGGGTTACCTCCCAAGAAGTGCCTTATTTAACATCATGGCTCGACACAAGTCCTTACTCACTCCCTATTGGTTGGGCTGGCCCTAGTGTTGTTAGGTACACCCAATAGTTCATTAGAGTGAAGAGGAGGCACCATATAGTTCAGGAGTGTCCTGATCAGCTGGATTGATCTAGAGTGAGAGCCAAGCATTTGATTCAACACTTTAATACCCTCCTTTATCTTTTCCAACATTCGATCTTGTTCGGTGATCATTTGGAGAATGATTTGGAGTGTGTCCTTAACTCAATTGTTCTCCTGGTCTCTAGACTACTTCCTTTCGTGAGGAAGTATGTACGTCCCTTGACTCTTGCACTGCTTTTCCACCTCTATTATGCTGTGGACAAATCGTTCGGCTGAGTTACCAGTGCGGTTAATTTGAAGTCCCTCTCAACTTCTTGGGTCATCTCAGTTGAGTTGTCACCATTTCCCCCAGCTTAGGGCACCTACCTACATCAACAAATTAAGAGGAAAACAAAACTAAAAATAAAATTAGTAAACTACAACTAAGAAGAAAAAAAATTCTACTAATCTAAAAATTTTCAAATAATGCCACTCCCCAGTAGCGGCGCCATTTTAACGCTTATTGTGACCAACAATACTAACCTACGGTACGAGTGGCTACGATCATCGATAATATAGTAAACCAACTAAGGGTTGGGGTAGTTTCCCAAGGGAGTGGTTTTGAGAATTAATAGAAAAATAAAATTAAGTTCTAATTAGTTATAGCTAAAGACATTTACGAATAAAAACATTAGAAATCTAAAAAAGTGACACAAATGTGTCAAATATAAAATGGGGTTTGTCACAAGTGTATTAAAAACAACAAAATTTAAAGGGGAGAGCAAGTATGGGGAGAAGTTCTTGGGGTGTGACCGCAATATAAATTGATATAAATCGTTGAGTACACACTTTCGATAGGAAATTTGCAACTGAATAGTGACTAGGCTATGCTTTAGATGGAAATAAGTTCCCTCTTGGGCAACTTATACCGTTTTAAATGGATTTCTCTCGGACACCCATTTGTCACATGAAGGCCAGCCTACGCCTTACCCCACTTACCCTCTCGAGCTGAGTGTTAGGATATGGGACTAGGGCTCACTCTCTCGAGTTGAACCTCATGTCGATCCACATTTTAGGCCATCAGTCTAGCGGTCTTGGTTTCGCGACCTCTCTCTCTCGCAAGCCAAAAAAATATGCGTGGTTTTGTATTTACAACTACAAACCTATTAAATTTAACCACAACCACTAGGCGAAATCACCATTAAAATACATCTAATCTATCAGCGAACAAGACCAAACAATAATATCAACACATATTTGCTAAATCACACCCCACGAATAGGGTTTTTAGCCACACATCAAGACATAGAAATTTATACCAAAATGATTTTGCATTCAAATGGGTATTAATATTTAAGTCTTGTTACAGGCCAAGAATGAAGAATCCAAGAGACCCAACTCCAAATCTAGAAGATGAAACCCTCTTCTTCTTCAAGTCTCCAAAACCCTCTCAAACTTAGAGCAAAAATATCAAAAAGTACAATTCTATATGAAAATTATAATAATTGTTCGACTCCTTAAAATAAAATTCTAATTAGTATTTATAGTTATTACAGATTTGTGCTGCAGTGGATCATTCATCGTCATTAGTCAAAATCGCCGATCAACTCGGTGATTCGCCCTTTGGTGTAGTTCATCACCATCTTGCACCAGCCTTCAACATCGTCATGTTTTGTGTCATTGGGTGACATAGTACTACTTCGTAGAACTATTCGGCGATACGCCGACTATTCCCTTTATCCGCCGACTTGATCTTTTCCTTCAGGGCTCAGCACACTGGAACGAAAGGCGAAGTAAAACCCTTTGGCAACTCGCCCAGCAGACTCGACGATCCTCAAGCCTTCGTTTCTTCATTATTTTTAGTCTTTTTATTCCTTTTTGCGACGTAGTGTCCATGCTTTCCTTCGAACTTCAAATACTTGAAACGTAAGGGTTTTCATCAGATATTGAGGTAAAATAAGCATTTGAGGACACAAGTTCTATTAAAATATAGCCCCAGATGAGTCCAATTTTTGGACTCATCAATCCTTCATCTAGGGTTAGCTTTCACCCTAGAGTCAATTTCGAAGAAGTTTTCAAAGTTTTCAAGTTCATGAAAAATCAAGGGTTTTACTCAATCTCATGGGTTCTTTCTACAAATGAATTCAAATGGTTACTAATGTCATATTATGATTGTATTGATGTTTACTTGATCATTTAAGATGAAAATACTTTATGCACCCATGATTTCTCTCGATTTCTAAATTGTACCTTATGAAGTGGGTTTGATGATTATGAAAGCTTATGGATGGAATTTGTCTAAATATCTTTGGATTATTTAATTGTATCATCATCTATTACTAATTATGGTGAATTTTTTATGAATTGAGGATTTGTGATCATGGCCTTGAAAGTGCAAGTTGTGGCCTAATTACATGTTGAAGTAGAATTGTGTTAGAGATGTTGATCCACTTGAAAGGTGGAGGTGTTTAATTACTTTGTGTATTGTGATCATGGACTTGAAGGCATAGTTTGAGGAATTGAAGTATTATCATGATATTGTATATGTGAAGGATTTGCATGTGATTTCAATTATAGAACCAGTAGACCTAGTGTTGGTGGCCCTTCTTGATGAACTAGAACCCAATGTGAATGTTAAACCTTGGAGTGGTAGACCTATTAGTGGTGGCCTCCTTCTTGTGTGAAATGATGAACTAAGAAACGGTAGACCTAATGGTGGTGGCTTTTTCTAGGAAGATCAATGAGCTATCCTTAAATGTACCTTGAAGTAGTAGACCTGATGGTGGTTTCCCTTTCATGTGTATGTGCTTTTGGTCAGTAGGCCTAATATTGGTGACCCTCTCAAGTACAACAATGTCATGTTAATGAAACTACTGTAAGGGAATGGAGGCTAACACCAAGAGGATATGGTTAGATCGAGATTCACCTACGTTAGGCTGAATCTCAATGAACGTCTTTCATATCCCATAACTATGTGCCCACATAGGTCCTAGCTAATGGATCCACCTAAGCTAGATGAACCGGTTTTGCTTCGGCAAGGAGATCACCTCTTTACGGTGTGGGATTTCATGACACTGGATTCCATGTCAAGCTAACATGGTCTATGTCGGTTAATGCCTATTCCCATCATGTGAGATATGCATTATGGTTTCTTGAGGTGTTCTATGAAGTGTGGGTGGTAGTATGTGATGCCATCCATGCATTGCACGAGTAGGTTTTCAGAGGGTCATAGTGAGTTCTTTATGTCTAAATGACTATTGTTTGAGTGTCCTCCTAGGAAGAAGTTAAGGAGAACGTTGATCTAATGTCTAATGAATGAAAGTCCTCTAAATGATGTTATTGGGTAATGTTGATTCTTATATGCTTAAAATGTAAATGATGCTTGCTATACTTGGATTGTATGAGTACTTCCTTGTCATGACTTATCGTATATGAATGTGCCTTGTCCATGGTGACTTCAAAGGAGTACTTAGTGTGAGTATTAGTATGGGATGCTACTTGCACATTGCACAAGTATGACTTAGATGTTGGTCTTAATGTGATGATGTGACTCTTGTATTGTTTATGTCTCTTATATGATTTATTGTGTAAAGGTGGAAAGGATGAATGGTAACTTCACTTATGGTGACCTTAAGGTGGTGCCTTAGTGTGGGTGGTGGTATGGGACACTATCCATACACTGCACAAGGTATAGCTTGAGGGTTGCTTGAGGTGAAGGCTTAAGGTAAAGTTAAAGGTTTATATGTTGATCTTGTTCAAATGTGAAAATGTGACTTGTATGTTTGTCGTGACTTGTATTATCCCTCTTTTATCAATGTTCATGAAGTTTTACCAAAAGGCATAAAAACATGACTTTCAAAACAAATGTCCTTTTTAAGCATGTTTTTGCATGGTCATCATACTTAGTACTTAATTGTGCTAACTCCATTCTTCTCCCTTTATACCAAAGTGTTGGGTTTGGAGATATTAGTGTTCTATGCTTGAAGGATAGGTTTCTAAGGTGCTTGGAGATGAAGACTTGGTGAGTCCTCATAGTTTCGAGGACAAAACCCATTATGTTCCTTTTATGCCTTGTATATTATGTTAAAGCTTTTGTACGGGCTAAGTCCCAAAGTTGTATTCAAAAGTATTAGATGGTTTGAGAGATAGTGTACAATGTCTAGAAAGTCTTTCGCTTGATTTTTAATGAAATTTCTTCGATTGTAAGGGAAATTTAATTCTTCTCTATTTTCCTATGTTCTTCTGTTCAAGAATGCTATGAGGCTTGTATTAGACCCCTTCGGGGTCAAGTATGCCGTGTCGCATATAGGGGGTAGCCCTGGGTCGTGACATTGTTGATAGGCTGAAAATATTTGCTCATTTCTTGTTGGTTAGGATGACATATTCTAGATGATTAACGTTTCAAACACACCTCATCCAATTCTAGGTGCAAACGATCGTTAAATAATATAAAACCCAACAGATGAGTTGGGGTCGAATCCCACATGGAGCGGTACGTGTTCAAATTCAATGAAGAAGTATACAAATGTGATTTAACTAGCTATAAGAATAGAAATTATCGAAAAAGACATAAAACAAATCAAAAGGGGAGACACGATTGTCAGATGGGGGTTTTTGTTTGCAATTATCAACTACAACGAAGTCACACAAAAGCTAAAATAACAATACAAAGAAGAATTCTTGAGATTTGATCGATTATAGGCAAATTTCGATATATGGGTAATTGAAATTACTAATAAATAGCTAAATATCAATGGGTAGGCTAGACTATAAAGGGGATAGCTTTCTATCGAACAACTAACCCAAATTAGGTGATTTCTTTCGAACATCAACAAGCATAGCAATTATGAACAACCCACACCTTATTTCATCCACTCTATCGAGCTAGATGGGTAGGATTGGGTTTAGGATTCACTCTCTCGAGCTAAACCCATATTAATCCAATACATATAAATCATTATTCAAAAAACTTAGTTCCAAAACTTCTCTCTTGAGCAATCCAAAAACACCAAAATTAGAACAACATTTGCAACTACAATTCATAAATTAAACCTCAACTAATGATTAAACCCACTTCAATATAGCATTTAAACTAGTAATTAACAAGACCCATAAACTAATTCAACCCATAATCACATGATCACACCCCAAGAATTGAGATTTTATCCAAACATCATAAAAAGGTAAAAACGGTTACCAAATCGATTAGCCATCAACTGGGTAAGAGTATTCAAGCCTTTACAATGCTTCAAATTGCAGAAAATTAGTAACCCACTTGCAATATCTCCGAATTGAGTCTCAAAAAGCCTTCAAGTCTACTAAGAAAAATTCCAAACTCAAAAGAAAAACTCTAGACTCAAAAGAGAACTCCTCAATTAACAATTTAAAATCCAATTTATAGTTGCCAAAAAATAAGCCAAAAAGGGCCATTAGGCAAGATAAGTCGGGTTTGGTGAACCGCCCTTTGCTCTTTCTATCACCTTTTTGCATTGGCTCTCAGCATCAAGTCCTGTAACTTTGAGCGATCAATCTTGTCTTCACGGAACTGATGGGCGACTCGCCGAATGCCCCGTTCCTGTCGCCGACTTGGTTTCTTTCCTTAGGGCTGGCACACTGGAACTTTAGGCGGATTGAATGGCCACTCAGCAATTCGCCAAGTGCTCTTGGCGATCATCAGGCTCGCCTTTCTCCACTTCTTCGGTTTGTTTTTTTCCTTTTTGCCTGTTAGTGTCCTTGATTTCCTCCTCAATCCACATACCTCAAAATCATGGCTTAAACATTAGTTTATAACATAAATTAAGCATTTGAGGATACTAAATTTATCAAAAGAAA
This sequence comes from Solanum commersonii, assembly GCA_029007595.1. Taxonomy (NCBI): domain Eukaryota; kingdom Viridiplantae; phylum Streptophyta; class Magnoliopsida; order Solanales; family Solanaceae; genus Solanum; species Solanum commersonii. Next base: position 8,499,667 of record JAJTWQ010000012.1, read on the forward strand.
ACCCTAAATGAGTCCAAATCTCGGACTCATCAATACCCCCAACTTAAACTTTTGCTTGTCCTCAAGTAAAACTCAAGATCAGCAGTTCAAAAAGGATATCTTAAACAATGCAACATAAGACTCAACATGAATGTACACAACAAGGTTCAACTTAGTCATGCAATGATCAGTTGTGCACTCAAACATTCAAATTGTGACTCACCATTATCAAAGATGCTCAAATTCACAATACTTGCTTCAAATGCAAGTTTAAGCTTAACAAAGGTACTCAAATGCCCTCACAACAAAGATGATTCCTTATTGACACAAAGTTCTTCAACAATTTAGAGTTCCAGAATCACATACAACTCTCACACTCACAAAGATGAACACATGCATGACTTCACCCATAGGTTTGCCCTTATTTTTCAATTAACATTCGTTTCAACTCACTCAAGATCATAAAGGTCTTTTCAAGAGTTGTAATGGGGCTGAGTGTAAAGGTATGGTCATTTAGGATTAGTGACTTCTAGCTTCATGAAGTATGGTCTGAACATCACTTTCCTCCCTTTTCTTTGACATTTCAAACATGCTCACAATCCACCCCATTATTCAATTTCATATGAACTACCAGATACCCCATTTCTTTTGCTTTATTTCACAACTCTCTCAACCTTTTTCTTTTCTTTCTTCTTCTCATTTTCTTTTGTCTTTTGTTTTTTAACATGGAGGGGTTCCATTTTTTTTTTCTAGACCATCATTCAAGGAGGATTTCTCACACTTCTTGACTTTCCTTCTCTTTTCACCACACCCCCACCATAGGCTTTTGGCCTAAGTTGGCTATTTAAACAAACCATACTTCATTAAAGTTATGGGTGGATAGATAATGAGAGGTCATAATTGCTCAAGTTTCTTCAATGAAAAGGGTAAGGCTCAAGAGGGGTCAAGTGAGGTTCACAGATCTCACAAGGTTGGCCACAAAAGAGGTATATTGTCAAATTGTTTCACGCTTCAAAATTATTGCCTAGGATCATTTCAACTGCTTACATCACTCAATCAATTAGACCAACATGGAAAATTCTAGGTTTTATCACACACACTGTTCAAAGTAATCTCATCACACAAGGCATTGGTACCCTTATCAAACAATACTCCACACTTTCTAGCTAGTGTGCAATGTTCATCACAAGAGACTCATTCAACAACTGGCTAGTCACAGCGAGATGCTGAAAAATCACGCATTGTCTATGTAACTTCATTTTCCTCATCGTAGCCGCACTATTCAAGTCATCAATATTGATCACAACCGACACTAAAATTTGCATAAAAACAAGCATAATCACACACAAAAGAGTTGGCAGAATTTTAAAATTATGTTCAAAACCATTTTGATTCAAAACAACGGGCCACAAGTTAAAACACCCACTAGAGAGCAAGATCAAAGCATAAAAATATATCAATAAAATAAGCCGAATATTCACAAACATAACAAAATCACAAGAGGTAGGTATGGAAATACCTCACCCTACCCACAAAAAGAAGTAGTTGTCATCAAATGCAACTAAAACAAAAATAGTCAGTAAAAACAACAGAGAGGGAGGTAAAAATAATATCCTGCTATGCTAATCTTAGGATGAAGTTTGCAACTTAGTCACTCTATCTTTTGGGCATCAGTGCACGATGTCACACTGTATAGTTGGGCATCAGTACCCAGAGTCTCATTAGTTGTGGCTGCAATGGACCCTGTCGTAGTGGTATCTCTCAAGGAGGCCTGTCTAGCTGTCTCAAATATGAAACCATCTAAGTCAGCCATATCCTCATAGACAACCTTATCTCATACCTCAAGCTGCTCCGCATCTGTCTCAACCTCAGACTCAACAATAACAACATACCCCATATTTTCCAGAGGTACCTCAATATAGGCTGGGACATCTGCACTTAGGACATATGAGATCCCTGTTGACTTAAATAGCAAAGTGAAGTCTGTGGCCTTCAGATGGTCCACATCTTTCCTCAGCTCAGAAACCTCAACTTTCAAAGTCGTCACCTCAGTAGTAACACCTTGCCCTCTCTCATAAACCTCTACTCTCAAAGTGAGAGCATCAATTGATGCCCTGAGAGGTGTTAGTGCAACAGTAAAATCTCTCTCAATCATCTAGTGCACCTTGGCCTCTAATCGGGAAGCCCAGACATCGGAAGAATGGGCTAGGTGCCCCATCTTGAGAAGCATAGCTTGGGTAATTGGATTCCTAGAGGCAGTGAAACTAGCAACAACTCTAAGAGGTGGAGAAGCAGCAGAAGAACTTGGGGTCTGAGAAAGAGTAGCCCTAGAAGTACTCGAAGGCTCGAGGTCAAAGTAGGCAAGGCTGCCTATGCAGGTAATGTATCAATATCGATCTCGGGGGATGTATTTACGAAGGATGCTCTCCTCCTATCAGCCTTGTCCCATGTATCGGGAATAAAAGAGACGTTTGTCGCTGCTTGTCCCTCATTGCCATCTTCAGCTCAATAATCAATCCCAAATTTAGCTGCTTCTTGGCTATTATAGAACCATGACAGGCTGCATTTGGGTGGCGGAGAATGAACTCATTCTGTGACGGCATGACTGTGCTACTAATTAATCCAAACCAATACCGGGCTGCTATGTTCATATCTTTCTTCTCGATAGGCGCTCCGGCCTCAATCCACCTCAGGGTGCTATCATAAATAAGGGGGGCTAGACAACACTTTAAGTCATCCAGAGTCTGTGTAGTATTCATGCTCCTATACTCGTGTGCAAAGTTTGTAGCACTCTCAAATACAATGTTTATATCACAGCTGCTGCATTTGACCTTCTTCCCTCGAACTATCAGAAAATCTATCGGTTGGAAGGCACTAGGCTTCTTCTTTCCCTAAGGTACTAAGTCACCATAAGTTGATTAGAATTCTCAGACGCAGGTGGGAATGTATGGGCCATGGGGCCTGGTAAAGGTCTCGAAATTGTGGAATCGGAGAGTGTCCCACACAATTGGTTATATGTCCACTACACTATCTATGGACTATCGCTTTTCTTCTAAGATGGTCCTCAATCCCTCAGTCTTTAATAGGTTGAGTAATCGGGGAGGAGGACCCTAAACTGGTGGTACAGGGACCATCATCTATGTTGAAGTTGGCACTGCATTTGAAATAGGAGGGGTCGGCTCCGGAATTCTAGATGGATCATGATGAGCTTTGGAATGAATCTCTTCTCGCCGGGATTGTAATACCTAATTATCCTTAGGCACACAGAGAGAAACCTGACAATCAACTGATTCTCCCTCACTACCAGAGTTGTGCTTAGGTATCTCAGCTATGGGAGTTTTGTCCTTTTCCTTGCCTCCCTTCAGAGGTATCTTCTTGCTCCTTACACTGGAAGCAGCTGCTTCCTCATTAATCACGATCCCTCATGCCCGCTTCCACGGCGGCATGCCACTAGCATCCAAGTTTGTTCTAGGCATTCCTGCAAAAGACATAGAGACGTGTTAGAAATAATTCCAGAAAAGTATAAAAATTGAAGTGTAGAAACACTCGGTGAACCAGTCGGCGAGTTGGCGATTCACTTAGGCGAGCTAGATCGGGCTTGCTGAAAGTACCAACATGAAAATTTTCTAGAATCAATACAGGTCGGCGATGTTCAGGACCTTTCAACGAATCTCTAACACTATCGGTGAGCTAAGAGTAGCATGCTGAAAGTTACAGTGTAATTTAGGGTTTAGGGGCGCAGAAGATCAAGAAAACCTTTTGGCGAGTCGCCAAGTGAACTCGGCGAGCTCACGCATCTCGCCGAAAGTGACAAAAGAAAATCAACCAAACTTCAAAATTAAGGGCGATGTGAGAGGGACTTCAGCGAACCGTCGAACCACTAGACGTAGCTCCCCAAACGTCCCAACGTGCCAATTTTCAACCCCACACTTCAAAATCAAGCCTGTAACCCCCGAATTGAGAATCAAATACTAACACTATTTAATAAGAGGCAGATCCATACGACCCATGCACTCGGGGTACTCAGACTTCCCTAGATTTTGCCAAAATTGGCCATTTGACGATTTTTGCTCTTAAAAAAGATGTCAAACGCTCCTTCATTGGTAAACTTACCTAATTTAGCATAATTTGGGTTACTTAGACTTCACCCAACTAGACCAATTACAAAAATACCACAACCCAATAATTTAAACTCAATTTTTAAAAATAAAGCACGTGAATCGATTAGTTTAAGCATTTAGGCACACAATTCAATTCAATACGGGCAATATAACACATTAAACATGATTATACTAACTACACAACATGAATTAACACACATTTACCTATTGCATACGAGTTCAACCACAAACATAGAGTATGGGGTTCGGAAAACCAACCTTTATGCCTAAATTAAATTGTGAAAAGCTAGGCAGAAAAGTTCCCCTAATCCAAGCACGAAATTACACAAAAATGTGGGCAAAAGCGATAAAATATGGAAGATCAAAAGTTGGGTGAGAAGGTATGTGAGTTGAAAATGAAGGAAGATCAAGAATTTTGAAATTTTAAACCATTTAACCTTTAAAACCTTTCAGTTCGCTGCACCTTCAACGGAGTAAGTCATGCTCGCCGACCCACTAGTGATGCGCCGAGTGTTTTTTTCCCTCGTCGTGTTTTACAGGACTCCTAGAAATTTTAGGGGTTCAAACGACGGACAAAATCGGGCTAGCCGACCTGTTCGCCGAGTTTCCAATTAAGCATTTAGCCCATCGAGTTTTACAAATTTCCACTTCAAGCTTAGTGGGTCCAACGACACTATAAGTCAGGGATCGCTAACCTATTTGACGAGTCGCCAACTAGACTTTGGCTCACCAAACTACCCATTTTCCAACACTTTTCACTTTTCAACCTGCACAATCAACACCCGTTATTCAAAATTAAAAACTTGGGTTGCCTTCCAAGAAGCGCCTTAGTTAACGTCATTGCACGACAAGAGTACCTATTTACGGTTCATTCTTCGAGTTTACCCAGGTATCACTTGGTAGGCCCCTTTTTGGCCTTGGATTCAAATGAGAAGAAATTTGACCCATTTGGGTCTCCAAATGCTTGATTGTCATGGAATGAGAGGTGACCATCTAATTAAGTGTTGAGACATCCTTCTTAATCTCTTTCAACACTTTGTCCGATCCTTCAACTTTGTTGAGAATGCGTGAGAGCATGTCTTTCGTACAGACATTTTTAGATTCCTTAAGCTTTTGACGCTCATGAGGTGGGACATATCTGTCCTTATCACCCTCTCTTTCCTTCCAAGTGGGGTTACGATCACGCCATTATCTGTCACGGTCTCTATATCCTTCATCTCTATTCCAACCTGGGTTTCCCCCAGCCTTGGATAGTTTTGCCGATACCCACCTCCTTGACTAGCTAGGAATTTCACTTCCTCATTATAAAGTGCATCAAAGTGCGCATCCTCGGTATTCACTCCACCAACACCAACAACATTAACACTATTCACACCACTACCCATAACATTTTTCGCCAATAGATCCAGCCGGGCCATCAATTTGGCCATAGTTTGGTCTCTCTCTTAATTCTTTTTTATCTGCTCTTCTATCATTCTAAAAGTGAGAGGTGAGATTCGGTCTTCGTGAGTGTATCATTTCCTATTGATCTTGGTCATACCATCAAGAAGCTGAGACGCTACTTGATAGGGCTGTTGCATTATACCACCAGGAATAAGTTGTTCAACAACTCCTTTGCTCACTGAATTAAGGCTCCTATAGATGTGCAATATGTGATTTGGCATCCCGTGGGTTGGACATTAAAGTACCAATTTCTTGAACCTCAACAATGTCTCATGTATAGGTTCACCTTCCAACCATTTGAAACCTTTAATACTATCCCTAAGGGTCATTATCTTCGATGGGGGAAAGAATCACACCTGGAATGCAGTAGTGAGCTCATCCCAATATGTGATGGAATCCTTTGGTAACTCAGCCAACCACTTACTAGCCTCACCCATTAGAGAGAATGGGAACAACATGAGACAGATTGATTCTTGTGATACGTTCTTGAATGAGAACGCACCACAAACGTCCATGAAGTTCTGAATATGCTCATGTGGGTCTTCGTGAGCCAATCCTCCATATAATCCCTTCATTTGGAGGAGATGCAATAATGTTCTAGTGACATGGAAGACTACATTCCCTTCAATTAGAGGCAGGTGTATTGCACCCACACCAGCCAATGGAATTGGGTCATTCACATTTGGGTTATTTACATCATTGAGGTTCCCAATATCGTCTTAGTGGCCCACTTGGCTATCATTGCTCCCATTTATGCTCATCTCTTCCTCTGTTCCACACAAGCAACACAAAACCAAAATTAAAGTAAGTAGATTCAACTATAACCTAAAAGATCACAATTCAACTTTACTAAAAGAATTTTAAACAAAACCACTCCCCTGCACCGGAACCATTTTTGATTAACGTTTCAAACAAACCTAATCAAATTCTAGGTGCAAACGATGATTAAATGGTATAAAACACAACAAATGAGTTGGGGTCGAATCACACAGGGAGCGGTACATGTTCAAATTCAATTAAGAAGTACAAATGTAATTTAACTAGGTATAGGAATATAAATTATAGATAAAGACGTGAAACAAATCAAAAGGGGTGACACGAATGTCAAATGGGGGTTTATGTTTGCAATTATCAACTACAATGAAGTCACATAAAAACTAAAATAAGAATACGGAGAAAAATTCTCGTGATGTGATCGATTATAGGTAAATTTTGATATATGGTTAATGGAAATTACTAATACAACTAAATATCAGTGGGTAGGCTAGACTATAAGGGAGATAACTTTCTCTCGAACAACTACCCCAAATCAGGTGACTTCTTTCGAATATCAACAAGCATAGCAATTAAGAACAACCCACATCTTAATTCATCCACTCTCTCGAGCTAGATGGGTAGGATTGGGTTAAGGATTCACTCTCTCGAGCTAAACCCATGTCAACCTAATACATATAAGTCATTAATCAAAAACCTTAGTTCCAAAACTTCTTTGTCGAGCAAGCCAAGAACACTAAATTAGAACTGTATTTGCAACTACAATTCATAAATTAAACCTCAACTAATGATTAAACCCACTTTAACATATCATTTAAACTAGTAATTAACAATACCCAGAAACTAATTCAACCCATAATCACATGATCACATCCCAAGAATTGAGATTTATCCAAACATCATAAAAAGGTAAAAACGATTACGAAATCGATTAGCCATCAACTAGGTAAGAGTATTCAAGCCTTTACAATGCTTCATATTGTAGAAAATTAGTTACCCACTTGCAAAATCGCTAAATTGAGTCTAAAAAAGCCTTCTAGTCTAATAAGAAAAATCCAAAACTCAGAAGAAAAACTCTAGACTCAAAAGAGAACTACTCAATTAAAAATTTAAAATCTAATTTATAGTCGCCAAAAAATAAGCCAAAAAAGGACAATTAGGCGAGGTAAGTCAGGTTCGCCGAGTGGTTTGGCAAACCGCCCTTTGCTCCTTCTATCACCTTTTTGCATTGGCTCTCAGCATCCTCAAGTCCTATAAGTTTGGGTGATCAATCTTGTCATCGCAAAATTGATCGGCAACTCAGTGACTACCCCTTTCCTATCACCTACTTGATTTCTTTCCATAGGGATGGCACACTGGAACTTTAGGCGGACTGAATGGACACTCGGCGATTCACCAATTTCTCTTGGCGATCTTCAGGCTCACCTTTCTCCAAATCTTTAGTTTGTTTTGTTCATTTTTTCTTGTTAGTGTCCTTGCTTTGCTCCTTAATCCACATACCTAAAAATCAAGGCTTAAACATTAGTTTGTAGCATAAATTAAGCATTTGAGGACACTAAATATATCAACACAAAGCCCTAAATGAGTCCAAATCTCAAAGTTATCACTAGACTTTACATTGAAGAGATCATTCACCATCACATGGTTCCATTATCTTTTATCTTGGATCATAGGGCTTAACATACAACACATTTTTTAAGATCGTTTCAGAAGGGTCTAGGAACTCAAGTAAATCTTAGAACCAATTTTCATCCATAAACTGATAGTGAGACAGAGCATTCTATTTGTATTGTTAAGGGTATATTACAGGTTGCGTGTTGGATTTTAAATAAAGCTGGTTTGAACATCTACCTCTTTTTGAATTTGCTTATAATAAAAACCTCCAAGCTAGTATTCAGATAGCTCCTTATGAAGCCCTTGATGGGTCCACAAATTGGACTCATTTAGGGCTATAGTTTAATTGAAATTGTGTCCTCAAATGCTTATTTTATCTCAATATTTGATGAAAACCCTTAACTATCAGGTATTTGATCTATGAAGGAAAGCATGGACACTACATCACAAAAAGGAACGAAAAGGTCAAGAAGAACGAAGATATGAAGGCCTGAGGATCGCCAAGTTCACTTGGCGAGTCGCCAAAAGGTCTTACTTCGCCTTTTGTTCCAGTGTGCTGAGCCATAAAGGAAAGGATCAAGTCAGGGGAGATAGGGAGCAGTCGGCGCATTGTTGAAAAGTTCCGTGAAGCAGTACCATGTCGCCCAATGACCTAGAGCATGATGATGCTGAAGGCTGGTGCAAGATGGCGATGAACTACACCAAAGGGTGAATTGCCAAGTTGATCCGCGATTCTGACTAATGATGCCGAATGATCTACTATAGCATAAGTCTGTGAAAACTATAAATACTACTTGCAGTTGTAGTTTTAAGGGTCAAATAATTATTATAAATTTCATATAGAATAGTTCCTTTTAGTATTTTTGCTCTGAGTTTGAGAGGATTTTGAAGACTTGAAGAAAAAGAGGGTTTCATCTCCAAGGATTTGGACTTGGGTCTTTTGGATTCTTCATTCTTGGCCTATAACAAGACTTAAGTCTTCATACCCATTTGAATGCAAGCTCATTTAGGTATAAATTTTTATCTCTTGATGTGTGGCTAAAAATCCCAATTCTTAGGGAGAGATTTAGCAAATATGGGTTAAGATAATTGTTGGGTCTTATTTACTGATAGTTTAATCGTAGTTTAATTGTGATTTTGTTTAGTGGTTGTGGCTGAATTTAATGAATTTGTAGTTGCAAATACATGTTTATTTATGTGTTTTTGGCTTTCTTGAGAGAGAGGTCGTAAAACTAAGACCACTAGATTGATGGTTAGTGTGAGTGGGTCGACATGAGGTTCAGCTCGAAAGAGTGAACCCTAGTCCCATATCCACACACTCAGTTTGAGAGAGTGAGTGGGTTAAGACGTAGGCTGGTCTTCATGCGGTAAGTGGGTGTCCGAGAGGAACGCATTTGAAACGGAGTAAGTTACTCGAGAGAGAGCTAATCCCCCTTAAAGTTTAGCCTAGTCACAATTAGTCTATGAATCTTCTATCGAAAGCATGTACCCAATAATCTAGCTTAACCCGTATTCCTGTCACATCCCAAGGATCCCCTCTCATTACTTAGAAACCCTTGTTTATTTTGCTATTTTTTAACTACTTGTGACAAGAAAAACCCCATTATTAATTGACACTCTTGTGTCCCCTTTTAATTTACAATGTTTTAATCGTTAATGTCTTTAGCTACAACTAGTTAGAACTAAGTTTTACTTTTCTATTAATTCTCAAAACCACTCTCTTGGGAACGATCCCAACCCTTGGTTGGGTTACTAAACTATTGTACGATCGTAGACACTTGCATCGGAAATTGTATCTTTATTACACAAACATCAAAATGGCACCGCTGTCGGGGAGTGGTGTTATTTGAGAATTTTTAGATTAGTAGAATTTTTGTTCTTGTTAGTTGTAGTTTACTCACTTAATCTTCAATTTTGTTTTGAGTATTTGTGTGTCACAATAGGACATATGAGTGCAACCGGGGAGAATAGATGCCAAGAAGGTTACCCAGTGGGTGGTGCTTTTGATCGAGACGACATTGATGATGTTAATAGTGTTTACAACCCTACCCATGTGGGCGAGATGGGTGCAATTTGCATGCCATAAGCCGACAAAAATGCAATGTTCGAAGTTACTAGCACAACCCTCCAGCTCATACATTCAAGAGGTTTATTTGGAGGGTTAGAGCATGAAGATCTGCACGAACATATACGAAGCTTTGTGGAAGTGTGCACCCCTTTATTGTTCAAGAATCTATCTCAAGAATCCATACGGCTTCGCCTATTTCTATTATCATTGACCGGGGGAGCTACTAAATAATTGGTCGATCTTCCAAACAACTCCATCAAATCATGGGAGGAGCTGGTTATGGCCTTTCACAAAAAGATCCTTTCCTCTATCAAGAATGATGAAACTGAGAGACGACATTCAGAATTTCAAGAAAAAGGAGGGTGAACCAATTCACGAATCATGGACAAGGTTCATGAAATTTTTGCATAAGTGCCCAACACATGTATTGCCAGGTGATTTGTTGCTCCAATACTTTTATCGTAGTCTGGACTCGATTAATAAAGGAATAGCTAACCAATTGGTGCAAGGAGGAATATTTTTACAATTATTTGAAGTAGCCTCATTGCTCCTAGATGGCATGACTAGAGTAAATAAAGCATGGTACACAAAAGATGACCAATTTTCCCCACTATGCTTCAGATTAACGCAAGAACAACTCGTTAAAGAAAGGGAAAGGGATGAAAACAACAAAAAGATGCTGTCTCAAATGGAAGTGATACAAGAGCACATGAAGGGGACGTATGGAGTATTTTGAGTTGAGGAGGGTTCTTCTTCTGGTACTTAAGATCAGGGGAGAACCAAGGTTGGAACTCCACAAGATATGAGGAAGGTTTCCACCCACGCTACCAACAGCGGGGCAAAAATCAAGGTTGGAACCATTATAGAAGTGAAGAACCAAGGAGATATTGCCACGATTGGGCTGAACAAGATGACCATACTCAATTGAGTGAAAGCCCAAAATTAGAAGGGAGTGCAAGTAGTCCTCGGGTAAATGATCTATTGTCACGCATACTTGATAAAGTTGAGGGCTCTGATGATTTGCTAAAAGGGACGAGAGATGACTTTTCATCATTAAACAGTAAAATGAATCCTCATGCTGATGCCATCAAAACTCTAGAAGGTCAATTGAGTCTATTATTAGCCCAACTAACATCCAGGACACTGATGAAAGATAATAAAAGAGGGCTGGCTATAATTACCCAGAGTGGAAAGATAACAAAAGGAAATGTGACAGAGGATGAGGACCCTCTAATGCAGGAAGAGATCCAAGGTATAGAGAAATGAAAATTTCCTATTCCATAAAACCTTGCCAAAGAACCACAAGAGGATGCAGAGCAACATGTTGAGGTTCCAAAAGTCACGCACCAATTACCCAAAATACCTCCACCATTTCCTCAACATTTGAAAAAAAAGAGTGAAGATAAGAAGTTCAAATTTTTTTTGTCAGTATTCAAGAACTTATCAATTAAACTTCCTCTGGTGGAAGCATTGTTGGAAATATCGGGATACGCCAAATTCATGAAAGAGCTGGTTACAAAGAAAAGGAGCTTGGACTATGAAATGATTGAGATGCCCCATAGTTGCAGTGCAATTATGACAAATGAGTCAATCACTAAGAGAGAAGACCCTGGGGCATTCACAATCCCATGCACAATTGGCATGCTCCAATTCGCTAAAGCGTTGTGCGATTTAGGAGCAAGCATTAACTTGATGCCCTATGCAATGTACAAGCAACTTGGTTTGGGTGAATCAAAGGCAACCACAATGAGAATCCTTATGGCTGATCGATCAATCAAGCACCTAGTAGGGATACTCTGACATATTGGTAAAAGTAGATCGATTCATCTTTCCAGCTGATTTTGTGATTCTAGATTGTGAGATCGATACTGAAATCCCCATTATTTTGGAAGGCCATTCTTAGCCACCGAGAGAGGATTGGTAGATATCGAAAGTGGGAAATTGAAGTTTCATGTGAACGATGATAAAATGACCTTCAATATCTGTAAATCCATGAAGCAACCAAGTAATGTCCATGTGGTGTCTACTGAGGATGTTATAGATAAGGCAGTGGCAAGTGTGAGCCATTTAATGTGCAAGAATGAACACCTTGAATTTGAACTTGCCAATTATGATGAATTCGAAGTTCAAGGCTATGAGGAAGTTATAGCTTCCATATCAGGGTTAGGAGTATATTCAAGGAATCTAATCAAGTTGGATATCGACCTGAAGAACAGAGAAAGTCCTCCTGCAAAGCCATCAACAGAAGAACCACCGAATCTGGAATTAAAAGCCCTACCCTCTCACCTAAAATATGCCTTCTTAGGAGCCAAAAATACTTTACCAGTGATTATCGCAGCCGACATGCTTGAAAGGCAGATGAAATTGCTCGTTGAGGTACTGCGGAGGCATAATAAAGCTATTGGATGGACAATATCAGCTATAGTAAGAATTCCTCCTAGTATCTGCAGTCAGAAGATTCGGCTCGACAGTGAATGTAAACCTATTGTGGAGCATCAACAAAGATTGAACCCTTCAATGCAAGAGGTGGTGAAAAGGAGATCATCAAGTGGCTAGATGCGGGAGTAATCTACCATATTACAGATAGTAAGTGGGTAAGTCCGGTGCAATGTGTACCAAAAAGAGAGGTATAACTGTAGTCCTAAATGAAAAATGAGAACATATACCGACCAGACCAAAGATTGGATGGAGAGTATGCATGAACTATCAAAAGCTTAACTCATGGACCGAGAAAGACCATTTTCCAATGCCTTTTATCAACCAGATGCTTGACTACTTATCAGAAAAAGGGTTGTATTATTTCTTGGATGGGTACTCTGGTTATAATCAAATCTCTATTGCACCGGAAGACCAAGAGAAAACCAATTTTACTTACCTTTATGGAACATTTTCATTCAAATGGATGCCATTCGGGCTATGTAATACCCCAACAACATTTTAGCGTTACATGTTATCTATTTTTTGCAGATATGGTCAAAGACTTTATGGAGGTATTCATGGACGACATCTCAGTCGTAAGGGATACGTTTGAAGAATGCTTGACACACTTAGGCCAGGTACTCCAAAGATATGTGGAAACGAATTTGGTTTTGAATTGGAAAAAATGTCACGTTATGGTGAAATAAGGTATCGTTCTTGGGCACAAGGTGTCGCAAAAGGGGCTGGAAGTTGACAAGGCAAAATTGAAGTCATTGAGATATTACCCCCGCCAATTTTAGTGAAGGGTGTTCGCAGCTTCTTAGGGGCATGCAAGGCTCTACCGAAGGTTCATTAAAGACTTCTCAAAGATTACACACCTATTATCCAAACTCTTTGAGAAGGAAGAGAAATTCTATTTTAATGATGCTTGTATGGCTGTATTTTAGTGTTTGAAAGAGAAACTAGTATCCACCCCGATTATCATTAGCCCTAATTGGTCCGAATCTTTTGAATTAATGTGTGATGCTAGCGGTATGGCATTGGGGGTCGTGTTAGGGAAAAAGTGCAACAAACTATTTCACCCAATTTATTACACAAGCAAGACTCTAAATAGTGCCCAGCAAAATTATACAGTCACTGAACAAGAGTTTCTTGCACTAGTCTATGCATTTGAAAAGTTTCGGGCATACTTGCTAGGAACCAAAGTAATCATACATACTGATCATGCTGCATTCTATTACTTGATGAAAAAGAAAGATGCAAAACCAAGATTGATAAGGTGGGTGCTGCTATTACAAGAATTCGATTTTTAGGTAAAAGATCGAAAATGATGCAAAAATCAAGTGGCTGATCACTTGTCAAGGTTGGAAGTAAGGGCAAACGTTGAGCATGAAGCAGACATAGACGACTCCTTCCCCGATAAACATGTGTTTGCAATATATCTCAAACATACACCATGGTATGCAGATTTTACAAATTACATTGTGTGTGGGCTGATGCCGGATGAGTTGACCTTTTACCAACAAAAGAGGTTCATGTTCGATGTTAAAAAGTACTTTTGGGATGAACCATACTTGTTTTGAAAGTGTGCTAACCATGTCATTCGAAGGTGTGTTCAGGAAGAAAAAGCGGTAGAAATTCTCCATGCTTGTTATACATCTCCAGTGGGAGGTCACCATGGTGGTATTCGCACCGCCGCTAAAGTTCTCCAGACTGGATATTACTGGCTGTCCCTCTACAAGGATGCACATGAGTTTGCGAAGAAATGCTCTCAATGTCAGCAGTAAGGCGGAGTGTCTAGAATACATGAATTACCTCTCACTCCTATTTTAGAGGTCGAACTATTCGATGTATGGGGGATCAATTTCAAGGGTCCATTTGTGAGCTCATTTGGAAATAAATATATCTTGGTGGCTGTAGATTATATTTCCAAATGGGTGGAAGCCATCACACTTCCAAACAACAAAGGAAAAAGTGTTGTCCAATTTCTGAAACGCTACCTCTTCATAAGATTTGGCACTTCCAGGGCAATCATTACCGTGGGGGGTCCCACTTTTGCAATAGGTGGTTTTCAATGGCACTGAGCAAAAATGGGGTGAAACACAATGTAGCAACTCCATATCATCCCCAAACAAGTAGCCAAGTCGAAGTGTCAAATCAGGAAATCAAAATCATTTTGGCAAAGACAGTCAATGCCAATAGAACTAACTAGTCTAGGAAACTTGATGATGCATTATGGGCATATCGAACCGCTTACAAAACACCTATCAGTATGTCTCCATATCAGTTGGTTTATGGTAAGGCTTGCCATTTGCCCGTCGAGTTAGAACACAAAGCATTGTGGGAATTGAAAGCTTTAAATTTGGACTGGTCAAAAACTTCAAGGGAGAGGGTAGAGCAGTTGAACGAACTGGATGAATTTAGACTCAGATCGTATGAAAGTTCAGCCATCTACAAAGAGAAGATAAAAAAAATAGCATGATGCTCGGATACTCAAGTGGGACTTCAAGGTAGGAGATTGGGTTTTGTTATACAACTCTCGACTTAGAATCTTTCCCTGAAAGCTCAAATCCAAATGGTCTGGACCTTTTAGAGTAACACAAGTGTTCACCAATGGTGCAATAGAAGTTGAAGATCAGGAAGGACATCCATTTAAAGTAAACAGTGAATGTCTGAAATTATATTTTAGGGATTGTCAAGAGATTTCTTTGGTTGAGGTGGTGTATTTGGAAGATGCCTGAAGGCGATGATGCATCGTGCTGCAACGTTAACTAAGGCGCTATTTAGGAGGCAACCCAAAACCCCTTTTATAAATAAAAAATTAATGGTGTGTTGTTTGTACAGGTTAAAGTATGAGAATTGTTCAAAAGAGTGAAAGATGACAAGCAATAGATCCAGTCGGCGAGTCGTTGAAGGGGTCGGCGAATCCAACCTTGTCTGCCATTTGACTCAAGACATCGTCAACATTGGAGCCTGTAAAACTTGGCGAGCTTTGGAAATTATTGGTGAGTCGCCGACCATGTCGGTGATCACGATGGAAACCGCCGTTTGGACCCTCCCTAAACCAGAGGTCCTGTAAATTTTGGCGAAGAAGATAAACAGTTGACGTTCCGCCGAATGAGTAGGCGAGCTTGACTAATGTCATCGAATGGGCAAAAATTGGACGGCTTTTGCAATCTAAAGGTTTAAAAGTTTCAACTTCATTCACTCTCCCTTACTTTGTATCTGTCCAAACTCACACCCGTACACTAGTTTCTATATTTTTGCATTTTTAGAATATTTTCTGTGTTGATTTATGCTCGGAGTTGGATTACATTGCCGCCTAGCATTTCAATCTTCTTTTAATTGGCACCAAAGGTTTGTTCCCATGCCCTAAGCTTCTTGTATTGAAAGTTGTACTCAAATGAAATGACATTACTTTAATGTTGTTTATCGGGACTATCTGGTAGGATTAGAATATTTGTTTCCCTATTAGGTTTGCAAATTTTACTCGTACTAAGTTAAATAGTTAATTCCTGAAAGTTGTGCTTTAAATTTGATAAAAATTGTGGGTTGTGCAGGATTGTCAGTGGGTTTAAGCCTAATTTGAGTTGTGCATGCCTTAATTTTGTTTTCGGGGGTTGCAGGGTTGGATTCAAGAAGATGGGTTGAAATTAGGCACGTGGGCCATTTGGCAAGTTAAGTCGAGCTCGCCAAACTGCTCGACGGTTCGCCTAACATCCACATTTCGCTGTTATTTTAATGCCATATGTAATGTTTAGTTCTATAACTTTCGGTGAGAAGCCTTTGATTTCCAAAAGCATTCGGTGACTCGCCGAAAGACTTCTTGTTCTCCCTTTGTCTGCACCCTTGTATTCTCTATAAACTACACTCAGCGAACCGCCAAAGTAGCTGCGCGCTTCGCCAACTGGTTCAGCGAAGTGATTTTGCAATAGAACTGCCTTCCTTTTGTCTGAAGACTTTCTAACTTTTTCTCGAAGCTTTGCAGAAATGGCTAAACTGAAAGTAGCTGGAAGAGATATGCCACCCCGACAAACAAGAGCGAAGAATTTCAAGAAAAATACAAAGGCAACAAATCCTCCCAAAATGGATAATGAGGACAAGAAGCCCAGTGGCAATAAGATAACAAATCCCCGAGACCCTACTATTCCCTCATAGAGACGTGGATTCTTCACAGCTATCCACTCCTTTCTGGCGGCTCATGACTTAGACAATCTTAGTAAGTCAGATGCCGCTTAATCTTCTGAAAAAGCTTCGAGGGCCATTATCAAGTTCCAGGTTGACACATCGGGCACTAATGCCCAGACAGATGATGTGACTGTGTAGATAGGATTTTTCTCTACCTCCCTCTCTGTCCATCTCTATTCTAAAGTCTAGATATTTTGTGTTAATTGTATTTGAAGACAAATTGCTTTTATTTGTGGTGGGGTAAGGCCCACCTTTTTGTGCTAGTTGATGTTAGTATTTTGTTTATATTTGGGTTGTTCTGTTTAAAATTATGTTAAATACTACTTTTCTGTGGATGTTGTTTGAGCTTATGGCTCATTTTATAAGCTCCTTTTTTGTTAAATTGCAAAATGATTTTGACCATTTCGATTTTTTTTTATTTTTGCACACATTTTTGCCACCCTCTATATGCTCTTGAATGTGGTTATTCTTTTGCAATGAAAAATTGAGTCTCGGTTCCAATCAATACCGATGACTTGAATAGTGCTCTTAATCAAACGAACATGAATGTATGGCTACGATGAGGCCACATGAAGTTACATAGACAATATGTGAACTCTTTGCATCTCGTTGTGATTAGCTATTTATCAAATCGATTATCTTGTGATGATCATTGTACACTAGCGAAAGTGTGGAGTCTTGTTTGACTTATAGTAACAATGCCTAGTGTGATGAGCTTACATGTGAACTATGTATGATAGATCCTAGAATTTTCCCCATTGGTCCGGTTAACTGAGTGATGCTATCTCTTGATATGATCTTAGGCAACTTCTACAAGTGTGAGCCAATTTGACATACACCTCTTTTGTGACCTACCTTGTGAGCGTGTGATTCTCTCTATAACACCCTTTGAGTCTTACCCTTCTTTGGAAGAAACTTGATGAAAACTAGACCTTTCTTAATCCATTACCTATAATCTTTTTGAATTGTGGTTCATTGAATAGCCAACTTAGGCCAAAAGCCTAAGTTAGGGGTGTGGTGAAAAAGAAAAAAAGACAGTCAAGAAGGGCAAGGAAAGTCTCTTTTAACCCATGGTGTTGAGAAAAATGGAACCCCTCTATATAAAAACAAAGAGAAGATAAAGAAAAAGAAAGTTATGGAATAAAGTACAAAAGAGATGGGATTCCCAAACAATTCATGGAAAGTGAATAATAGGATGACTTATGAGCACTAAAGAGAATGATGAAGTAAAAGGAAAGGAAGTGTTGTGAGCACAACATTTCATGAGGATGAAAGTCACTGTGCCTAAATGACCATACCATTGCACCCAACCCCATTACAAGGATTGAAAAGACCATTTTGATCTTGAGTGAGCGGAACCAAATGTTGATTGGAAAATACCGGTAAACCTATGGGTGAAATTATGCATTATGTTCTTCTATGTGAGTGTGATTTTTGCATATGATTTTGAAGCTTTAAACTATGAAACCATTGCGTGAATATAGAATCATTCTTTGTGTGAGGGCATTTGAACACTATAGTTGAGCTTGAACTTGCATTTAAAGCAAGTATTGTGAGCATGAGATTCGTTGATATTGGTGAGTCACAACTTGAATCTTTGAGTACACATTTGATCTTTGCATAAGTAAATTGAGTCTTGTTGTGTGCATTCATGATTGAGTCTTGTGTAGCACTATTTTTCGACACCCTTTTTGAACGATTGAACTTGTGTTTGCTTAAGGACAAGCAAACATTTAAGTTGGGGGTGTTGATGAGTCCACAAATTGGACTCATTTAGGGCTATATTTTAATAAAAATTGTGTCCTCAAATGCTTATTTAATCTCAATATTTGTTAAGTTTCAAGTATTTGATGTTTGAAGGAAAGCATGGACACTACGTCGCAAAAAGGAGCTAAAAGGCCGAGAAGAATGAAGAAATAAAGGCTTGAGGATTGCCAAGTTCACTTGGTGAGTCACTGAAAGGTCTTACTTTGCCTTTTGTTCTAGTGTGTTGAGCCCTGAAGGAAAGGATCAAGTCAGTGGAGATAGGGAGCAGTCGACGCATCGCTAAGAAGTTTTGTAAAGCAGTACCATGTAGCCCAATGACCTAGAGCACGATGATGCTGAAGGCTGGTGCAAGACGGTGATGAATTACACCAAAGGGCGAATCGCCGAGTTAATCAGCGATTCCGACTAACGACACCGAATGATCCGCTGATGACCTTATGAAGTGGGTTTGTTGTTTAGATTATTGATTTGTATCATTATCTATGTCTAATCATGGTGAATTGTTGGTGAATTCAGGATTTGTGATCATAGCCTTGAAAGGGCAAGTTTGACATAATTTAATGTTAATGTAGAATTGTGCTTGAATTGTTGATCCACTTGCAAGGTGGAGTTGTTTACTTACTATGTACATTGTGATCATGGCCTTGAAGGTATAGTTTGATGAATTGGAGTATTATCATGATGTTGTATGATGTTGTATATATGAATATGATGTAAAGCATGTGTGTGATCTAAATGAATGGAAGATGATCATGTTTAGAAGCTAATTGTGTTAGGATTGAATATATCTCCATATTAACACTTGTGAATGATGGTGATTATATGAAAGGCTATTCTCACATACACACACATGAATGAATGAATGAAGTTTAATGATAATGTTAATGAATGTTGAGTCAATTTGAAAGTCTATTCTCATATTATACTCTAATGAATGTTAATGACTTATTGTGAAAGGACTTTCTCACAATAAAGGGGTTCTTAGGTGAAAAGCTATTCTCATCTTCGAATTTATGAGCTTTCCAATGAATGAATGTTGGGTTGGGATGGATGCCCATACGTTAGTTGAGGCGGGGTATCTAGTAACAATCTCTATCCTTTTTATTGAATGTTGGGCTTGATATGGATGCACATACGTTAACTGAGGTGGGGTATCTAGTAACAATCTCTTATCCCTTAATGAATGAATGTAATGAATGTTAATACTCCATGGGGAATAATGCTAAGCACCGAGTGGATATGGATTGAGATGGGTGCTCATACGTGAGTTGAGGTGGGGCACTTAGTAGCAATCTCTTGAGATGGATACTCATACGTTAGTTGAGGTAGGACACTTAGTAGAAATCTCTTGAGATGGATACTCATACGTTAGTTGAGGTGGGATATGTAGTAGCAATCTCCCTATCCTATAAACTATGTGCCCACATAGGTCTAGCTAGTGGATTCACTTAAGGCTAAACAAACGATGGTCCTACCTTAGGCAAGTAGGAATCCTTGTATCCGCTGAGGGTGACACCGGGATTCCATGTCAAGCTCTCATGGTCTATGTTGGTTAAGGTTCACCCCCCACAAAGAATGCTAATGAACTATGGCTTCCTAAGGATGTACTACTTATTTTAGGTGGTGGAATGGAATTCCATCTATGCATTGCACATGTAGGCTAGGCATTTCAGAGAGGTCATGGTGTGTTCCTTATAATGATAATTGAATGAAAGGGCTCTTATGATGTTTATGAGAATGTTGATCTAATATCTAATGAATGAAGTTGCTCTTAATGTAATGAAGCTAATGAAGAATATTGATTCTTAAATGCTTATATGCTTAAATGTAAGAATGCATGATATACTTTGATTGTATTATGAGTACTTCCTTGTCATGACTTATTGTATATTAATGTGCCTTGTTAAGGGTGACTTCAAAGGTGTACTTAGTGTGAGTCGTAGTATGGGATGCTACTTTCACATTGCACAAGTATGACTTAGAGTTGTCTTAAATGTTGGTCTTAATGTGAAGATGTGATTCATGTAATGTTTATGTCTCTTAAATGCTTCATTGTGTAAAGGTGGAAAGGATGAATGGTAAGTTCACTTTTGGTGACCTTAAGGTTGTGCCTTAGTGTGGGTGGTTGTACGGGACGCTATCCATACATTGCACAAGTTATAGCTTGAGCATTACTTGAGGTGGAGGTTCAAGGTGAAGGTAAAGGTAAAGGGTTATATATGATTTTGCTCAAATGTGAATTATGTGACTTTGTATGTTGGTTGTGACTTGTATTATGCCTCTTGTATCAATGTTCATGAAGTTTTACAAAAATGGCATAAAAGCTTGGCTTTCAACAAAATTCCCTTTTTAAGCATGTTTTTTGCATGGTCATCATACTTAGTACATTTCTGTGTGCTAACCTATATTTCTTTACTCTTATGAAGTGTAGGGATTGGCACACTACTAAAAAAACAGTGAATACTGACCTAAAAATTTCTGACCTCAAATGGAGGTCGGTAATTTCTGACCTCCGGAGGTTGGTATTCACAAGTAGTCGATTTTTATGCAAAATAAAGCGGGAAAACCAAATTCCCACCTCTGGAGGTTGGAATTTTTCCCAAAAAAAAATGAATTACAATAAAAATCGACCTCTTAATGTCGGTATTAAACAAATAAATAAATAATAATATTTTATTTTTTCTCAATTAAATATAAAAAATAAAATTGAGAAATATTTTAGGTTGTGTAAAATAAAAAACAAAAAAAATTATAATACCGATTTCCGTAAGTCGGTAAAATTAAATAGTATGTAAAAATATATTAATATAAAATACCGACCTCATGAGGTCGGTATTTTTTATATTTAATTGAGAAAATAATACCGATATCAAGAGGTCGGTTTTTATTGTAATTCATTTTTTTGGAAAAAATTCCGACCTCTTGAGGTCGGAATTTGGTTTTCCCGCTTTATTTTGCATAAAAACCAACTACTTGTTGTCGGTTTTCATATCAATATAATTTCATACTCTAAATATGGATTATTGATCTAACTTTCTATTTATAAAAGTGTACAAAATTGTTACACTTTTTTAAACAATTAATTATAGGTGTAAAATGAAAATTTAGTTTTATGCTAGCAAAATTATGATTAATAGGAATATTTTAAACAAACCGACCTCCGGATGTCGCTTTAATTATTTTGATTTAATTTTATTTAAATCGACTTTTGGAAGTCGGTAAAATTAAATAGTTGTAATAAATTAATATTTTCAATTAACTTTAAATAAATCGTCCTCTGAATGACAGTTTAATACAAGTTAAAAAATAATTTAATATAAAATACCGACCTCCTGATGTTAATATTATTTATTTAACATGGTTACTTAAATTTAATGTGATACTGACCTCATAAGGTCGGTATTTTTTATTAAATCTAATTACTTTTAATAAAAACGACATCTGGAGGTCGGTTTGTTTAAAATATTCCTATTAATAATCATAGTTTTGCTATTGTGCATAATACTAAAATTTCATTTTACACCTACAATTAATTATTCAAAAAGTGTAACAATTTTTTATATTTTTATAAATAAAACGTTAGAATTCGTGGAATAAATTAAAAAAATATATATATAATCCATATTTAGAGTATGAAACTACGTTGATAGGAATTAGGAGATAATTATACTTATATTTCTGAAGTAATGTACAAATTCTATATGTCGTCGTCTAATGATGAACTTAATATCTCATGTCATGATGTAGAGGTGAAGAGCTAACATATAATCCATTCGAGTATGAAATGCGAGATAGTATTATTATACACGTTCGATCTAATTGAATGAATGTCAAGTGTAGTGATCACCTCCTAATTATGATGATATGTAAAGGATACTTCATCGGAGTATGAAATACATTGATTAATTATATACTTCTTGAGTAGTTTAACAAATCAAGTCTTATATACTAGTGGTTTAGATATGAAATACATTATTGATTAAAGAAATACCGATGATCAATTCAAGGAGATTTATATATTAAATTTGATATTGATAAACTTTTGTTGATCAATAAAATTAAATTTATATAATTTAAATTTATAAAATTAACTTGATCGATAAATTAAATTTATTAAATTAAACTTATGTTGATGTGTACTTAATATATATATATATATATATTATTTAAATAAATTAAATACCTAAAGAGGTCGGTATATTTAAATTATTATTTTATTTAAATAATATCGACTTCACGATGTCGGTATTTATTTCATCAAAATACTTTTAATAAAAGCGACATCCGGAGGTCGGTTTGTTTAAAATGTTCCTATTAATCATAATTTTTCTAACATAATACTAAATTTTCATTATACACCTACATTTTTTTTTTTTTTTAAGTTTACTTTTATAAATAAAAAGTTAGAATACGTGGAATAAACCAAAAACATCAATAATCCATATTTAGAGTATGAAACTGCATTGATATGAAAACTGACTACAAGTAGTCGGTTTTTATGCAAAATAAAGCGGGAAAACCAAATACCGACCTCTGGAGGTCGAAAATTTTCCTGGAAAAGAATGAATTACAATAAAAACCGACCTCTTGATGTCGGCATTAAATAAAATAAATAAATAAAAATATTTTATTTTTTATCAATTAAATATAAAAAATAAAATTGAGAAATATTTTGATTTAATTTTATTTAAATATTGTTTCGGAGGACGGTTTTGCGTAAAATAAAAAACAAAAAATATTATAATACAGACTTTTGGAAGTCGGTAAAATTATATAGTATGTAATTATATTAATTTTCATTAAAATAATTATATAGTGACTTCCATAAAAATTAATAAATAAATATTTTCATTAACTTTAAATAAATTGTCCTCCGGATGACGATTTTATCTAAGTTAAAAAATAAATTAATTTAAAATACCGACCTCCCGATGTCAATATTATTTAATTAACATGATTACTTTTTTATCTATCTTAAAATTTAACGTGATACCGACCTCATCTGGTCGGTATTTTTTATTAAATCTAATTACTTTTAATAAAAGCGACATCCGAAGGTCAGTTTGTTTAAAATATTCCTATTAATCATAATTTTTCTATTGCGCATAATACTAAATTTTCATTTTACACCTAAAATTAATTGTTTAAAAAAGTGTAACAATTTTATATACTTTTATAAATAGAAAATTATAATTCGTGGAATGAACAAAAAGTATTAATAATCTATATTTAGGAGATAATTATACATATGAAACTACGTTGATATGAATTAGGAGATAATTATACACATATTTCTATAGTAATGTACAAATTCTATTAGTCCGTTGTCAAATCATGAACTTAATATCTCGTGTAATGATGTAGAGGTGAAGAGCTAACATATAATCCATCCGAGTATGAAATGCGAGGTGATACTCGTAGAAATGTCATGATAACAATTAATTAAATTTTGTATTTATAATTAATTGTATAATTATTTGTACGTATAACCTTCAATGTATTATCTAGTTTTATGAAATAGTTAATAGAACATCGTAAAGTACTGTACAAAGCAAGTTCTATCAAGATTATTACGTTCGCTCTTGAATGGATGTCAAGTATATTGATCATATTGTAGGCAATGACATGTAAAGGATAATTCATGGGAGTATGAGATACGTTGATTATATACTCCTCGAGTAGTTTAACAAATCAAGTCTTATATATTAGTGGTTCAGATATGAAATGCATTATCAATTAAAGAAGTATCGATGATCATTTCAAGGAGGTTTATATATTAAATTTGATATTGATAAACTTTTGTTGATCGATAAAATTAAATTTATATAATTAGGAGGTATATAATTTAAATTTATAAAATTAAATTGATCGTTAAAATTAAATTTATAAAATTAAACTTCTGTTGATGTGTAGTTAAATTAAATTAAATTTATATATATATATATATACCTCATTCGGTGAGTGATGATTTTGTGATATTTGTTGACACCCAATTTGATCGACCTACAGCCCTTTCGAAAGTACTATTCGATTAAAATGTATTTTCAAAACATATTTTAGATTTAAAATTGTAATCGATTTTGACTAAAAATTATATATTTTAGTATGTAATAATTTATAAGAATTATTATTAAATTATTATATTTATCAATAGTTAAAACTCAAAATAATTACTTTACTTATTTATTTAAATGTTTTAAAAATTTAGGTGTGTTTAATTATATGAAAATTCTTTAATATGTGTAATATTTTATTAATTGAATAACATTTCCTTAATCTTCTCTTAAATCATTTAACTCGTAGCCTAATATATTCGATTGTATTTCAATTCTAGTCCTTTCTTATTCAATCTGTTTCAATTCTAGCCACTTCAATTCAAATTCTTATTTCAATTATAGCCATTTGTTGATTTCAAATTTAGCCTATTCTTGTCTCAATTTTTTTTTCAAGACTCTAATTTCCATTTAATCTCAACCATCTACCAAAATTCGAGATCAATTCCTAGTCGTCCATCTTCATCTAATCAATGGTCAAATTGAATCTTCCCTACTTTCCTATTTCAATCTAAAAGACCCAAACCCTTAAAAAAATTTCATTCTTTTCCTCCTCTTAAAAAAAGAGCAGCCGCAGCGAGGCCTCTCTTGTCTCCAATAGCTCCGGCCAGCAGCCAGTAGCGATGAGGAAGAAGGCGAGTAGCAGCAGCGCCCAGCGATGCAAACTCCGACAGCCACTAGCGAACGCCAGTGACCAGCAAACGACAAGCCAGCCGATCCGATCGACGCAAGCAAGAAACAACAGCAGCGTGGGGACCAACCTGACCGGCGAGCCTCTTTCTCATTTTCCCTCCTTTCTCCAGTGAAGAATCAACCACCAGCAGCAGTGTACGGCGATGACAACAACTCTGGTGCCTCCTCTCTTCTCTTATTCCGGCGAAATAGCAACTCTGTTTAGCAGCAAGCAATGCCAGGAAAATGATGCAGCTCCAAACGGACAGTATCCGCCTACCTCTGCCTCCTCTCTTCTTCTGCCAACAGTAGCAACAAAATCCGGTAAAATTTCCAAAGCTTAGATAAGGTTACGGTCAGGTACGTCCTTTAAATATTCATCTCAAGTCTTGCTTACTGGTTGATAACTTTTAATGCATGAAGTAAACTTGGCAAATCTTTACTGTTTAAACTTGTTCATATAAGTTAGTTTAAATTAATTGTTATCTACTTATTCTAATGGTATTTTCTGCTCAAGATTCATATGCTCCACTATTCTTCTCTAGACTAATATGCATATCTCTTACTAGTCTTTTGAATTTACCTGTCATTGCTTGGCTACTCTTGACATTAAATCTATCGATTTCAGTTCACTCCCTTAATTAATCTGAGGGTTAATTGAAACGACCCCAAAAATGCCCGAAAATGTGCTTCGGAAACACCTAAAATTGTAATTTTCATATATCTCAAAATCCGTGCATCATTTCGAAAATTTGACTTCATATTCTTATTCAGGGGGTCAAATTGAGTGGGAAATGGGTCTAACCCGAATTTTAGAGCAACCGTATCAAAATTCGAAAATCGCAAAAAATGCGATTTTGAGGGTCAACTTTAAAGGGGCATATCTCTCAGCACACAAGGAACTGGAAGGATCTCAAACTATCAAAATTGAAGCTCTATGAGTTAGCTTTCCAACGCAATTTGTTTCACCTCATTCCGAGTTAGGATGAAGGAGTTATGACCGTTTTCGTAAAACCTGTCCGACAGAAAATGCAAATTCCAGTAGCCGAAAACACTGTTCACCCGCCTCATTTTTTTTTCTAAGTGTTGGGACGTTTTTTATAAAAAGGGGACATATCCATACTTAGTCATTTAACTTCAAAACATCCAAGAACACTCTCTAAGCCCTCTCCAAAAATTCCACCAAGATCATCCACCAAATTCAAGAATCCCAAGCTTTAATTCCGGATTCAAGATTCAATCTCAAGCAATTCTCCATTCCAATCTTCATCAAGAATTCTCCAAAGTTGAGGTATGTGGGTTGATTGTGGAAACCTTCCTTTCCACAAGTCCAACCATTTATCCTCTATTTTACTTCAAGTTTATGGGTCCTTATGATCATTTATGAACTCTTGAATTATGGAATCACTACTACACACCCTATTAAGGTCTATCTTGCATATTTTCATGAAATGGTATTATTATGTGATGTTTATGGTTTTCATGCCTCCATGATCAAATTATGAAGGTTGTTATATATGTATATATATATGTATGTTGTTGGTGGGCTGTTTTATATAGATTTTGAAAATTGGTTGGACTTAGTACTCTTGAATCACATGATTTTATTTACATGAACAAGTAGCCCACCATATGTTTGATAAAATGTCATTTATAGAATTCTTATGAAATGGAAGGTCCAATGTACGTCCTATGAGTCGGATGATTATATAAGTATTGAAATGATGATGAAATGGATACATGTATATGATTTTCTCTATATGGTGTGTGAGTCGACCAAGCCTAGCTCGGGGCCTTGTAGGCTCGGGTAACCGTATCAAGGGGTTGGTACCTTGGTTGCCTAGTACGGGGGGTAGTAGGCCCGTATAACCATATCGAGGGGTTTGTACCTTGGTCCCTAGCTCGGGGGTGGTAGGCCCGGGTAACCACATTGAGGGGTTTGTACCTCTTTCGCCTCTCCAAGGGGGTGGTAGGCCTTGGAAATGCTATATTGATGGTCACTCACTACACATATACTATGCCCTACTAAATATGATTTTTATATAAGCATCATTATACATATCATCTCATTAATATGTTATCTATCGGGTACGATTATGCATTTTGCCTATAATGTCCATCCATTGTTACATTGCATTGCATCCCATATACTTAGTACATTCAAACGTACTAATGCATACTCTATGCCTACATGATGTCACCATGTAGGGACCGGAGCACCGTCAAGTCGACCATCCTCCTCCACGTGGCTAATACGATTTCCTATCAAGGTTATTGGTGAGTCCTCCATTCCGGGGACGTTGCTCATGATCTTTTGTTATGTATAAGACCTTTTCCTTTTTAATTATGTATTGACTATGAGGGTGAGCCCGGTAGTTTGTCTCGGCCCCCGCTAAGTATCCATGTTTAGAGGTGGTGTTGGACAAGTTGTGTATTATGTTTGAGCTTGACTCATCTATGGTATTTATGTATTATTCTCTTTTTGTCTTGCTCCCTTAGTCCCAATTTCCCTTGATTATGCGTATCGCTTATGGTCATTTTAATTGCTTCCGCGACCAAGGATGTGTAATGATATGCTATGAGGCTTGTTTGGGGTTCCCTCGGGTTCCCCATTCGCCGGTCACGTCTAAGCCCTAGACTTGGGTCGTGACAAACTTGGTATCGAGCACTAGGTTGATAGATCCTCTGAGTCCAACACACCGCGTTGATTAGAGTCCGATTCATGGTTGTGTTGTGCACCACAATTATGAGTAGGAGGCTATGAGACGTTTTAGGAAATGTTTCCCTTCTTCATGTTCTAAGTCGTGCGGTAGAGTTGAATTAAGTTTTTTTTTCCCTAACGGTTGTTCTTTGTTATGCTAGATCATGCCTAATACAAGAGGAAAACGAGCCCGCGCACCCGAGGAACAACCGACCAATGGGGATCTTCGGGATGCCCTTACTTTATTTGCTCAAGCTATGGCTAATCAAGCCAACCACGGGGCCCAAGTTCCTCAGGCTCCTACCCCGGCATCTCGGGTGAGAGACTTCGTGCGGATGAATCCCCCGGAATTCTATGGGTCTAAGTTAGATGAAGACCCTCAAGAGTTCATTGATGAAGTCCACAAGATATTAGCTATCATGGGCATGAGGTCAGAAGATAAGGTGGAGTTGGCGGCCTACCAACTAAAAGGGGTGGCCCAAATATGGTACAACCAATGGAAAGAAGAGAAGGGGGCAAACTATGTGGTGCCTTGGGAAGTGTTCAAAACGGCTTTCCTTAATCGATTCTTTCCTCTTGAGCTTAGGGAAGCCAAATTGGTGGAGTTCATGAATTTAAAACAAGGGTCTATGAGTGTGAGGGAGTATGCCCTCAAGTTTAACCAACTTTCAAGATATGCTCCACACTTGGTTGCCGACTCACGATCTAGAATGAATAAATTCGTGATGGGTATGTCCGACCTAGTGAGTGAAGAATGCCGGTCCGCAATGTTGATTAGTGACATGGACTTGTCCCGCTTGATGGTCTATGCCGAACAAATGGAGGAGGAGAAGTTGAGGAAGAGGAGGGGTCATGAGGCCAAGAGGGCCCGTTTTGAGGGCAAGTTCCAAAGTCGAAGGGGAGGCCGGTTTCATCAAGGCCAAGGGTCTTCTCATGCGCCCCATAAGGGGTTTGCCAATGATGTTCCAAGGGCCCAAGGTGTTGGTGGTATGGGTCCTATTGATGTATGTCCGAAGTGTGGTAAGGGTCATGGTGGCCCGTGCTTGAGAAATACCGGTGCTTGCTATAGTTGTGGGGAAATGGGGCACAAGGCAATAGATTGTCCTCGAAATCACAACAAGGGTAAGGAGGTCCGTCCACAAGGTGCCAATGCGGTTCCTTTGGGGAGAGGGGGCCGACAAGGTGGTGCCCCAAGGCACAATCGATTTTATGCTTTGCATGGGAGGCAAGGGGTCGATGAAGTCCCCGACGTCATTACCGGTATGTTGAAAATCTTTGACTTTGATGTATATGCATTAATTGATCCGGTGCCTCTCTTTCTTTTGTCACCCCTTTGTTGCCAAAAAGTTTCATGTTGAGCCCGACTTGTTGCATGAGTCATATAAGGTGTCTACTCCTATTGGTGCATATATGGTTGCTAGGAAGGTCTATAGGAATTGTCCTATTTGCATCTTGCATAAAATATTGCCTTGTGATCTTGTTGAGTTGAACATGGTCGATTTTGATGTTATTCTTGGGATGGATTGGTTGCATGCATACTATGCTTCCATTGATTGTAGAACCCGTAGGATCAAATTCCAATTCCCTAGTGAACCCATTCTTGAATGGGAAAGCCAAAATGTGGTAGTCAAGGGTAGGTTCATCTCTTGCATTAAAGCCCGTAAGTTGATCTCTAAGGGGTGTCTCTATCACCTTGTGAGGGTTAGAGATGTGGAGTCCAAAACCCTTCCTATAGAGTCAGTTCCGGTCGTAAATGAATTTCTTGATGTCTTTCCTAATGACCTTCCCGGTGTTCCTCCCGAAAGGGAAATAGATTTTGGCATAGACCTCCTCCCCGATACTCAACCTATTTCTATTCCCCTTACCGTATGGCCCCGGCGGAGTTAAAGGAGTTGAAAGAACAATTGAGGGACTTGTTGGAGAAGGGTTTTATTAGGCCTAGCCAATCACCATGGGGTGCACCGGTGTTGTTTGTGAAGAAGAAAGATGGGTCCCTTAGGATGTGTATTGATTACCGGCAACTCAATAAGGTCACCGTCAAGAATAAATATCCTCTTCCTAGGATTGATGACTTGTTCGACCAATTGCAAGGGGCTAGCCACTTCTCTAAGATTGATCTTCGGTCCGGGTATCATCAAGTGAAGGTGAGGGAGTGTGACATTCCTAAGACAGCCTTCCGGACTAGGTATGGGCATTATGAATTTGTGGTCATGTCCTTTGGGTTGACCAATGCACCGGCTATCTTTATGGACCTAATGAATAGAGTCTTTAAACCCTACCTTGATTCCTTTGTTGTGGTCTTCATTGATGATATTTTAATCTATTCGCATAGCGAGGTAGAACATATGGGTCACTTGAGGGTGGTGTTGCAAAGATTGAGAGAGGAGAAGTTGTATGCCAAGTATGAAAAGTGTGAATTTTGGTTGAGGGAGGTTGCCTTCCTAGGTCATGTGGTGTCGGGGATGGTATTAAGGTAGACCCTAAGAAGACCGATGTGATTAGAAATTGGCCTAGGCCATTGACCCCGTCGGATATTAGGAGCTTCTTGGGCTTAGCGGGTTACTACCGGAGATTTGTGAATGGGTTTTCTTCTATTGCTTCTCCCATGACTAAGTTGACACAAAAGAAGGCTAAGTTTGAGTGGACCGATTAGTGCGAAAGGAGTTTTCAAACCTTGAAAGATAAACTTGTGTCCGCTCCTATATTATCACTACCGGATGGGCTTGAGGGATTTGTTGTGTATTGTGATGCTTCTAGAGTTGGTTTGGGTTGTGTTCTAATGCAAAATGGTAAGGTGATAGCCTATGCTTCTAGACAACTCAAAGTGCATGAAAAGAACTATCCTACGCATGATCTTGAATTAGCCGCGGTGGTGTTTGCTTTAAAGATTTGGCGTCATTACTTGTATGGGGTACATGTTGATGTGTTTATCGATCATAAGAGCCTCCAATATGTCTTCACCCAAAAAGATCTCAACTTGAGACAAAGAAGGTGGCTAGAATTTCTTAAAGATTATGATATGAGTGTGCATTATCATCCCGGTAAAGCTAATGTGGTGGCGGATGCTTTGAGTAGGGTGTCTATGGGTAGCCTAGCTCATGTTGATATTGGTGATAGGGAAATGGCTAGGGAGGTGCATCGGTTGGCTAGGTTGGGGGTTAGGTTGAAAGAGGTTGGTAATGGTGGTGTGGTCGTTGTTGATGGTGCTAGGTCTTCCTTGGTTGACGAGGTGATAGAAAAACAAGATCTTGACTCTTCCTTGTTAGAATTGAAGGCCTTGGTGAAAGAGGGCAAGGTGGAAGTTTTCTCCCAAAAGGGAGATGGTACCCTTAGGTACCAAGGTAGGTTGTGTGTGCCTTGTGTTGATGGTTTGAGGGAGAAAATTCTTGAGGAGGCTCATAATTCTTCCTACTCCATCCACCCCGGTTCCACCAAAATGTATAGAGATTTGAGAGATGTGTATTGGTGGGGAGGCATGAAGAAGGACATTGCCAAATTCGTCTCCGGTTGTCATAGTTGCCAACAAGTCAAGGCCGAACATCAAAGGCCGGGTGGCCTAACCCAAGACATAGAGATTCCTACTTGGAAGTGGGAAGAAATTAATATGGATTTTGTAGTTGGTTTACCCAAGACTAGAAAAGGTTTTGATTCTATTTGGGTGGTGGTTGATAGGATGACAAAATCGGCTCATTTTCTACCGGTAAAGACAACATATGGGGCGGAAGATTATGCAAGATTATATATTCATGACTTGGTAAGGTTGCATGGGATTCCTCTATCCATCATATCGGACCGTGGTACTCAATTTACTTCACACTTTTGGAAGTCCTTTCAAAGGGGTCTAGGTACGAGAGTTAAGCTTACTACGGCCTTTCACCCGCAAACGGATGGACAAGCCGAAAGGACTATCCAAACACTTGAGGATATGCTTAGGGCTTGTGTATTGGAACTTAAGGGTAGTTGGGATGATCATCTTCCATTGATTGAGTTTGCCTATAACAATAGTTATCATTCTAGCATCGGTATGGCTCCTTTTGAGGCTCTCTATGGGAGGCGTTGTAGATCACCGGTTGGATGGTTTGAGGTTGGTGAGGTGGCCTTGTTAGGACCAGATCTAGTTATGGAGGCTCTTGAGAAGGTTAGGATGATTAGAGAAAGGTTGAAGACGGCCCAAAGTCGCCAAAAGTCCTATGCCGATGTGAGGAGAAGGGCTCTTGAATTCCAAGTTGGTGATTGGGTCTATTTGAAGGTGTCACCCATGAAGGGTGTGGTTCGTTTTGGTAAGAAGGGCAAGTTGAGCCCAAGATACGTGGGTCCTTATAAGGTGATGAGGAGAATTGGCAAGGTAGCTTATGAGTTGGAATTGCCTAGCGAAATGGATTTGGTTCATCCGGTATTTCATGTGTCTATGTTGAGGAAGTGTGTGGGTGATCCGAATGCCATTGTGTCTCTTGATGTTGTGGGTGTTGTTGAAGATTATTTAACCTATGAAGAGGTTCCGATCCAGATTTTAGATAGACAAGTGAAGAGATTGAGAAACAAAGATGTGGCTTCCGTTAAAGTCCTTTGGAGAAATCAACAAGTTGAAAGTGCTACTTGGGAGGCCGAAGCGGACATGCAAAGGCGATATCCTTATCTTTTCCACTCCACTCAAGCTTAAGGTATTGATCTAAGCCCTTTATAAAATCTCAGGTCTTAAGTTCAGCCACCATGTCATTGCATACATTCATGTTTAAGTTAACAAGTTCATTGTGGTTTTACAACTATGTTGAAGTTTTTGAAATGAGGTGTAAGTGCATTGTTGCATCCTTATGTGGGCTGAATTTGCCATGTTTATGTCTCTCATGTACATTTCTTTGACATTCGGGGACGAATGTTCCCAAGGGGGAGATATTGAAACGACCCCAAAAATGCCCGAAAATGTGCTTCGGAAACACCTAAAATTGTAATTTTCATATATCTCAAAATCCGTGCATCATTTCGAAAATTTGACTTCATATTCTTATTCAGGGGGTCAAATTGAGTGGGAAATGGGTCTAACCCGAATTTTAGAGCAACCGTATCAAAATTCGAAAATCGCAAAAAATGCGATTTTGAGGGTCAACTTTAAAGGGGCATATCTCTCAGCACACAAGGAACTGGAAGGAGCTCAAACTATCAAAATTGAAGCTCTATGAGTTAGCTTTCCAACGCAATTTGTTTCACCTCATTCCGAGTTAGGATGAAGGAGTTATGACCGTTTTCGTAAAACCTGTCCGACAGAAAATGCAAATTCCAGTAGCCGAAAACACTGTTCACCCGCCTCATTTTTTTTTTTCTAAGTGTTGGGACGTTTTTTATAAAAAGGGGACATATCCATACTTAGTCATTTAACTTCAAAACATCCAAGAACACTCTCTAAGCCCTCTCCAAAAATTCCACCAAGATCATCCACCAAATTCAAGAATCCCAAGCTTTAATTCCGGATTCAAGATTCAATCTCAAGCAATTCTCCATTCCAATCTTCATCAAGAATTCTCCAAAGTTGAGGTATGTGGGTTGATTGTGGAAACCTTCCTTTCCACAAGTCCAACCATTTATCCTCTATTTTACTTCAAGTTTATGGGTCCTTATGATCATTTATGAACTCTTGAATTATGGAATCACTACTACACACCCTATTAAGGTCTATCTTGCATATTTTCATGAAATGGTATTATTATGTGATGTTTATGGTTTTCATGCCTCCATGATCAAATTATGAAGGTTGTTATATATGTATATATATATGTATGTTGTTGGTGGGCTGTTTTATATAGATTTTGAAAATTGGTTGGACTTAGTACTCTTGAATCACATGATTTTATTTACATGAACAAGTAGCCCACCATATGTTTGATAAAATGTCATTTATAGAATTCTTATGAAATGGAAGGTCCAATGTACGTCCTATGAGTCGGATGATTATATAAGTATTGAAATGATGATGAAATGGATACATGTATATGATTTTCTCTATATGGTGTGTGAGTCGACCAAGCCTAGCTCGGGGTTGTAGGCTCGGGTAACCGTATCAAGGGGTTGGTACCTTGGTTGCCTAGTACGGGGGGTAGTAGGCCCGTATTACCATATCAAGGGGTTTGTACCTTGGTCCCTAGCTCGGGGGGTGGTAGGCCCGGGTAACCACATTGAGGGGTTTGTACCTCTTTCGCCTCTCCAGGGGGTGGTAGGCCTTGGAAATGCTATATTGATGGTCACTCACTACACATATACTATGCCCTACTAAATATGATTTTTATATAAGCATCATTATACATATCATCTCATTAATATGTTATCTATCGGGTACGATTATGCATTTTGCCTATAATGTCCATCCATTGTTACATTGCATTGCATCCCATATACTTAGTACATTCAAACGTACTAATGCATACTCTATGCCTACATGATGTCACCATGTAGGGACCGGAGCACCGTCGACCATCCTCCTCCACGTGGCTAATACGATTTCCTATCAAGGTTATTGGTGAGTCCTCCATTCCGGGGACGTTGCTCATGATCTTTTGTTATGTATAAGACCTTTTCCTTTTTAATTATGTATTGACTATGAGGGTGAGCCCGGTAGTTTGTCTCGGCCCCCGCTAAGTATCCATGTTTAGAGGTGGTGTTGGACAAGTTGTGTATTATGTTTGAGCTTGACTCATCTATGGTATTTATGTATTATTCTCTTTTTGTCTTGCTCCCTTAGTCCCAATTTCCCCTTGATTATGCGTATCGCTTATGGTCATTTTAATTGCTTCCGCGACCAAGGATGTGTAATGATATGCTATGAGGCTTGTTTGGGGTTCCCTCGGGTTCCCCATTCGCCGGTCACGTCTAAGCCCTAGACTTGGGTCGTGACATTAATTCTCTCAAAATTAGAGGCAACTTGTGTGCTTAAATCAATTAAAGCATAATTAGTTCTACGAATTGATATGCTATGCTGATTAGTGGAAACGGTATATGATTGCATTTGGTAATTTTCATGTGTATAACACCATTTTCCTTTTGCTTTAGTTGTTTGTTACAACATTAGTAGTCTGGGTATTATAGCTTAATTTTAGGCTATTTTAACTAATTGAAATCATTAACTCTAGAATTTGCCGTGAATATTTGTTTTGGGTTGTAAATTTATTTTATCCTAAATAATTATGCATGTTTGCTTGATTGTATCAATCTATGATTGTCGTAAATTATTCTTTCCTTGTTTGTTTTATATGATGTATTTTGAATAATTGATTTTCTTCACTTTAATTAAAAGTGCGCAGATTTGGCTTGTATATTTGGTAAAATAATAAATTAATAATAAATCTAATTTCTAATGTTCAAATACAGTTTCTTTTTATAATGTGTTTGTGTCCATCTAGTAGTGATACTTAGTTTAAATTTTGTGATAATTTGTTTGTGTCCATCAAGTATTTGTTAAGCACAAGTACCAACACTAGTTGATCCTATTGATGATAAAATTGATTTTCTTGGAAGATCGATTTGTATCCATCTAGTGTTGATATTAAGCTTTAATTTAGGAATAATGTGTTTATTAATCATAAGTACCAACACTAGTTGATCCTATTGATGACGAAATTGATTTTCTTGGAAGATCTATTTTTGTCCATCTAGTGTTGACACTTAGCTTTAATTTAGGAATAATGTGTTTGTTAAGCATAAGTACCAACACTAGTTGATCCTATTGATGACAAAATAGATTATCTTGCAAGATCGATTTGTGTCCATCTAGTGTTGACACTTAGCTTTAAATTTAGAAATAATATATTTATTAAGCATAAGTACCAACACTAGTTGATCCTATTGATGACAAAATTGATTTTTTTGCAAGATCGATTTGTGTCCATCTAGTGTTGACGCGTACCTTTAAATTTAAAAATAATATATTTGTTAAGCATAAGTACCAACACTAGTTGATTCTATTGATGACAAAATTGATTTTCTTGCAAGATCGATTTGTGTCCATCAAGTGTTGACACTTGGCTTTAATTTACAAATAGTTTGTTTGTTAAGCATAAATACCAACACTAGTTGATCCTATTGATGACAAAATTGATTTTCTTGCAAGATCGATTTGTGTCCATCTAGTGTTGACACTTAACTTTAAATTTAGAAATAATATATTTGGTAAGCATAAGTACCAACACTAGTTGATCCTAATGATGAAAAAATTGATTTTCTTTCAAGATCAATTTGTGTCCATCTAGTGTTGACACTTAGCTTTAAATAAGTTAAAATAAATAATGTGGTTTAGTTAGTGAATTTAGTTGTTGGAGTTAAGTCAAAACTAATGTAGTTAAAGTTAAAAAGTTGTTAAGTTATTAAAATAAGTTAAAATAAATAATGTGATTTAGTTGGTGGATTTAGTTGTTTGAATTAAGTCAAAACTAAATTAGTGAAAGTTGTTAAGTTGTTTAAATAAGTTAAGATAAATAATGTGGTTTAGTTGTTGGATTTAGTAGTTGGAATTAAGTCAAAACTAATGTAATTAAAGTTAAAAAGTTGTTAAGTTGTTTAAATAAGTTAAAATAAATAATGTGGTTTAGTTGGTGGATTTAGTTATTCGAATTAAGTCAAAACTAAACTAGTGCAAGTTGTTTAAATAAGTTAAGATAAATAATGTGGTTTAGTTGGTGGATTTAGTTGTTGGAATTAAGTCAAAACTAAATTAGTTAAAGTTAAAAAGTTGTTAAGTTGTTTAAATAAGTTAAAAGTGGTTTAGTTAGTGGATTTAGTTGTTGGAATTAAGTCAAAACTAAACTAGTGAAAGTTGTTAAGTTGTTTAAATAAGTTAAGATAAATAATGTGGTTTTGTTGGTGGATTTAGTTGTTGAAATTAAGTAAAAACTAAATTAGTTAAAGTTTAAAAGCTTTTAAGTTGTTTGGTTAAGTTAAAATAAATAATGTGGTTTAGTTGGTGGATTTAGTTGTTGGTATTAAGTTGAAACTAAACTATTTAAAGTTGCTTTAAATAAGTTAAAGTAAATAATGTGGTTTAGTTAGTGAATTTAGTTGTTGGAATTAAGTCAAAATTAAACTAGTTAAAGTTGTTAAGTTGTTTAAATAAGTTAAAATAAATAATGTGGTTTAGTTGGTCGATTTAGTTGTTGGAATTAAGTCAAAACTAAACTAGTTAAAGTTGTTAAGTTGTTTTAATAAGTTAAAACAAATAATGTCGTTTAGTTGGTGGATTTTGTTGTTGGAATTAAGTCAAAACTAAACTAGTTAAAGTTGTTAAGTTGTTTAAATAAGTTAAAATAAATAATGTTGTTTAGTTGGTGGATTTAGTTGTTGGAATTAAGTTAAAACTAAACTTGTTAAAGTTAAAAAGTTGTTTCAATAAGTTAAAATAAATATGTCAAAACTAGTTAGACTTAGAAAGTTATTTAAATAAGTTCAAATGTAATTTAGTTGTTGGAATTAAAATTATCATTATTGTTTGTGTATATGGATCCTGATTGTAGTTGGATGTATAATAGAAACAATTCTGGTCGAGCAGGTATGATTCCAGAATTCGCAGAAGGTGTCACTAGATTTTTAAATTATGCAAAGACACTTGATGATTTTTTAAATTCAAGACAGTTTAGGTTACAATTTGGACTAGTCATGGTGAGGTTGAAAATGACACTACGTTTAACAACTTTGTTGTCGGTGAAAGTAGTAGATCTACCGAGCATAATTATTTTCAAGAAGTTTATTTTGAAATAGCTTAATGTGTATGTTGAAAATATTGTGTTGTTTTGGTTGGATGAAGTTTATTTGTAATTCTTTGGGTTGCTTTGGTATAAATATGCAGGTGGACAACTAAAATTGCAGCAATTTGCTGCTAGTTTTGTAGCAAAAAACCGACCACCGGAGGTTAGAATTTTAAAAATAAAAAATAAAAAATACCGACCCCCAGAGGTCAGAATTTCAAAAATAAAAAATAAAAATACCGACTTCCAGAGGTCAGAATTCCAGAACTAAAAACTAAAAATACCGACCTCTGGAGGTCAGAATTTCAAAAATACAAAGATAAAAATACTAACCTCCGGAGGTCAGAATTTAAAAAAAAATAAAAAATACCGACCTCCGGAGGTCAGAATTTCAAAAATAAAAATACAGACCTCTGGAGGTAAGAATCTCAAAAATTAAAAAGTAAGAATACTGACCTCCAGAGGTCAGAATCTCAAAAGTGAAAAATAAAAATACCGACATCTAGAGGTCGGAATTTAAAAATTAGAGGTCGAAAATATTAAATTAAAAATAAAAAAATTAACAAATACCGACATTCGAATGTTTCGTATTCCAAAATATGAGAAATAAATATTCTGACCTTATGAAGTCGGAAATAATTAAAATAAAAAATAAATAAATATATAAAACTGACCTTAGGAAGTCGAAAAATAAAATAATAAATTTTTCGACTTAAAATAAAAACTGACCTCGAGAGATCAGTAAATATTGACCTCCAATAGCAACCAATATTTTTCTAACCTAAGTTGGGATGTCGCTTTTAGGTCGGTATTTCAAGGAATACTGACCTCCGGAGGTCGGTATTTGTAGGTCGATATTCACTATTTTTTTAGTAGTGGCACTCGATTTGATTCTCCATAGTGAAGCTTGGGATTAGAGTTCTCTCAAGACCTCTTTTGGTATGTCCTCATATGTGGAGGACAAGGACTTTATGTTTCTAGTTTTTATGTTTTAAGACTTTTGTCTATACTTCGATTGTAAAGGGCCGTGATCCTATCCTGTTAAAGTTTGTCTAAGATGGCCATGTGAGACTTAGTATTCCTTTGCTTTATAAATGAGTTTTTGATAGTATGGTTTTGAATAAAACGTTTTTAATTCCGCACTATTTCTCTTGTCTATGCAATGAATGAGCTAAGAGGCTTGTATTAGACCCCTTCGGGGTCGAGTACGCCGTGTTATGACTAGGGGGTGCTCTCGGGTCGTGATAGTAAATCCTAAAAATTAAAGCATGTCTATCATCCTCGAACTATGAGGACTCACCACTAAAGCTACTGAGTACGGACTGGAAGTCGAGCTAAGAGCGATCTGGATGGTGGGAGCATGAACCTATATCATACAATGATGTAGCACAAAAGTATGTGTTGGTACTTTGAATGTACTGAGCATGCGTGATATGTGCTAAGCTGAATAATATAGAAAATGAACATGGAAATAGATATACTGAAGGATAACTAAAAGCTAAGCTAGATGCAATGACCAAGAACTAATCATAAAGATATAACATGCCGAACTGAATATTGAAATAAATACTAAATACATGGTCAATGCAACACGAATCTAATTGTGGAAGATCCTAATAATCGACAGACCCTAACCTGAACTAGCTGTGGGGCAAACCTATAACCCTGAATGGAAGGGTGTTCATACCTTGCCAAGGGTACGAACGAGTCTAACGTGGATCCACTAACTGATGTTCACAAGGGACAAGGGTGTCAAGCCTAATATGATGGATGACCTCTTTTAAAACTACAGTGGCGCTGTAGTTCTGGGACTTAGGGATTTGCTACTAAGGGTCTCAACATAAACTGACAGGTGATCCTTCAAACCTTTGTTCGTTCGGTGTTAAGTTTATTACTCCCAATTGAATATAAAGCTAACAATGCAACTCAAATACTATACAGATCAAAATGTAGATAGTTGTCTGAGAATGCATTATACATATACTAAAAGATATGTCATTCAAATTTTGAAGCATGAGTTTTTGACTAATCTGCCTAGCAAGTATAATTAATGAAATATGAATGATATACACAAGCCAGGGTTTCTGAGCTTTATACATGGGACTATACTAGTTCTCCAAGAAACATGCTATTAATATCATAAAAACTATAAAAACTAAATTACAATGAATCCCTAAGATTTAGGAACCCTAGGTGTGAAAAATTTATGGAAAAGCTAAAGAACTAAGTGAATTCTAGGGACCTAATGGCTGAAAGGAACCCACTAGTGATATCCCACATACCTAGTGATGTAAACTGCAGAGAAATCCTTTGGATTTTGGTGCTGAACTTGAAGGAGAGCTCTGTTTGTTCTTGAGAGAAAATTGTCTCTTGTTTCTCTTCTTTACTTACTAAGTCTAACAGTTTTAGGAGAATGAAGGTTTTAGGTAGTTTCTGACTAATTAATTAGGCGTAGTCAAAGTAAACAACGTAGTTTAATGACCAAACACATAGGGGAAAGACCAAAATGACCCTCACTTAAAACTAGAGAGGTTCCTCTCACGAGAGGCTTCACGGGTCATTTAAAGAATCACGACCCATCTAGTGGGTCGTGATGTTGCCCTTCCCAATAGGGCTTCATTTATACAGACATAACTTCTTAATCCAGGCTCGGAATTAGGCAAACTTGATGGCGTTGGAGAGAGGACTTAAAGACCTTTAATTTGATAGGTCATGGGCTACCTAATTAATTATGTGATGAAAGATATGATCGTTTGAGGTTGACCCAAAACTCAAAATCTGATAAGTCCCTTTCAAGGAAGACTTCACGGTCCATGTGAAGATTCACGGACCGTCTGGACATCCTTGGTCCTTCACAGTGGCCTTAGGGGTTTTGTTCCCCTTTCACTGATGCTTCACGGTCTGTGTGAAGCTTCACGGACCGTCTAGTCATCCATGGTCCTTCCCAGAGTCTAGGTGCAACTCCACAAATTGTCTAGTCATCGTGGACCTCTTCATAGCCCATGGACTACCCTTTTCTCTTTTTCATTCCAAGTTCAAATTTTTGTGTTGTTACACAAGATATCGTTATTGTATAAGATCGATCCTCAAATATCAATAATGAATACACAAGCAACATCAATCATTTCACCAATACAAAAAATCACGAGGGAATTGATAGAAAGACGAAAATGAAAATAAAAAGTTAAAAACCAAAAAAGACAATAGCTATGTCTTCAATGCGAAAATAAAAGTACGAGATTGAAAATGGGTGAAAAGTCCCCATATTAGGCTATGTCTATGAAGAACTTTGGCTTTGTGGCTTGGTAGGAGTATTATCACCTTGGGCATCTATACCCGACACATTTAGAGGGGGAGTCAGGAGTGTAGCATTAACTGAGGTATCAATTCCCGACACATTGGAAGAGGATGAGTGGAATCCAAAGGAAAAACTCTAATAGTGCCTATCTTAGAGGTCTTCAGATGATATCTCTCCAATGTAGCATGCACAATTAAATCCTCGACACTCTATAGCTCTGCCCTTTCCTTAACACTCACCTGATCATCAGCCCTCACAAACCCATCCTCATCGGTCTTAGTATTTTAATAATCATCAGTCTCAAAATCTATATCCTCATCAACCTCATCATCATCGTGCTCTTCCACCTGATCAGAACAATCAACGACTAGCAGTCCAGCTGCCCCTAAAGGGCCATCTTCTCTAGTCTCGGTCAGAGGCACAATTGTGGGCATCTTGGGCAATTCTACATCACCCCATAACATAAAGATATATTCAGATTTCAACTAATCCATGTCCACCCTCAAAGAATCTATATCACCCTTCAACTTAGCGAATGCGGCAGAGCTACCCTTACTCTTTTTACTGTCCTCAACCCAAACATTAAAGTTATCTAGCCTATCCTTTTAAGAAGTTAATAGAGTCGTATGACTCAACAGATCAACCCGTAGGGGTGGCATAGAAGCCTCAATATATGTAGTAACCATACTCAGTACCATCTTCTTAAGTAGAGATGCCCTAATATCTGCAAAAATAGGCATGGTTGCCCATTAAGTTTATCGAGGCCCGTGTCAATAGAGGCTGAGGTATAAGGGGAGGTTACATAGATTGAGGGGGAGAAGTAGACCCAGAGCTATAGATAGAGTATAAGGGACAATTCAGGGCTCCACAGTAGGAGTATGATGAGCAATGTGTGACTCTAAGGTAATAGGGCCCACTATTAGTGTGGTGTCACATGGTGGCAACTTTCATTTGGTCGCTTCATCTCTCAAGTAATCAGCCTCGATCCTCCAGATATCGTTGGATGATGCAGGGTTCACTCTCATATCCATGCTCTCCCTAAATGGAATTCCTGTCGCCTCACATAATTGAGTGATCAAAACAAGGAAGGGAAGTGAAGTTTGCTTCTACTTAGTCCGCATGAGCATTTTCTCCTCAATAATCAGACCCACATGCACCTCTTCTTGATCAATAATCATCCCAACCAAGACTGCTTTCGGGAGCTGGAGGATCAAATGATTCTTTGATTGTATGAGGTTGCTACGGATGAATCCAAACCAAAAATGAGTCACCACATTAATTTCCTTCTTGTCAATTTTTACCCCATCAGCCATCCACATGGGAGTAATGTCAGAAATCAAGGGTGCCAACCACCCTTCCAAATCATCAAGATTATATTTCATCTAAAGCTTGTATAGATCTTCCTTCTGCCCTTCCATTTGCAAAATATCATTGATTGTTACCTGACCACACTTCACCATTTTGCCTTGGACTTCAGCTTCTTCAAAAGGCCTCCAAATCACACTCTCTCTCTTCTTTTGGAGTGCCTTAACGTAGGCCTCGTAGAACTCATGGAACAATGACAAGACATAAAAAGGTCGAGCTCTAGTGAATTTCTCGAAGTTGTGAAATTTAATAGTGTCCCAAATGGTTGGGTAGTCACTCATGACCCCATCTGTAGACAATCGACACTCCTCCTAAATAGTCCTCTCACTGATATCCATGATGGAGAGATGTAGGAGATGAGCGGTCCACCTATCCTTTCAGTGCCTCTAAACTTTTATTTATTCAGAGCTTGAAATATGCATTACTAGTGCCTTATTTACACAATATCTGCTTTATTTTTCCTGTATGGCATTGCGGCATATTTCCACAAACACTAACTTCTTCCAAGGGCTTCCAAATTGTGCGCTTCCTCTGATTTGGCAAAGTTTCTATGTAGGCTACATAGAACCCCAATACCAATGCTGGCACATTAGGAGGCCTAGCTTGCATGAACCTCTCGAAACCATTAAATTTAATCATATCCCATATGGCCAAATACTTACATATTACCCTATTAGTAGAAAGTTGTCTCTCCTCTAAAATTGTGCGTTCTCTAGAAACCATAAGATTTTTGAGGGACCTTAGAGCATTAATCGGGAGAACTCGAGAAGCATATAATTGGTCTTTAGGATGCTGGACCAAGTTGGACCAAATATCAGTCCTTTTTCTAACAACCACTTTCTTTGGTTGCTCACTCTCACGCATAAAGGAGCAAAATGTGGTTTTTCATTGGTGTGGAGCCTCAAATGGCTTATTTATGAGTATTCATTTTTGACTTATTTGATGAAGAGGAGGAGATGATTCTCTGTCATAATCTGTATCATAGGTCACAACTCATTTTTGTTTTAACCATTTCCTGCAAGGCATAAACATTTAAACATAAATTCAGTGAAGCTTAATTGAAATCAAATCGAAAAGAGACACATCTTAAAATTATGTTGTGAAGCTCGCCTATTGGGAAGGCGGTACACTTAACAGGTTAGGCAAGCTCACCAAAGTTGATAGTGCACAATGATATTGAACTCAAGCAAGATTGGCAGAGTCATCTCCAACTCAGCGACGCACATAATTGGTTTTTGCAATGTCACAACCCAGGGTACCCCTAGATGTAACAAGGTGTATAAGACCCTGAGAGGCCTCATCCAAGCTACTTAGCATATCATAACATAAAGTAATAGAAAATGGTGCAGAAGTTTAAAACCTTTTCAATACAATCAAAGTCTTTAGAAAACGAGTGGAAGTCTAGTACAATTGTCTCAAGCCAACTATCCAACATTAATAAATCTTGGGACACAACCCACACAACAATCCAAAACATAAAAGAAAGACATAATGTAAAGTGGTGATTCGATCCTCGAATGCTTTGAGGACTCACCAAATCTTCACTCCTTGATCAACTATGAACATAGCCATGAGTGTGAGAATCAATATCGCCAGACCCTACATTTTGATAAGAAATGTAGGCAAGAGTATGCATTAGTACAATTATGTACTAAATACGATAACTTGCATAAACAAAATAAACATAGTTAGTCAACATTAGGCATAAAGCATAATCAATAAATATAAAACATCATAATGAAAGAGGAATACTTCCTTAAGTAATCTCACTTGAGCCTAGCCAAGAATTAGGTCATCTGCCTGTAGTAAAATTTACATCATGGAAGGCATATGTAGCAACACTCCAAGCTAATCATCTTCATAACATAATCACATTATTCGTACTTAATTTTAAAGACATGGGGATTCACCTCCTTGCCTAACTTATATAGGCTAATGGGTATTCACCTCTTGCCTTACTTACTTTAAGTTCATGGGTACTCGCCTCCACAATCACATTATATGACACGAGTAATCTACTCCACATCATTTCATAAGGATCATGGGTATTTTCCTCCATGTCCTTTCATCATGATAGGAACATGGTGAATCACCTCTTGTTCGATTCTAAGAAGTATGGGAAATCACCTCATATCCT
Source organism: Solanum commersonii (assembly GCA_029007595.1). Lineage (NCBI taxonomy): Eukaryota > Viridiplantae > Streptophyta > Magnoliopsida > Solanales > Solanaceae > Solanum > Solanum commersonii. The sequence continues at coordinate 8,543,987 of JAJTWQ010000012.1, forward strand.
TATCATATGAGGTCAAGTGTAGTCATCTCTAGCCTTATTATTTACATAGCCTTTTAGTCTAGATTCATTTTAGGTGAGCAATGCTTTCAACCTATAATCATTTATTTGAGTAAATCTTTCACATTCATACAATCATGCTTAGCAATTCATTGTGGGAAGTATCCGTTCCATGCTACAACATCAACAATCAATAATTCATAGTCTAGGCTTTACTCTCAAAGCACTAAATCTTATGATCATCATCTATGCTTTAGTCTTAAGAAATTAACATCATATTCATCATATATGCTTCAATTGCAAGCAATTCTAATCATAATTCATCAATTCTATAGGTAGATATCTAAACCTATAAAGTTTCCCTTCAAGGCATCAAACCCAATTGCATCAATTCTAGGTTAGATACATGGAATAGGCATAGGTACATGTAATTTCATCCTAAAAACATGTAATTCTACCAATTCAATCATAAAAAAAATCATAATCCACTCAATTGGATCAAAATTCATCATAACCAACAACATTGATAGAAACCCTAACTAGAATTAGGGATTTAAACTTCACAATTGGGGAATTCAAAGAGCTCCATGGAAGAAAGGATACCATGGATGAAAAGCCATCATACCTTAGTCACAAATCCCACAAAAGCTTTAAGATTGGGCGACTTGATCTTGAGCTAGCTTCAATCTCTTCCTTCTTCTTCTTCCTTCTAGAAATAGAATATTTGAGAGAGAATTTTGGGTTTTCTTTTGGAAGTTAAGAGAATGACTTAAAATGAGTGAATTTAGGGGTCTAAATTACTTATATAGGTGGTGTATAATTGGATAAGACAACACAACTTTGATTTAATTAAAATAAAAAAAGACCCTTAAGTCCCTAAAATAACTTCCAGCTTGTGACCTACAGACCCTCGACAGACGGACCATAGACAGGACGACAAATCGTCCTGCACGGCCATTGTTCGATGGTCAAAGACCGGTTCTGAGGTCTTGACCAACGAACCCTAGACCAAGGACCGTGGTCTGACTGATGGTCCGGTTGTCAGGCCGTGGTTCTGAGGTGTGAGTCAAGTTGAGTTGCTTGATGAGTCCGAGATTTTGACTCAATTACGGCTTTGTTTATATAGAATTAGTATCCTCAAATGCTTAATTTGTGCCAATAACTGATGTAAAACCCTTGATTTTCAGGTATATGGATTTACGAATAAAGAAAGGACACTAACAACCAAAAAGGAATAAAACAGGCTGAAAGGATGCATAAAGGCATCCTGGTGATCACTAAGTTCACCTAGCAAATCGCTGAATGGCTATTTGATTGCCTAAAGTTCCAGTGTACCAAGCCCTAAAGGAAAGAACCAAGTTGGTGATGGAAAAGAGCAGTCAACGGATTGCCGAGTGATTCCGCAAAGCCAAGATAGATCGCCCAAAGTTACAAACCTGGAGGATGTTGAGTACCCAGGCAAAAGAGCGATGGAATAGACTAAAGGACGGCTCACCGAGTGGTTTGGCAAGACCGACTTACTTTGTCGAGTGACTCTTTGCAGCACATTTTTGGCGACTATAAATACATTTTTGAACATTTAGTTTACTATGTTAGATCATATATATTTAATCTATTTTTGAGTTTTGAACTGTGAGGCAATTTTCTTTAGTTTTTCCTAAGCTTTGAAGAATTGAAGTTTTTCACTTTTGAGAAATTGGAAGTGGGTCTTTGAGATTCTTCAAATTGGAGTATTGTAAGGACGAATCTACTCTTAACTAGTTGATTGATAAGCAATTTGGTAATATTTTTACCTTTTTATGATGTCTAGCTAAAACCCTAATTATTGAGGTGTGATTATGGGCTTATTTAGTTTATGAGTGTTGCTAATTGTTAGTCTAAATGCTATATAGAAGTGAGTTTAATCATTAATCGTGGTTTAATTTAGGAATTGTAGTTGCAAATGTAGATTCGGGTTTGTATTTTTGGCCTGCTCAAGAGAGAGGTTTTAGAACCAAAATTATTGGTTGATGGTCAGTAGGTATTGGTTTGACTAGGGTTCAGCTTGAGAGACTGAATCTTAAACCCAATCCCACACATTTCGCTTAAAGGAGTGAATGGACTAAGGTGTGGGCTCTTCTTATTTTGCCTGCTTATTGATGTTCGAGAGAAATCAACCTGATTAGGGGTAAATTGTTCAAGAGAAAGTTCACCTCCACTATACACTAGCTTACTCATTAATATCTACCTAATGACTAATAGTTGCAATTACCCATTTGTCTATATTAGCCAATAATCGATCATATCCCAAGAACCCGTCTCATTATTGTTAATTTTCATTGATTGTGACTGTTTGTAGCTGTTAATCCAAACTAAAAACTCCCATTTGACATTCGTGCCACCCCTTAATTTGAATGATGTATTTTTGCGATAAATGTTATTCCTATGAGTGATTTGACCATGTTCATACTTCCCAATTAAATCTGAAAAATGTACCACTCCCTGTGGGATTCAACCCCAACTCATTTAGTTAGGTTTTATACTGATTAGTGATTGTTGACACTGAGAATTGGATGAAGTGCCTTTGAAACATTAAAATAAAAATGGTGCCGCTACTGGGGAATGGTGTTATTTGAAATTCTTTTGGTGAAGTTGAATTTTGTTCTTGTTAGTCATAGTTGAATCTACTTATTTTTAGTTTTGGTTTTTGTTGTTGTTGTTTGAAACAGAGGAAATAAGTGTTAACAGAAGCAACGATAGCCAAGTGGGTCACCAAGATGACATCAGAAATCTTAATGATGTCAATGAACCAAATGTAAATGACCCAAATTTTGTTGGTGGAATTGGTGCCATTCGTTTGCCGCCAACTAAAAGGAACACTGTGTTCCACATTACAAGTACCATGTTGTAGCTCTTGCAATTCAAAGCGTTGTTTGGTGGGTTGGCTCATGAGTATATCCATGAGCATATAAGAAACATTGTTGATGTTTGTGGGCCGTTCTCCTTTAAGAACATATCCCAAGAGTCGGTCCGACTGAGGTTGTTCCCATTTTCTCTAATGGAAGAAGCGTGTAAGTGGTTGGTGGAGTTGCCAAGATATTCTATTACTTCGTGGGAAGAGCTTGTCACCACATTCCAAGTGCGATTTTTCCCTCCTTAGAAGATGATGACTCTTCGGGACAACATCCAAAGCTTCAAGAGTTTGGAGGGAGAGCCAATCCATGAGACTTGGCTACAATTCAAAAAATTTGTACTACAATGCCAAACTCATGGTTTGCGTGACAACGTTTTGCTGCAATACTTTACCAAAGCCTTGACTCGGTGAACAAGGGAGTGGCTAATCAAATTTCTTTGGGAGGTTTAATGCAACATCCTTATGTGATATCAACCCAACTATTGGATGGCATGACCAAAATTAATCGGGCATGGTACACCCGTGAAGATCAGGTCTCCCCTCTCACTTTTAAATTGACCAAAGAGCATATTGAAAAAGTTCGAGAGAGGGACCAAAATATGGCAAACATGATGACTCTGTTGGACATTTTGACCAAGAACATCATGGGTGCTAGTAGTAGGAGTGTTAATGCTATTGGTGCTGGTGGTGTAAACCCTGAAGAAGCCAAGTTAGAAGCGATGTACAATGAGGAAGTAAACTTCTTAGCCAACCAAAGAGGTGGTTATCGTGCAAACTACCCAAGGCCAAGTGGTAATCAAGGTTGGAATAGAGATGAAGGCTGAAGAGATCGTGATAGAGAGTAAAGGGATCGTAGGCCCACTTGGAAGGAAAGAGATGGGGAGAAGGATAGGTATGTTCCTCCAAACAAATGTCCAAAGCCGAAAGATTCTGAGGATGGCTGGGCTGAGGATATGCTCTCTCGTATTCTCAACAAAGTTGAAGGGTGTTCGATAAAATTTTGAAGGAGATGAAGAAAGATGTATCGACCTTTAACTAGACGGTTGCCTCTCATTCCATCTCTATCAATAAGTAGGATACCAAAATAGGTTAAATTTCTTCACATTTAAACCCGAGACAATAAGGGGGGTTGCCTAGTGATACTATGGAAAACCCTAATAATGAAGTTTGAGTGAGGAGTTGCGTCGTTCCAGGACATTAACGAAGGCACTTTTCGAGAGGCAACCCAAGTGTTTATTTGTTTTTGTTTTGTTTTGGACTAAGGTATGTTGATTGTTCAAGTTGAAGTGTAGAATGTGTTTCAGATTAGCGAGCAAAATGACCAGTCGGTGACTCGCCGAAGAGATCGGCCAGCCCAACTTGGACCGCCGTTGGGCTCAAGAAATCATGAAGATGGAGTCTGTAAAACTCGGCAGGCCCATGGATAAGTCTGTGGATCACCGAACAGGTTGGCGAGCCCGACTTTGTCCACCGTTTGGACCCCCAAGTTAACTGGAGGTCATGTAAAACTCGACGAGATAAGTAACTACTCAGCGTGTCGCCTAGTGGTTCGGCGAGGTCGACTAATATTGCTGAAAGGGCGCGAATTGGATGGTTTTTAAAAGGCCAAAGGTTTAAACTTTAAAACTCTTTCACATTCCCTCACTTTTAACTTCAATACAATCACACCCGCACTTCAAATTTCCTATATTTTTGCATTTTCTTGCTTTTGGTCGTTGATTTGGTGTTCAGAGTTGGAATTCTTTATCGCCTAGCATTTGAAATTGTATTTCTGCATAAAAGGTTGGTTTTCCAAACACCAAACTCGTAAAAAGCGATTGGACTAGAATGATTTGTTATAGATTGTATTGATGTGTATTGAGCCTCTCTGAAATCTTATATGTGTGCTTGTGTGCCTATTTTAATTTTTGTATTGTACCTTGATTGCCTAAATTGTTGATTCCCTGATTTTCATGCTTTAAATTTGATCGTTATCTTGTGAGTTGTGCTTAATTGTGGTTGAGTCTAGTTGGGTGAAGTTTGAGTAACCCAAAGTGTGCTAAATGATGTGCTTTTCCCAATGAAGCAGCGTTTGACGTCATTCTTAAGGGCTAAAGTGGTCAAATGGCCAATTTTGGCACATCTGGGGAAAGGCGGAGTACCCCGGTGGCATGGGTGATATGGATATGAACCTAATTGAGAATGTGTGTTTTTTTATTTAGGTTTCGGGGGATGCGGGTTTGATTTTTGAAGTTGGGGTTGAAAATGGCACGTTGGTGTCATGACCCAGGGGTACCCCTAGTCATAACACGGTGTACTCGACCCCGAAGGGGTCTAATACAAGCACTTAGCATCATAACATAGGTAATATAAAAGTATGGAAAATTTAAAACTTCTTTAAGACTATACAAACGAAAACATTTTCATAAGCAAACAAAAATCTTTACTAAAAACTCTGTCTCAAACCATCTATCTAAACTCATTAATAAAAGTCTTGGGACGCAGCCCATACAAAGTCTAAAACATAAAGAAAGGAAATAAAGGGGAGGGTTTGTCCTCGAAGCTATGAGGACTCACCAATTCTTCAACTCTTCTAGATCATTAAAACCTAGCCTCCAAAGCAACTCAAGCCTCCAACCTTACATTTGGTTAGAATGTAGGCAATATGCGTTAGTACAAAATGTACTAAGTATGAAAGCTAGCACAACATCATCAGTGCATCTCAAATGGTTAGTCAACATAAGACATAAGCATAAGAGACAATAACATAATCATCATAGTCATATCATGGTCTCCAACATAAGCATCATATAAACATAAGTCAACATAAAACATAGTTAATGAGCATAGGAGATAAGTCATAACCATATAAGCATAATTAACCCTTAGTCATCTATACCATAATAGCACCATTCTCAAGTAACCTCAAAATCATACAAGCGCAAATCAAGAATAACATCCCATAATACTACCCAAGCTAAGTATCCCTTTTTGTTCCTCTTAATCATAGTCTATATACATGGTTAAGTCATAAGTCTTTCTACCATAAGGGTACTATACTTCTAAGGATCCTCAAGACACACTTGTGCAATGCATGAAAGGCATCCCATACTACTCTTCATACTAAGCATAGCCTTGAAGTAACCTTAGTCAAATTCACCCTCCTTTGGTCTTACTTAATAGCTTGCTTCATAAAGACAAAGGAACCACCAGCTTAGTCAATCATATCTTGGAAGGCATCTATGGCAATAACCCAAGCTAATTCATACTACATAAGGGAACCCTTCACAACTAGCCTCAAGTCATACTTGTGCCATGTATGGATAACATCCATACTACTACCTACACTAAGTACTCCTTTAGACTATCATGAATATTCACTAGTTGGGGAATAGTCCCTCTATTCTATTTACCTCTTCAAGGCTACCACGGAAGAACCCCATATTAGGCTAGACCATGCTATCATTCCACTAACATAACTAGGTTAAGCTAATCTAACTACCTTGGAAGACACACTAACATGCAAGTCCAAGCTACTCTAGGAAAGGTACAAGTGTCCTATCCTAGCTACCATGAAATAATCGTAAACCAAATAAGTCATGATACCCTTACAAGTGTACTAGAATACAATTGCGAGCTATCCATAGGGGAGTATGATTCTCAACCCTAAGCTATCCTTAGGAGAGTATGAGTACTCAATTCCAAGCTACCATGACTAACCTAACTCAAGCTACCCTTAGGAGTGTATAGATCCTCAATGCTAAGCTACCTTTAGGAAAGTATAAGTCCTATATCCCAAAGCTACCATGAAATGGTCTTAGCCAAACCAAGTAAAGCTACCATGAAAGCATCGTAACAATGCTAGTTCAAGCTACCCATAAGAGAGTATAAATTCTCAATCCTAGGCTACCATGACTATACCTAAATCATGCTACCATGACATGCATTCTACAATGCTAAGTCAAGCTACCCTTAGGAGAGTATGGATCCTCAATCCTAAGCTATCAACCTTGGTCTTGTCCTACTAAGCCAAGCTATAAATGAAGGAAACATATTCCTCAACTTCAAGATATTCTAGACTAACATGATTTGATTCATATTAGGTTCTTAATTTAACCTAGAATCATTCTATTTGAGAGAACTTGAATCTCCTACCATATTCATGTCTAAGTGTGTAAGAGCGAAGCTATACTCAACATAATCGCATAATAATGCCTTTACTCCTAAATACCTAACACTAATGGCTATAAGCCCTACTATCAAGCTTCACTTCATTCTATCATGATCCATGTCTAAATTACAAGCTATTCAATCGCATTCTTTACTACTAAGTGATTCTAGGCATAATTGATTCATACATGCTCAATTCTAACTTCTTAATTCAAGATCCTTCCAATTCAATCAAGTCTAGTACAATTCATACTTAGATGATCCTAACTTTGAACAATTACTATGCAAGACATTGAAATAGGAAGATCGCTTTCGAACCTTCAACTTTGCCTCTAATGGCATAAACCTACAAAGATCGCATTCATCAATTTAGATTAGGGTTTATGAATTCATCCTAATATGACTAAAAAAATCTAAATCAGTCATGATTGGGTGATATCCACTATATTGGAATCACACCAAAACCCTACCCACAATGCAAGCACAACCCTAACTATAATGGGGTTTTTGATTTCACAAGTGGGGCAAACTATGGGGGACTCCATGGGTGGAAGAACCCATGGATGATTAAGCTTCACATACCTTTCTTCAAAGCCCTAAAGGAAGCTTGAATCCATGGATAAAACTCGACCTAGGTGCTGCCCCAACTTCCTCTTCTTCCTTGCTTCTAGAGAGAGAATTTCTTGAGAGTAACTTGGGAGTTCTAAGATAAATGGATTAATGAGTTAGTTTAGGGGCCTAATAATCTTATATAGGAGGTAATTTAACTAACCAACCGACCTCCCTTAAACCCTAATTAATAACTAACTTAATCCCCAAACACCTAACTTAAAACTAAATTACTTTAACTGGCAGCACCTACGCCCCTCCACCTACGGACCGTAGCTGGAGCTACTGGACGTCACTCACCTCCGTGGTTTGCAACTGAGGCTCAAATTTTCAGGCCTGGTGCCTTGACCTACGCCCATGACCTACGGGGTGTGGATTGGTCTACAGGCCGTAGATGGCCATCCGGAGGTCACCAAAATTTCCAAATTTAGGGACTGTTTTGGGGTCCTCCTTAAGGACCCCTTGGGTGGTCCTTGGGGGTTGTACCCGGACATTTAACCCCTAAACCCCTATTCTAAGTACGGAAACCATTTCTTTTGATTTTAATCCACATATGACACTTGAAAACTCTTACGAAAAGCTCTAGCACTCACTAGTTCAACATACTAGTTTCCAAGGTGTTACAGTTGGGCAGTTTGGTGAGCTGGGTCGACCTCGCCGAACCACTCGGCGATTAGCCTGAGTTCCCCCAGATCTCCTTTAATTTCATGCTTTGGTTGATTTTGATTCTGTAATTTTGGGTGAGAACCTGGGCTCGCCAAGTGCACTCGGTGACTCGTCGAAAGTCTTCCTTGTCCACCTTTTCTGCGCCCCTAACCCTTTAAACAAACTATAACTTTTGGTGGGCTAGTCATGCTCACCGAATGAGGTCGGAGATTCACCGAAAGGCCTTGTCATCGCCGACTTGTCATTTTTCTGGAAATTATTTGATCCAGTCCTTTCAGCGAGACTGATCTGACTCGCCGAAGTGACTCAGTGACTCACTGATCTGTTCGGCGACTCGATGATCTATTCGGCGAGTCTGTCTGCAAACTATTTTCTGCATTTTTTTCTTGATTTGTTCTAACTCATTTTGGTGTATTTTGCAGATATGGCTAGAACCAACCTAGATATGCCACCCCGCAAAAGAGCACCGGGCATAATTTTTAATGAGGGGGCAGTTACTAATGTTTAAAGATGTAATTAACTGACACTAGTTCGGTTCAGTGCCATACGATTGCGTGTAGTGATATAACCCAACCAAGGGTTGGGATCGTTTCCACAAGGAGTGGTTTTGAGAATTAATAGAAAAATAAAATTTAGTTCGAATTAGTCATAGCTAAAACCATTAACGATTAAAAACATATTAAATCTTATGGGGTAACGCAAACGTCAATTATCAATTAGGGGGGGGGGGGTTGTATTAAGCTAATAAACAAAAACAAACAAAAATATAAGTAACCGAGATATGGAGATGGGATTCTTGGGATGTGATAGGAATACGAGATAAACTAGACTATCGGGTACATGCTTTTGATGGTAGATTGTTGAACATTTGTGACTAGGCAAGACTATAGTGGGGTTAAATTCTCTCTCGAGCAACTTACCCAGAATCAACTCAATTTCTCTCGAACACCGAGTTGCCTCATTAAGCAAAGCCTCTGCCTCTCTCGAGCTGAATGTGTGGGAAAAGGACTAGGATTCACTCTCTCGAGCTGAACCCATGTCGACCCAATACTACCGGCTATAAATTTAGTAGTCTTAGTTTTACGACTTCTCTCTTGAGCAAGCCAAAAACTCTAAGATGAAATCGTATTTGCAACTACAATCCTATTAAGTTCATACACAACTACTAAACGAAATAACATTTAAACAACAAATAAACCATCAACAAGCAAGACCCAACATATAATCTAACCCATATTCACAAAATCACACTCCAAGAATTGGGGTTTTAGCTAGACATGTAAAAGAGATAAAAATCAATGCCAATATAAATTTCCATCAACTGGGTATGAAGAATTAAGTCTTAAAACACGTCAACAGTGAAGAATCTTTGAGACCCACATCCAATTTCTTGGAGTTGAAACCCTTTGAATCTTCAAGGTCTTAGAGCAAAGTCTCCAAAACCCTCTAAAACATGGAACTGAAAATATTCTAAGTCTTAATAATAATTGTCTATGACTTATTTTCTTGCTTGATTGATTGATTACAACTTCAACAAGTAGTTATAGTATTTGAAAATTTGTGCTGCAGCGGATCACTCGGTGCAGTTAGTCGGGTTCGTTGATACCCTTGGCGATCTGCCTTTTGGTCGATTTCATCACCTTTTTGGTTTAGCCTTCAACCTCATCGCTCTTTGAGTTGTTGGGTGATATGGTACTGCTTCGCGGAACTACTCGGCGACACACCGACTGCTCCATTTCATCACCAACTTGATCTTTCCCTTCAAGGATCAGCACACACTACACCATTTTAGGCCTAAGACAACACTAAATCTAGACAACACTTGTAAAGTGTTGCCTAAAACATTTTTGGCTACGCTTTTAAAGCATATCCTTAGTTTTTACCATTTGGCTATGGTAATTTTGGCAACACTTATAAAGCATTCTCTTTAGTATTATAGGCTACACTTTATAAGCGTTTCCACATCATGATATAATTAGCAATGCATACTTATACATATGACTACACTTTTAAAGTGTGATATTTTTATAATTCTTAAAACAACACTTTCCAAGTGTGGCTTGATAATTTTCCTATATATTCACCAAAGTAATGTATTCCCCCCAATATATTTAACTCTCTCTCCAATTTCTAATTGACAAAAACTAACTTCAATATAAACATAACTCTAAAAACATTTTGCCCCAAAATAAAATACTCTCCTAGTTGCTCTTTGCCTATATCACTGCTCAAAAGTTAAACCCTACCTTCTCTCCTTCTCATTTCCACCCCAAAATTTCTCCATTGGAACTTTATCGATGTTTGGTTGTGATTTCCTTAATCATTCTTCAACTTTATGGGAGAGACTAGAGAAATAATTCAAAGAATTCTAGATCTGGAGGAATCAGAGACTGTACATGCTATGGCGATGGAGATAGATTCAGCTACTCAACTCATATATGTTAGTCTTCTTCTCGATATCATTCTTGCCCTATTGTATATCAGTTTTTGCTAGAATTTTGCATGAACGTCAATAATTTTGAACTATGTTCTTCATTCTTTTGCTCTATTTGTTGGTCCTGGTGTTGATTACTGCTTTTAACATCTTCATTCTACTTTTGAAGTTCTTAAATTTATACTTTGTTTTCATTCTACTTATGAAGTTTTTGAATTTTTACTTTGTTTACCTTTTGGGCTTCTTAATCGTAGTTGTTTGTTAATTTTGACGAATTTGATTGTTTGATCACACGGTTCTTATAAGAATTCATGTGCATCGGTGTAGGTTCTATTTTATGTAACTGATATGTCCATCATTGAATAGCTCAAGAGTTACATTATTTATTACTACTAGACAATAATTGTAAGCAATATGTCATAACATTAAAAATGACTTTTGATATAATTTCAATTTCCAATCTTGTATATTTCTATTGTGTAATATCATTATCTAATACCTAGGAATAATCCACCATAGAAAACAAAATAGCTGGCAGAAAACTATGAAGAACCTGTACAAATTTAGTAAAAGTTTGCTTGCAAAATTTATTAAGAAGAAGCCAATATTTAGATGGTATAAAGAGATTTTTTATGTGCATCTAATGCAGTCAAATTGTTTGATAATTTACTTGAAGAATTGAAGTAACCGAATTTTATTTATTACTTTTCTTACTTCTTTTCATAGGAATTCTATCACTTAGGTATGAACTTAATGATGAGAACATATAGTTGTATATATCCTGAAAATAAAAATATATATAGTTAGACTTTGATTATAGTTGGTGTCAGGTTATGCAGTTGTTAAAGTGTATTATATTGTTCACTATCATATTTTGATCATTTCTAAGTTGCTTTCCAATGAGCAACATATTTGCTGGACAACACTGATCTAAAGTTAGGCTATCTATCTTCCTCTTAAAGTATAGTTGTTAGCAATTGAACATGCCATCAAGTGAGATCATTGCATAGAGGTCGATTCTTCGGAACTTAGTCATTCTTTAGTTATGTAGGTTAAATATATAAAAGAGTTTTATCCAAATTTATACAAGCCTTTGTTGATTCACTCCATTTTTGAGAAAATGAGAAACTTAATTATGTTTATTCATGACTTTTGAGAGCTACCAAATGAAGTAAGAGGTAAAATAAGGATATCCTAATTTTCGAGTTAAGAATAAAAGATGCCTGAAAGTAGCGATTTGAAGATGTGGTGTGATTATTCTTTAGTTCTCTGTTTCTATTTTCTGGAAATTGAACGGAGGGAAAACTCCATTTATAATCCTTTAACATACTTTATGCATTTACATTTTGAGAAAGCTATGGCTTAATCAAGAGTTAATTTTAGGAAAAGATTGGACATGTCCAATCTTGAAACTCTTGAATAGGGTAGACATTGTATACCTCTTATACATGTGTTTTGATATTTGTTATGTAGGGGGCATTCCTAATCCCCCAACTTGAATGTTGCCTTAAGGGAAAAAACCCATTCGTTGTGCATTTTAAGAATTTAAATCAACAAATACCTTTAATATAATTTGAAATTGTGAAGAGTCATATAGTTCAATACCATCCTTTTGGTCCTATCCAAGCAAAGGATATATTGTGACTATCTTTGGAGTGAGCTGGAAACATAATCTGCTACATTTGATGTGGTCATTTTATTACAGATGTTAATAAAGGCTAATGTTACTCAATCCATCGAGTGAGACAGAGGGAGTGATAATTTTGGCATTTCATTAGTTTCATCATGAATGTGGCTCAAGGTTTCTCCATCGATTATTGCCACTATTTTTATAGAGTCTAATATACAATTGTTCAAATTTCGAATGTACAACAAGAGTAGCTACTGTTTTTTCCAGGTATCATACCTTTTTTTTTGTTCGGACTAGGAGAGTTGCATGGTGAGTTATGTATCCTGCTTGTTTGCTAAATGTGGATGAATATATCTTTGGTATTGTTTTCTTTATTTCTTTGGTTCTGTAGTTTGTATGTCCTCTAAAACTAGAAAATTGGGTACACACAAACCTGAGCCAGTTATGTATCCTGCTTGTTGTTCTCTTTTCCAATGTTTTCAAGCAAGTAAATTTTATTAAATAATATACATTTGTAGGTTACTTCTTCCGAAGTAATGGACTATTCTCAACTTAAAAAAACTCCTTCCATCACGTGTATTTAAGAGTTCAAATAAGGGAGATAAATGAGAAAAAACATGGCAGCAACTTTAGAACATGTGTTTAGTTTCGAACATTATAAGTCTACGTAATTGTTTCATTCCGTTCACTACTTTCTCAAATTTTTTGGGTGTTAATGCTTGTTTTGTTTGTCTCAGTTTTGCCTTTTATTAAAGACTACACTTTTCCCTTGATATTTGTATAAATTGTATCTTGGTTTTAGCTAATGCATACAACCATACACTTGAAAAATTAGTACCAAATCTATATTAGGTAACTCCCCTAATCCTTGTAACCAAACTGCCCCATAGAGGATAAGATGAAGTAAGGTTGCTTGGTATGGTTTAGTCATGTCTTATGTAGACTTTCATGTTCACTAGTGTTCCTTAGATGTGACAATATGATAGTTGAAGATAATCAAAAGGGATACATAAATCACATGAATTTAGCTATAGATCCAAATACATTATTAGTAAAGTATACATAAAAGTGAGTTAAGATAAGTATTAATATTTAGTTCTAATTTCTAAAGAACCTTAATTTTCCTTAAATTATTTAGTAATGATATGAAATTGACCTGAATAGAGCTTAATTGATACAGAGTTCTCATGTAGCTTGCTCCTTCTAATTTGAGATTTGAGCATTGTTCATTGATTGTGTACTCTGATAGACCAACTAACTTTTACTGTTTATAAATAGTTAGATACCAATAAATGTAAAATGAGAGTTGTGATTTTATTAGATATAAACTTGATAGAGATGAAATGATAAATCTACGTAGATGGAAAAAACCAGTGAAGAAAGAAAAAGTTCACATATATAATATTGGTTTAAAGGAAAATTCTTGTTGTTTCTAGTAAATTAAATTACACTAGCTTCTGTTGGTTATTCTTCATATCTGCAAATTGTTGTTATGCACAATTCCCTCAAGATTAGTGTTTCTTCTTTTATTGCTTTCTTATATTGTTACTAGAATGTAATTTATCTATTTCCACCTTATTCATATTTTTTGCAAATATAAATAAACCCTTGCCTACAATCACTCTTATGTTCCATTTCTCTGTATAAGTTTTCGCGTGTTCCCCTGTAGCATGCCTCTTCCATTAGCTTGATTAGTGCTTCTGTTTAACTTTTGTTTTTGCATGAAACAAGTATCTCACAAGTTAACTGCATATTGCAGCCTCTACTCTATGAAGTTGCAAATAACTGCTTTGCAATTGCTACCAAAAAAGTGGGTGCTGTGTGATACAATCATGCGTAGAATCTGCTGGTGGAGAACTCAGAGATTGCATAATTACTAAGATATTGACAAATGCGGTACAACTATCAGAAGATCAATATGGGTATGGCTTGTTTTCTTTCTCTTGTGCTTATGTAATGTGTGAAGGTGAAGTTGCTATATAAGTCTAATTGCTTTTACGTTTTATTTCATGTAGCAACTATGTGGTGCAACATCTTTTGGGACTGAAGTTACCAAGAGTTACATATATTTTAATTGATAGGCTTCAAGGAAACTTTTTGACTATCTCATGCAATAAGTACGCTAGTAAGGTTGTTGAGAAAATTATCCTCGATTCAAGAGAAGAGCACTCCACAAGAACTATCACCGAGCTGCTCAGTAATCCAAGTGATTCAATGCTACTGATGGACCCTTATGGTAACTTTGTCATCCAGTCATCACTGCAAAGAGCAAAGGTAAGTTTAGTTCACTAAATTCCTTGGTCTTTGGGCTTGCTTATATCGTATAAGCAACAAAATGAGCCATTTGGAGTTGCTAATTCAACTTGAACTGAAATGACCATCTAGGATTTCTCTTTTGTCTGTATGCTTGCATGGTAAAAATAGTCTCAAACCATAGGCGTGGCTATTTTGACCTAATTAGACTGTATATTGCAGAAGATAATATGAAGGGCAACCGTAGAATCAGCTACAGCTGGTACCTGTACATACCATTGAAAATAGAGAAGGTTGCTGCTATTAGTGGTGGTTTAATGGACTTTGGTATTGCCACAACTCTTATACTCAATTCTATACAAGTCATTCTCAAAGAAATTAACTTGGACTATCTGCAGAAGTCACTCAAATCAATAGACAGTACCTCTCCCATTTTTGGAATGTCTTTTTCATAATACACATATATAAGTTGTAGAAATTTACACTTTTTGGTGGCAAAGTGAAGCTTTTCTGTTAATAACTTGGTGTGCTGTTGCCATGGATGTAAAGAGTAAGTATCATTAATGAGTGGATATTATCTGAGAACTGTTTTATTGATCTAGAAATATGGTTGCATCTGAAATGACTGAAAATGTCAGATAGTTGTATCTTACCTTAGGTTTACTTTTACAATTAATTAGTTGCCAAAACTTAAGTTGATGATTTTAGAACCTATCAACAATGTTGTTGAAAGAATTCAGATATATTCCAATCCAACCATATGACAGAGATGGTTTGTGTACGTGTAATGTAGTTTGAGTGATTGTTTGGGAATGAAAATAGTAATGTAGTTTCAGTGATTGTTGGCCTTGAGCTGGCTTCAACCTTGTTAATTTTATTTCAAAGGTGGTTATGCATCTAATTTCTACTATTTTCCTTAACAAAAAATAGAGAATCTTTTTTTTGATAATCGAGAAATATTTGTTGTTGTTGCTGCTGCTAATGAGGTTCATTTGAGCATTTCTTGTGTGTCAAAAAGTGATGGGAATGGAGACAAGTTAAGCACTGCTGCTTCAGCCATGGCTCCAAGTTCGAGTTCTGCTGGTTCCACAACTACCAGTACTACACATATACTTAGTGATTTTTCATTGGAGATTTATGACAAGAGAGAGTATCTAAAAGTGCCATGGAGGATGAAAGCTCTTAATGTTGTTGCTACATCCCACTGTCTAATATATTTTTGTTTCCAATTTCTCTTAAAGTTATTGCTACTTGCCCTTCCTATTTGAATTTCTCAGCGTGCTGGTGCTCGGGATGACAATGGGAATCCTTTCTGAACTGCTACAGTGGCAACACTCACGATGATATGTTACTTGCCAAACTTGAGACTGTCAATACTGGTTCTGGTGAACCTGGTTCTTCAGTGGTCAGTTTCATAATATTCTACTAGATTCCTTGTCTAGTAAATGTCGGAATAGAAAAAATTCTTGATGCACCCGTTCACTATTTCTTCCTACTGTTTTGCAGTTTGTTTTCAACATGGATCGAGGACTTCCTGTGTGGTCAGAGTGACTAGTTTTTAATAGAGTCAATGCTCGTGCTAGAAAAGGATTGGTATTAGGTCCTATGCGACTTCTCCTAAGGTACACTCTCCATCTTTTATGATGATTAGCTCGAAATATGCTGAATTTGTTCTTTCTTTCTTCAACTGTATCTCTTAAAAGTTTTTGTAACTTAAATTGCTAGCTATTGTGAGTCTTTTTGCAGCTTCTCTGGTGGTCATGTGGTCGGTAATTCCTGCCTCATAAAGCATTTGTGCTTGGTGGAACCAATAGTTTTCCTGGTATGAACATATGGTATGATGGTGAAAATGATCAAACTTTCTCTTTTAAATCCTGATTAACATCTAGCTGTAGTTTTTCAAAATATTTTTTTTGACTAATTCATAGTTGCTTTAACATTTTGCTGATTAGAATAGCTATTATGCAAAATGTCAATTCATATCTGCTTTAACATTTGATTTAAAAAGATTTGTTTTGCCTAATTAACATTTTTGCCTAATTTCAAAAGATTCTTTTTGCCTGATTAACATTGGAAAGGAAGTTGCTGATTAACATAGGTCAATTTTCAATGTGAACTTGCTGTTTCGTTAGTTTTGGAGAGCTTTGCTGAGACTTTATTTTAATGACTCAATGTTAGATTTGTTCGTTTTGGAGAGATTCAGTTTATGGTGGCGCTATTGTGACTTTATTGCTATGAATTGGTTTGGCTTATTGTGTATTTAAGCATATTAAATACATGATTTATTTCACTAACTTATAATTTTATTTTGAATGTGGAGGAAAATGCCGATAATTGAATTTGAATTGTGGCCAGAAGTAAACTTGATCTATTGTAGTGAACGATGAAGAGTTTTTGTACTATTGTCATATGTTTGAATGCATTTGGTTTTGTGGAATTTATTGATAGTAGAGATCTTTAAGCAAGAACTTTCTAAGTATTGGTTGTACAAGATATGTTTCTCGAAGTTTATTTGAAATATATAGTTTCGATTTAATTATTAGTTAATTTTGTGCTTTAGGTCACTTGTATATTTAATTATGTGATTATTGAATATATGCAAATAAAAATTATTATTCTTAAAAAT
The DNA here is from genome assembly GCA_029007595.1 of Solanum commersonii. Lineage (NCBI taxonomy): Eukaryota > Viridiplantae > Streptophyta > Magnoliopsida > Solanales > Solanaceae > Solanum > Solanum commersonii. The sequence goes on from JAJTWQ010000012.1 coordinate 8,561,244, forward strand.
AAAAAAATTGTGGCTACAAAATTCTACACAACATTGCCACACTTCAAAAGTGTTGTTGTAGGACGTCCAATGTTATCTTGTACATAAGAAAAGTTACACTTTATAAGTGTTTCTGTAGATGAGATATAAAAGGCAACACTTTTTAAGTGTGACCAATAACAAACTAAAGGCAACGCTTTTAAGTGTAGTATAATAAAAAAAAAAGGTGTCGCTAATGCATCACTACAAAGCATGCCCTTATACCTCTTTGGCTATGCTTTATAAGTATACCTATGATGGAGACATTTAAAAAGTGTTGCCTAATGTCAAAGGTTACGCTTCTTTAGGCCACCACCTAAAAAGCATTGCTTAAAGTCCAAAAGTGTAGCCATTTATCAAAGGCCACACTTTTTGCTAGTTTAGGCTACACTTTACTGGGGTGGCCATAGGCCTAAAATGGTGTAGTGACACTGGAAAAAAAGGCGATTTCCAGGCCGATCGGCGACTCGCCAACTAGGCTCAGCGATCCTCAGGCCTTCATCTCTTCGTTCTTTTTAGCCGCTTTGTTCCTTCTTGCCAAACAGTGTCCATGTTTTGCCTCAAACTCCAAATAACATAAACTTAAGGATTTTCATCAGATATTGAGACAAAATATGCATTTGATGACACTAATTCGTTCAAAATATAGCCCTAAATGAGTCCAATTTGTGGACTCATCAACACCTAACTTAAACTTTTACCTATCCTCAAGTAAAACTCAAGTAAATGAGTTCAAAAAAGATGTCTCAAACAGTGCTACACAGGACTCGATCATGACTGTACATAACAAGACTCAATTTACTCATGCCAGGATTAACTGTGTACCCAAAGATTTAAGTTGTTACACACTATCACCAAAGATTCTGACGCTCACAATACTTTGTTCAAATGCAAGTTCAAGCTCAACAAAAGAATTCAAATTCCCTTACACAAAAGATGATTCCATACTCACACACAATGGTTTAATCATATAAAGCTTCGGAATCAAATGCAATCCTTACACTCAAAAAGAAGAACACTATGAATGCTTTCAAATAGACATTTGTTTCATCTCACTCAAGATAAAAAAAGGTCTTTTCAAGGCTTGTAATGGGCTGAGTGCAAAGGTATGGTCATTTAGGCTCAGTGACTTTCATCCTCTTGAAATGTGGCTCCCTTTCCTCTTCTTTCATCAATTTCGTTAGTGCTCATAAGTCATCCCATTATTCACTCTCCATGAATGGTTTGGGAACCCCATTTCTTTTGCATTTTATTCCACAACTTTTCTTTTTTATTCTTTTTTTTCGTTTTCTCTTTTTTTTTTTTTGTATGGGGGGGGGGGGAGGGTTCCATTTTTCTCAACACCATGGGTTAAAGGAGACTTTCCTTGCACTTCTTGACTTACCCTTATATTTTCACCACATCCCCAACTTAGGCTTTTGGCCCAGGTTGGCTAATCAATCAACCACAATCAAGAGGATTAAGGGTAGTGGCTTAAGAGAGGTCTAGTTTTCATCAAGTTTCTTCCAAAGAAAGATAAGGCTCAAGGGGTGTTCAAAAGAGGTTCACACACTCACGAGATAGGCCACAAAAGAGGTATATGTCAAATTGGCTTACACTCTTCGAAGTTGCCTAAGATCATAGCAAGAGATAGCCTTACTTAGTCGACTGGACCAATGGGGAAAATTCTAGGTGTTGTCATGCATGGTCCACAGTAAGCTTATCAAACAAGGCATCGACACTAAAGTCAAACCAGACTCTACACTTTCGCTAGTGTGCGACGTTCATTGCAAGAGAATCAATTGATAATTGACTAGTCACAACGAGATACAAAGAGTTCACATATTGTCTATGCGACTTCATTTGGCCTCATCGTAGCCGCACATTCATTTTCGTTCAATTATGAGCACTATTCAAGTCATCGGTATTGATCGAAACTGATACTCAAATTTTCCAAGGAACAACCACATTCAAGTACATACAAGAGGTGGTGAAAATTTCAGAAGGGTAAAAATCATTTGCAATAAAAACAAAAGGAGCCACAAGCTCAAACATCCGCAAAATGCAGTGTATAACATAATTATAAATTTCAACCAAAAATAACAAAACAAATATGCACAAAGGTGGGCCTCACCCCACCACAAACAAAAATCATTTGTCCTCAAATGCAAATAACACAAATTCCAAAAGTGAAAATAAAGTAAGACAAATAGGGAGGTAAATAGGGAATCCTATCTATGCAGTCAATCCATTTGTCGGGGCTTCAGTGCCCGGTGTATCAATATGGACTTGGGCTTCAGTGCATAGAGTAACCTCAGAAGGAATAGCAGTGCCAGATCCACTAGGAGCTGTTGTGGACGTCTGAGTCGGCGATGTCTGGATCACTAGCTACACAATCGTCTCCACCAGATCTGGAAAATCTCGAAATATGCTCTCTTTTCAGCTCTCTATCATCTCATCATCATGCACCGCCATCTGCTCCTCGTCGGTCTCTGTATCCAACTCCTCATCTACTGTGCCATCCCCTTGTACTTCTTCGGTGGTAGCCAGAGGAATCACTGAAGTCTCTGGGGTATCTTCATCATCAGCAACCCTTATTAATGAATTGAAGTCCGTAGACTTTAGATAATCTACGTCCTTCCTCAGATCTTCTACTTCGGCTTTTAAAGCCGTCATCTCAGAGGCCTCCCCCTGCTTTCTCTCATAAGCTGTGACTCTCACAGTCAACTCATAAACAAAATTTTTGAGGGGGGGTGAGTGCAGCAAGTATGGCTCTCTCAATCATTCGAGGGATGGATCTTTTGAGTCGGGTTGCCCGCATATCGGTTGATTGGGCCAAATTCCCCATCTTCAGGATCATGTCATGAGTAATCCTAATTGGCTGGGAGGAGGAGGAAAAACCTGGGGCTTGCAAAGAAGAGGATGGAGCGGGTGTAACTGAAGGCCCAGAGGCCGGAGTAGGCGAAGATGCCTATGTAGGTAACGAGTCAACATCAACATCTGGAGAACTGTCTGCCAGAGCAGCTCTCCTTCTATCCACCTCATCTCGTGTGTACTCAGCCTCAATACGCCATATGCCAGTGGAGGATGAAGGGGTGACCTCAATATCTCTCGTAATGTCTAAGGATACTCCAACACGCCACTACAACTTAGTGATCAGGACTGGGAATGGCAAAGAAGTCTGTTTCTGTTTGGCTCTCATGGCCATCTCCTGTGAAGTCATTAGTCCAGGTCGATGCGTCTGCTAGACATGATAGAACCAAGGTAAGCTTATTTCGGATGGCGCAAAATGGTCTCATTCTAGGATGGCATTATCGTGCTACTAATATAGCCAAACAAGAACCTAGCAGCAATGCTCAAGTCCCTCTTCTCAATATGGGCCCCTGCATCCATCCACCTTGGGGTGGTGTCAGAAATCAGAGGAGCCAACCAACCCTTCAAGTCATCCAGTGACTGAGCAATAGGCAACCCTTCGAAGGAAGTGCAGAGTGCAGCGGTCTATTCAAAACAATGTTAATATATTCATTATCGCACCTAATTTCCTTGCCTCTAACCATGACCGACTTAACAGGTCTGAATTCGCTCACCTTTTTCTTGCTCTTGGGCACAAACTGCCCATAAACTCTATAGAATTCCCAGACACATGTAGGAATATAAGGGCCTCGGGGACTGGTGAACTGCTCAAACTCATGGTAGTGGAGGGTCTCACCCACTTCTAAATACTTTCCCTCTAAATGTTTTGTTGAAAGTAGCTTTTCCTCAAGGATGGTTCATAAACCATCGCCTTTCAATCTATTCAGCAATCTAGGTGGAGAAGTGATAGGGAGTGCAGGGGTCACTAGAGGTGCCTGAGCTGGCACAGAGTGTTGCCGGAGGAGTGGCAGTTTAGGAAACCCTGGTGGATATGGATTGAGGTCTAGCTCGGAGCTCATTCCTTTGGTTCATCAAGGGCTGGTCGTTTTCAGGTTCAGACAACTCAGCCTGGTTGTCAGTGTCCCCTTACTTAGCTATGTACTTCTTTCTTTTACCTTTGTATCCTGGTGGGAGTTCTTGCTTTCTCTTCTTTGGACGACCTGATCCCCATTCGTTTATAGTGATGCCTCGTGCTTTCTTCTGGGATGACATGGTTAGATTAGTTCGAACCATATCTGCAAAACAATAAAGGCATGTTAAATAATAATCACAGTGAAACACAGAAAATTGATTTTAGACAGACTTACCGATCCAGTCGGCCAGTTAACGAACCTCTATAGTGAGCTAGATCGAGCTCGCCAAAAGGATTAGTTTAAAAATTATTGCAAGTCGGCGATGGGAAGGCCCTTTTGGTGAATCACCGACTACGTTAGGCAATCAAAGGTTTATTCACCAAAAGTTACAGTGCAGAAAAGGGTTAGGGGTGCAGACAAAGGGCGATGAATAATACTTTCGGTAAGTCACCGAGTGCTTTTGGCGACCTCAGGCTTCTCACCAAAAGTTATAGAATCAAACAACACATATAAAATGAAATTTAAGGCGATAAGGGTTGGTTTGGCGAACTGCCGAGTGGTTCGGCGAACTCGACCCAGCTCACCAAACGGCCCAAAGTGCCTATTTTCAATCCACTTTCTCGAATTCAACCCCGTAACACCTGAAAACAAAATCAAATCATTCAATAACTAAATTAGGCTCAGACCCATATCACCCATCACCCCAGAATACTCAGACTTATTTGATTTTGCCAAATTTTGCCATTTGACGACAATTTCCCTTAAGAAGGGTGTCACCCGTTCTATCATTGAGCAATATATGCCAATTAGTGCAAACACGAGCTACTTAGACATCACCCAACCAATATAAACAACACGCAAGCACAACCTTATAAAATTTCATTGCTCTAAAAGCACAAATTGACAGGCATTTGATGATCTAAACAATACATGCAAGATTATTAACTTGAAATTGGAATTTAAACAATCTAATCCTATCAAAGACGCCCAACACATGAGAAGACGATATGATCATTGCAAAAGAGTACAGTTTTTTAAAAAGTAAACTCGAGATTCGTAAACGAACCTTAGATGCCAATTAAAATAGGATTGAAATGCTAGGCGACAAAGAAATCCTAGTTTTGAGCACCAATCAACAAACAAAATACTTAATGAAAGCAAGAATATTGAAAATACTAACTTGGTGTGAGTTTGTGAAGTTTAAAAGCGAGGGAAAGTGAAGAATTTGAAACTTTAAAACCTTTGGCCATATATAACCGCCCAGTTTGCGTCCATTTGGCAATGTTAGTTACGTCCGCCGATCCATTCGGTGACGTGCCGAATGGTCAGTTACCCCACCAATTTCTACAAGACCTTCATTTTCTTGGGGGTTAAGAAGGCGGTCTTAATCGTGGTCACTGACCTGATTGGAGATTCGCTAAATGGACTTTTAGTCGCCCAATGTAATTTCCACACACTCTCCACACTTTGACATGCATAATCAATACACCATTATTTATAAAACAAAAACAAAGAATTTAAGACCTTGGGTTGCCTCCCAATAAGTGCCTTAGTTAATGTCATGGCCTGGCGCAACTCTTTCCTCACTCTCCATCATTGGGGTTGGCCCTAGTGTTACCAGGAAACCCCAATAGTTCATTCGAGTGGAGATGAGGCACTGCAAAAGTCATGAGTGTCCTGATGAGCTGGATAGATCTAGAATGAGAGCCAATCATCTGATTCAACACTTCAATATTCTCCTTCATCTCTTCCAGCACTTGATCTTGTTCGATGATCTTTTGGAGATTGATTTGTGGTGTGTCCTCGACACTATTGTTCTTCCTGTCTCTAGACCTTTTCCTCTCATGAGGGGGTATGTACCTCTCTTGACTTTTGCACTGGTCTTCTACCTCTGACATTTTGGTGGCCAAATTGTTTAGCTGAGTTACCAGTGCAGTTAATTTGAAGTCCCTCTCGACTTTTTGATTCATCCCAGCCAATTTTCTACCTTTTCCCATAGCCATTCTCAGGGTATCTACCTACAACAACAACTCACAGAAAAACAAAACTAAAAATAAAGTTAGTAAACTACGACTGACAAGAACAAAATAATTTTACCAAACTAAGAATTCTCAAATTACACCACTCCCTGGAAGCGGCACCATTTTGATCAGTAGTTCAGTTCAAGTGCCATACGATTGCGTGTAGTGATATAACCCACTTAAAGGTTGGTATCATTCCCACAGGTAGTGGCTTTGAGAATTAATAGAAAAATAAAATTTAGTTCTAATTAGTCATACCTAAAAACATTTACGATTAAAAACATATTAAATATAATTGCGTGACGCAGGCGTCTATTATCAATGGGGGGGGGGTTATATTAAGCTAATAAAAAAAACAAACAAAAATATAAGAAATCAAGATATGGAGACATTATTCTTCAGATATGATAGGAATACGTGATAAACTAGACTATCGGCTACATGCTTTTGATGGTAGATTGTTGAAACATTTGTGACTAGGCTAGACTATAGTGGGGGTAAATTCTGTCTCGAGCAACTTACCCCGAATCAACTCGGTTTCACTGGAACACCGAGTTGCCTCATTAAGAACAACCTCTTCCTTAGCCCATTCACTCTCTCGAACTGAATGTGTGGGAAAAGGACTAGGATTCATTCTCTCGAGCTGAACCCATGTCGACCCAATACCACCGGCTATCAATTTAGTAGTCTTAGTTATACGACCTCTCTCTCGAGCAAGCCAAAACACTTAGATGAAATCGTATTTGCAACTACAATCCCATTAAGTTCATACACAACTACTAAATGAAGTCATATTTAAACAACAAATAAACCATCAACAAGCAAAGACCCAACAAATAATCTAACCCATATTCACAAAATCACACCTCAAGAATTGGGTTTTAGCTAGATATGTAAAAGAGGTAAAAATCAATATCAATATCAGTTTCCATCAACTAGGTATGAAGAATTAAGTCTTAAAACACGTCAAGAGTGAAGAATCTTCGAGACCCACGTCCAATTTCTTGGAGTTAAAACCCTTTGAATCTTCAAGATCTTAGAACAAAGTCTCCAAAACCCTCTAAAACTTGGAACTGAAATTGTAAGTCTGAATAATAATTGTCTATGAGTTGCTTTCTTGATTAAGTGATTGATTACAACTTCAACAAGTAGTTATAGTGTTTGAAAATTTATGCTGCAGCGGATAACTTGGCGCAGTTAGTCGGGTTCGCTGATACTTGGCGATCCACCTTTTGGTCAATTTTATCACCTTCTTGCTTTAGCCTTTAGCCTTTTCGCGCTTTGAGTCGTTGGGAGATATGGTACTGCTTTATGGAACTACTCGGCGACACAACGACTGCTCTATTTCATCGCCAACTTGATCTTTCCCTTCAGGGCTCAGCACACTGGAACAAAATGCGATCTTTCAGTCGATTGGCGAATCGCCAACTGGGCTCGGTGGTCCTCAAGCCTTCATTTCTTCGTTCTTTTCAGCCGCTTTGTTAAAGAACCTTTTTGCCAAGTAGTGTCCATGCTTTGCCTCAAACTCCAAATACCTGAAACTTAAGGATTTTCATAAGATATTGAGACAAAATATGCATTTGAGGACATGAATCCTATCAAAATATAGCCCTAAATGAGTCCAATTTGTGGACTCATCAGTTACCCTTTTCAAAAATGGCAATAAGGCACCTCGCAAGGGAGGCAAAGGCAAGGGAAAGGTGCCTATATTTGAGGTACAGATTCATAGGCTGCATTCTCTCAGAGCCTAAGGATGACCAGCCTCTATAATCCCCGGGTGCCGACATTCATTCCAGAGTTTGCCAAGATTCGTCCAGGATCCCAGATGCCATACCTCCTACTGCAGTTACAGTGTCAGCTCCGGCATAGACGATGGCTCCTGTGCCACCAGTTCAGGGTCCCCTTCCTCGGCTACTCAACATGCTAAAGGCCGAGGGGTTGAGGACGATTCTTGAGGAGAAACTTCTATTCACATAGGGCCTAGAGGGAAAGTATCCTAGTTTGTTGGACACTCGTACATTCCATAGGTTTGAGAAGTTTACTAGGCCCAGTGGACCCAATATTCCCTTATAGGTCCAGGAGTTCTACGCAACTTATGGTGACCTTGTACCGAAGGGAAAGAAGAACGACATCACCTTCAGATCCAAAAGAGTTATTCATGGTATGCAGCAATGAGTATATCAAAGTTGTATTGGATAGAGAACTAGAGGCTGATTACCCAATTTCAGACACCACTGTGTCGATGGTGGATGACCTCAAAGGATGGTTTGCCTTCTTATTTCTAACACCACCCCGTGGTGGATCGAGGTTGGAGCTCCAATTGAGAAGAAAGATTTGAATATAGAAACCTGATTCTGGTTTGGGTTCATTAGCTATTCCATAATGGCTTCGCAGAATGACTTTATCCGACGCCACCTAAAGGTGACCTATCTCAAATCACTCATAGCCCGAAAGAGCATTATTTTGGGACTCATAATTGAGAATGAGATAGACATGAGGGCCAATCAGCGCTAGATGTACCTTTCTTTTCTGGTCCTGATTACAGAGTTGTGCCGACATGCTAGAGTTCCTCGTGATGAGAAGAGGGACATCCATATCACTCCCATATCTTCCACAGATATTTAGAATATAAAGGCTGAGTACACTCAGGAGGCTGACAGGAGGAGAGCGGCTCCGGTAGATGAATCCTTAGAGGTGGATGCTGAGTCGATACCTACAGAGGCATCCTTTCCTACTCCAGCCTCTGGGCCTTCAGGTACTTCCACTTTCACTTCCACTTCCTCCTAGGTTCCTGGTTCATCTACTACTTCCCTGTCCACTAGGATTACCTAGGCCATAATCCTGAAGATGTGGCACTTAGCCCATTCTACCGATGTGCGGGCTACCTGATTAGAGACCTAGGTACTTTGGATGATCGAGTGGGCCATCCTAGCTGCATTGATACCCTACGAACAACTATTGATGCTTTCATGATGAGAGTAGAGACTTGTGAGAGTCGACAGGACGATACTTCAGAGATGACAGCTTTGAAAGTTGAGGTTGAAGACTTGAGGAAGGACATGGACTATCTAAACTCTACGAACATCACTTCTTTATTTGAGGAAGCTGAGACTGAGGGTGATCTGGGCAGTTCTGAAATGCCTCCGGCTACCACTAGAGATGTGCCTATGGAGGATGTGGCAGTTGATGCATCAGAGGCGGAGATCGATGAGGAACAACTTGGGGAGCGAGATACCATTGTATATGATGATCTGGCCAATATAGATGATGCGATGTTTGAGACTGCCCGCCAGACCTCCTTGAGAGACACCACCATAGTTGGCCCTTGTGGAGACAGTGACACTGATGTGACCTGGGGCACTGATGCCCTGACATATGGAGTTACTATGTAGATAAGAGCCTTCTTTACCTCCTTCTCTATCACTTTGATTGACTTTTTATTATTTTGTTGCATTTGAGGACAACTGCATTTTTATTTGTGGTAGGGTTAGGTATTTCCATACCTACCTCTTATGACTATCTTTTCTATATATTATTGGTTTTTTTTGTTTAAAACTGTGTTTTGATATTGTTTTGTAGATGTTTAAGCTTGTGGCTCATTTTGATGAATGTAAATGGTTTTTGACCCTTCTGAAATAAATTTTCCACCTCTTGTGTGTGATGGTGACTATTCTTGTGCAAATTTGAGTATCGGTCATGATCAATACCGAAGACTTGAATAGTGATTTTAATCGAACAAGAATGAATGCGGGACTAATATGAGGCTAAATGAAGTTGCATATACAATATATGGACGTTTTGCATCTCTTTGTGACTAGCCGATTATAGAAGGAGTCTCTTGTGATGAACATTGCACACTAGTGAAAGTGTGGAGTCTTGTTTGATATTTGTGCCAATGACTTGAGTGATGAGCTTACCGTGAACTTTGTGTGATGACACCTAGAACTTACCCTGTTGGTGTGGTTGACTAATTGATGCAAGCTCTTGAAATGATCTTAGGCGACAATTTTGAAGAGTGAAACAATTTGACAATATACCTCTTTTGTGGACAACCTTGTGAATGTGTGAACTTTGCTTAAACCCCTTTTGAGCCTTATACTTTTCTTGGAAGAAACTTGATGAAAATGTAACCCCTCTTCATCCATTCACCCATAATCCTCATGAAGTGTGGTTTGTTTGAATAGCCAACTTAAGCCAAAAGCCTAAGTTAGGGGGTGTGGTGAAAAGAGGAGGAAAATCAAGAAGTTTGAAGAAGTCTCCCTTGATCCATGGTTTTGAAAAATATGGAACTCCTCCATACAAATGAAAGATAGAAATAAAAAAAGAATGAAAAAGTTGTGAAATAAAGTTTTGAAAGTTGCAAAAAAAATGGGGTGTCCGGTATTCCATTGGAAGTGAATAATGGGTGAATTTTGAGCATGAATGAAAATGTTGAAGAAAAGGAAGGAAAAATGATGTTCATACCACATTTCATGAGAATAGCAGCCACTGATCTTAAATGACCATACCTTTACACTAAGCCCCTTTACAAGCCTTGAAAAGACCTTTTTGATCCTGAGTGAGCTGAAACGAATGTTCATTGGAAAATAAAGGGAAAACCTATGGGTGAAGTCATCTATGTGTTCATCTTTGTGAGTGTGACAATTGTTTATGATTTCGGAGCTATAAATTATTGAAGAATTGTGTGTGAATAAGAAATCATCTTTGTTGTGAGGGCATTTAGGTACCTTTGTTAAGCTTGAACTTGCATTTGAAGCAAGTATTGTGAACTTGAGAACTGTTTGATAATGGTGAGTCACAACTTGAATCTTTGAGTGCACAAATGATCCTTGCATGAGTAAATTAAGTATTTTTGTGTATATTCATGATTGAGTCTTTTGTAGCACTTTTTGAGACATCCTTTTTGAACAGCTGAACATGAGTTTTAATTGAGGACAAACAAAAGTTTAAGTTGGGGGTGTTGATGAGCCCGAGATATGGGCTCAATTAGGGCTTTGTTTATATAGAATTAATGTCCTCAAATGCTTAATTTGTGCCAATAACTGATGCAAAACCCTTGATTTTTAGGTATATGGATTGACAACAAAGCAAGGACACTAATAAGTAAAAATGAACAAAATAGGCTGAAAGGATGCATAAAGGCAGCCTGGTGATCGCCAAGTTCACTTGACGAATCGCCGAATGGCTATTTGATCGCCTAAAGTTCCAGTGTGCTAAGCCCTGAAGTAAAGAACCAAGTTGGCGATTGAAAGGAGCAATCAACAGATCGCCGAGTGATTCTGTGAGGCCAAGATAGATCGCCCAAAGTTACAGACCTCGAGGATGTTGAGTACCAAGGCAAAAAGGTGATGGAATAGACCAAACGATGGCTTGCCAAGTGGTTCGGCGAGCCCGACTTACTTCGCCAAGTGACTCTTCACATCACATTTTTTGGCGACTATAAATACATTTTTGAACATTTAGTTTAGTATCTTAGATTATATATTTTTAATCTATTTTTCAGTTTTCAACTATGATTATGGGTGTTGCTAATTATTAGTCTAAATGATATTTAGAAGTGAGTTTAATCATTAATTATGGTTTAATTTAGGAATTGTAGTTGCAAATGCAGATTCGGGTTTGTATTCTTGGCTTGTTCGAGAGAGAGGTTTTCGAACCAAAATTATTGGTTGATGGTCAGTAGGTATTGGGTTGACTAGGGTTCAGCTCGAGAGACTGAATCTTAAACCCAATCTCACACATTTTGCTCGAGGGAGTGAATGGGCTAAGGTGTGGGCTCTTCTTATTTTGCCTGCTTGTTCATGTTCGTGAGAAATCAACCTGATTCGGGGTAAAATGTTTGAGAGAAAGTTTACCCCCACTATAGCCTAGCATACTCACTAACATCTAGCTAATGACTAATAGTTGCAATTACCCATTTGTCTATATTAGCCTTTATTTGATCACATCCTAAGAACCCGCCTCATTACTATTCTTTTTTGTTGATTGTGACTGTTTGTAGATGTTAATCAAAACTAAAAACCTCCATTTGACATTCGTGTCACTCCTTAATTTGAATGATGTATTTATTTGATAACTTTTTATTCGTATGAATGGTTTGACCATGTTCATACTTCCCAATTGAATCTGAAACACGTACCACTCCTTGTGGGATTCAACCCCAACTCAGTTAGTTGGGTTTTATACTGATTAGCGATCGTTGACACTTAGAATTGGATGAAGTGTCTTTCAAATGTTAAAATTAGTGCTCCAACCACGAACCCTACCTACGATCTGTAGTCCTCACCACGTCCGTGGGTGGCCACCGTTGGTTTGCACCTACAACTTTTTCAAATGCTGCTAGTTTTGCCTCTTTCGAATCTGGGGTGTTACATTATCTCCCCTTTAGGATCATTCATCCTCTAATGACATTCTAGAAAAAATTTCTTAAACAAAAAGACTCAAGACTAGCAGCCCATCATGCATGCAACTCATCAAAATGCGCACAACCGAGGAGGAAACATCAACTCCAAGCTAAACATACTCAATGAACCATATGGAAGTAGGAACTACATCTAACAACCCAAAACAGATGCAATTTCATATTTATTACACCTTAAGGAGGAGCTACCATCTCCAAACTCAAAAGAAATGCTCAACACAATCTAATGGAGCCTAAATGCAATTTATGTGCAAAGTACATATTCAAGGAGGAAATCTTCACTCCAAGCCAAGGCACGTTCAACAACTCATCTCATGAAGTCTATAGGCAACTCATACTCAATGAACAACAACATGAGGAAAATAAATCATAAAAGCCATTTTCTTTCAAAACTTAAGCTTTTTCATGAATATGCAAAAAACAAGGAAATCTTGGAAATACATAAAAACACACATGACTTCAAGCAAGAGCAAACCAAGAGGAAGTCATTACCTCATGATAGGGTAGGAGGAAAAAGATGAGGATACCGGGACATCATACCAGCCTCGGCCTCCCAAGAAGCACCCTCAACTAGAAGGTTTCTCGATAACACTTTCATAGAAGAAACCTTTTTGTTCCTTTATTTCTTAATTTGCTGGTCTAGAATCTCAATCAGAATTTCTTTATACGAAAGGTTCTCTTTCACTTCAAACTCTTCTAGGGGGACTATGGATGTCAGATCTCTAACATACATTTTCAACATAGAGACATGGAAAACCGAATGCACCGATGCCAACTCATTTGGAAAATCAAGCTCATATGCAACCTTACCAACACGCCTCAAATTTGATATGGGCCTACAAAACGGGGACTATGTTTCCTTTTCTCACCAAGCCTCATTACGCTTTTCATGGGTGATATTTTCAAGTAAACTTAATCAAGCACATCAAATTCAAGGTCTCTTCTTCTAAAATTGGCATTATTACGACCCAGGAGTACCCCTTAGAGGTAACACGGTGTAGAAGACATCGAAAAGTTTCATAAAAGCCCTTACCATCTCATGAGCATGAGATAATAGAAAAGTATGGAAAAATTTAAATTTTTTTACAATCGAAGTCATTTTCATAAAAGCAAGCGGAAGACTTTATATGCTCTGTCTCAAACCAACTAATACAACTTTAGAATAAAAATCTTGGGTCACAGCCTATACAATAGTCTCAATATGAAAATAAAAGACATATAGGAAAGGTGGGTTTTGTCCTCAATGCTACGAGGACTCAACAAGATCTTCAACTCCTTGCAACTTCTAGAAACCTATCTCCAAGAGTAGCACTCCCTACATTTGATTAGAATGCAGGAAAAGTATGCGTTAGGACAAAATGTACTAAATATGTTAGCTAGCATAATCATAAGAGCATAAGACAAGGGTTAGTCAATATAAGACGTAATCAAAAAACATACGAAATACTTCACGAAACATCAATAATAAGCATAAGAGACAATATCATCATAATAAGCAAAGTCTCAAATATAAGCATCATATAAACATTCTTTAACTCTTAATCATCTATACCAAAATATAACCATTCTAAAGTAACTTCAAAAGCATACATGTGCAGAGTATGAATAGCATCCCATAATATCACCCAAGCCAAGTATCCCTTTTTGGTCATCTTAATCATAGTCTATGTACATGGTCAAGTCTATAAGATTTTCTACCATAAGGGAACCATACTCCTAATTAACCTCCAAGCACATTTGTGCGATGTATGAAAGGCATCCCATACTACCCTTCACACTAAGAATAACCTTGAAGTCATCTTAGTCATACTCACCCTCCTTGGCCTCATTATTATCGTAACTCTCACCACTAAGGGAATCTCTCACCTTTAGTCAATTATAGCTAGGAGGGCAACTATAGCACAATACTATCTCAAGACTTCTCTTTAATAACCCTAAGTCATACTTGTGCAATGCATGCATAGCATCCCATATTAATATTCATGCTAAGTACCACTTTTAGGTCCTCATACTAATACTTCTTGGTTTGGAACCTAGTTCCTCTCTTTACTTTAGAACACTCTGAGGTACTCTTAAGCCTATCTTAGTTCATTTTTCTTTAGACCTTGGAACACTATGATGTACTTGCTTAAGCACATATTAGTTCATTGTTAGGTTGAACCCTATGAGATAATTGTTTAAGCATGTCTAAGTTCCTTCTTAACATGGATCCTATGTGATACTTGCTTAAGCATGTCTAATCTATTTATACTTTGAACACTATGAGATACTCCTTTAAGTATTTCTTAGTTCACTATTTAAGATGGACCCTATGAGATACTACCTTAAGCATGTCTATGTCCATTATGCTCTTGAACACTATGGGATGCTTCTTCAAGCATGTCTTAGTTCAATTATGCTTTATAACACTATGAGATGCTTCTTTAAGTATATAATAGTTCATTGGATAAGAAAATTGCTACTAGAAACCTTGATTCCACTATGTGAAGGCTTCCATCTCATGAGACCTGACTTTGGGAATACCCACACTCTACTACGTAAGAGTTCGCCCTTTTACTTGGATAGTCCTCACATCAACTAGGTGTGGTTCTCCTTTGTACTTGGAGCCCAAAACTTCTCTTATGTGACACTCCATCTCACTAACAATATCCACTTGGGGCCAACCATACACCCCAATATTTACTTGTTAAGCCTTTCTTAACACTCATGTCTCATTGAAGGATGTCCTTGACAATCAATCCATGTTCAACTGATTCTATCACTTTACACTTCCAAACATTCATAAGGTAGGTTAGGTGAGTATAGGCCTTTCACCACAATTCTACCTATTAGACTTCTATTCTCATTTAGACTTTACTCTCACAGCCTTAACATCTATAGTTCATCATATTAGCTTCACTATAAAGCCCTAGTGATCAACATTTACAACTATGCGTCTTCACTATTAATAAATCTACAACATGAAAGAATTCTTATGAACCTAGATTACAAGGCATTCAATCAACATATTCATTACTATGTGATTCTAGTCATAATTGATTCATAAATGTTCAATTTCATATATTAAAGTCAAGATCAATCATATTCAATAAGGTCTAGTTCAATCATGATTATATGTTCCTAACTTTGAACAATTACTACACATTACATTGATTTAAGAAGATCACCTATGAACTTTCAATTTCACCTCTAATGGCATAAACCCACAAAATATAACATTCATCAAATAAACTACGATTTACCATATAAATCACATGAATTCATCATAATATCACAATACAATGTTAATACAATCATAATTAGGTATTATCCCCTAGATTGGAATCATACCTAAACCCAACCCACAATGTAAGAGGGAAACCCTAGCTAGGTTGGGTTTTTGACTTCACAATTGGGGGAAAACTAAGAGGGCTCTATGGGTGGAAGAATCCATAGATGAATAAGCTAACATACCTCAATTCAAAGCCCTAATTAAGCTTTCATCGTGGAGGAAAATATTCCCTACTCTCTTCTCTTCTTCTTGTTCTTCTTCACTTCTAGAGAAAGAATATCTTGGACGAAATTTGGGGTTCTTTGATGAATGAGTTAATGACATAGTTTAGTGGTTTTATTAAGCTTATATAGGTGGTTAAATAATTAACTACACGACCTCCCTTAGCCCCTAATTAATTAATGACTTAACCCCTAAGCCCCTCACTTAAAACTAAATTTGAAAACTGCCTTGACCTACGAAACCCCCACCCACAGACCATGGGTGGGTCTATGGGGAGTACTGGCAAGTCGTGAGTGGGGTAATGGAGCTAAGAATTGCAGGCCAACTCAGGCCTTGATCCACGACCCCAACTCACTAGGCGTGGGTCCACTTACGGCAAGTAGGTGCCAAGCGTGAGTGGACTGTTTTCTTTGATAACTTTTTGGGTTGTTTTGAGGTCCCCCTCAAGGACCCCTTGGGTAGTCCTTGGGGGAGGGGGTTGTACCTTGACTCCATAACCCTTAAACCTCCATTCTAAGTACATGAATTTTTTTTACGACTTAAACCCTCATATCAAACTCTAAAACTCTTACGAAAAGCTCTAGAACTCTCTAGCTCAACTTACTAGTTTCTGAGGCGTAACAATATCTCCCCCTTGGGATCATTCATCCTTGAATAATGATTCTAAACACTTCTTAAAGTTACAACTCTAAACTAGCAGCCCATTATGCATGCACTACATCTAAATGAACACAACCATACAAGAAAACTTCAATTCCAAGCTAAAAACATTCAATGCAACACAAGGGAGTAGGAACTACATCTACAAAGCCCATATGCATGAAATTCTATATTTTACTCATTTTCAAGGAGGAACTAACATCTCCTAACTAAAACATGCTCAATACACCGTCAAGGAGCCTAAATGCAATTTTCTCTCAAAAAGCATTTATTCGAGGAGGAATCTTTCAACTCCAAATCTAAGGCATGCTCATATAATCATCTCATGAAGTCTATATGCAAATTTACTCAAATGCACTACAACATTAGGAAAAACAATGCATATATGTCATTTCTAACAAGACCTAAGCATTTTCATGAACTTGCATATTAGGAAGTCATGGAAACACACAAATCACACATGGCTTCATATAAAAGCAAATCAAGAGGAATTTAATATCTCAAGATCTTAAATCTTAAAGGAGGAATACGAGGAAGAATGATGAGGATATCATGACTTCTCATTGGCCCTAGGCCTTCTAAGTAGCACCCTCAACTAAACCCCTACTAAAAGATCACTCCTACAACTTCATGAAACAACTTCCTTGTTCTTCTATTTCTTAACTTGCTGGTCTAAGAATTCTACCGGTACTTCTAATTTAGAGAGATTCTACTTAAGCAATTCTAGCTCATAAGAAACCTTACTAACACCACTCAAGATCTCTAATGAGACTACCAAACCGGGACTAAACTTCTCATACTCACTACACCTCTCAAGGTGAATATTTCTAGAAACCCTAATTCATGAACATGAAGGATACTCAACGACCTTGCTATCTAAGCACATTATCTCCCCCTTGGGATCAAACCTATACAAACTTTTTTAAGCATTACGTCATTCAATTCTAAGGTTGGAGCAAGTCATCACTATGCTTTCACATCTATCACACAAGGTGATTCTAAACCATGGTCAATTACACTTCTACCTTTCTTAAAGGAGTCTACTAACTCAATAGATCTAGGCATTACTATAACAACCTATTCATCAAATCTATCCACGTACCTCAAAGATCAGTATGACTAAGTCGGGTTCTACCATCAACTAAACATAACCACACAATAACCTTTCTAGGTAGGTACACTATCTCCCTCTTAGGAGTAAGCCTACACAAATTCTTCTAAACATCTTCCATAACATAAAGGCAACAATGAAGCATCATTCATACTAAAGACAACATCAAATCCATCATCTCAAATATATCAATTTACATAGCCATAATTGGCATCTCAACCAACCTTTTCTCTCTCAGACCTTGTAGCATAAGCCCTTCGAGTAGTCATATCCTAAAGATCATTAGATAAGGAATTGGAAAGAGACCTTATAGATTTTAACTCTATGGCACGACTTAGAGAATGAAGAAGTGAAGTGTCCTAAGCATCCAATAGACTCTTATTCATAAATGTGGCGCGCTTCCAATTTATGAACAAGACTCTACTAGATGTGGCTTGAGACAATCCTAGAACTATTATAGACCATCTGCTCTGATATTAAGTTTGTTACGACTCAGGAGTACCCCCTAAACATAACACGACGTACAATACTCCGAAAAGTCTCATACAAGACCTTAGCATATTATGAGCATGAGATAATAAAAATGTACGAAAAAATTTAAATCTTTTGACAATCAAAGTCATTTTCATAAAAGCAAGCGGAAGACTTTATATGCTTTGTCTCAAACCAGTAATACAACTTTAGAATAAAACTCTTGGGACACAGCCCATACAATAGTCTCAATATGAAAATAAAAGACATAAAGAAAACGTGGGTTTTGTCCTCGATGCTATGAGGACTCACCAAGATCTTCAACTCCTTGCAACTTCTAGAAACCTATCTCCAAGAGTAGCACTCAATCTCCAAACCCTACATTTGATTAGAATGTAGGCAAAGTATGCGTTAGTAAAAAATGTACTAAATATCACTACAAGAAAAATGGTCCCTAATAGTGTAATTCTGGTCCCAAAAAGGCCGTAGCGACCATAAAAAGCTGGTCGCCACCCGTCCCTATAGCTTTCGTCGCTACATGTCTATTGCGACCAAAATTTGTGACTGGTCCCTACCGACTTATAGGGACCTGAAAACATCTGTTCCCTAAAATACATTTAAGGACCATATTTCTGCTCCCTAAATGAGATAAAACACCCAAATTTTTGGTGCGTAAAAACATTTAGTGACTAGCTTTTGCTAGTCCCTAAATATTATATAATTTGCCACCTGAACATTATTTATATAGTTCATAATGTTGATAATAAACTTTATATGGAGAAAATATCAATAACATAAGCTTTCATAAAATACATCCAGGTCCAACATTAGAGAACTTGACGCAAATTTCATTAACATATCAAAATACAACAAGAGGGACATATACCTTACCTCCAATATATTCATATAATTTAAACTCTACATACTACAACTATATATCTAATATCTTGGTAGTACCAGTCAAACTAATATTACATTTTAAAGTGAGTCAACTAATATATCAACTGGAATGCAAAAATTAGATCAACTGGCAACTGTGTAGGAAATATACAGTTATGTGGCAGAAAGGGAAAAACTGAACATATTTTGTATTAACTTTTGTTTGCAGGAACATATCATTCTCTGGTGTAAGAGGCCGGTTTGACTATTCACCTTGTAACATGAATGAGCTTCACTCAACTTGGATTATTTGCTTTGTAACTGGTGAAGAATATAGATTATTTTTCCGTGCTCTCAATGTTGAACAACATTCTCTCTGAATAAACATAGACTATCATCTTGCACCTGTACATATTAACACCACATTTGTATGTACAATTAGGAAATAAAATCAAATGAAATATTCAAGTAAATTTTCTTCACCAGCTATAGTAATTATTATATTATTAAGAGAAATGCACCTTTCAGCTCTCATATCGAGTCCACAGACTATACTGTCTAGCTTGATAATGTTTCAATTCATGTTTTGATTAATACATAAATTGCAAAATCAAGGGAAATAATTACATAACTAATACTAAAAAAATAGAAATATCAAAGAAAAAATAGAGCACAACAGAGAAAGGAATTGAGCAGAACAGAGAAAAAGGAAGATTACATAGAGCTAGAGAAAAAGTATTAAACTTTACTACCAGCACCATCTTCCTCCCCTCATTCAAATAAAGTATTAGTATTCTTATGTTATAGAACTCATTCAATATTGAAATAAGTACAAATATTAAAGAAGAAAAGTTGAAATGAAATAATACTTGTTCCACCTGTAATATCCAACATAGGATATACTCATGTCAACTTGGAAATTTAAAATATTCATGAATGTTGGAATATTCTGATGTTATTCAACCGACTTGGTTTATTTAAAGTTGAAATTCATAATCATCACAATATGAGAATATATGTGTGTTGTAGTTACCCCTCATATTATCTATAAAAATTTTAATTTCTCTAAGTGTAAATAGAATTATGTAAGCAAATATTGGGTGAACTTCACTAGAGTCGTAATTACTAACATGTAATCAAAATACTATCTTGCTACGAAATATATTTAATTTTTTGCTCTTAGCTAGTCATATAGAATACAGAGATATGACATAAATGGAGTTTTGTATGTGTACTATACTAGTCGAACAAACAACAAAGACATACACTTAATTTTTTCCAAAAGTTTTCCTATTAGAAACTTCAAAAGAATGGATAGATGAAATAGCATAATAATGAATTTGATATATAATAGTAACCATTAATAGAACAGTGGGAAAGTTGAACAGAGAACATGGTAATAGAAGCGAATACATACAAATATACCAAACAAAAAGGTTATTGGTCACCTATACAGTGCCAATATCGCGTGCAAGTATTTTGATTGTTGTATATCTAACATTAGGATCATTAATCCTACAAAACCAAATATAAGTTATAGTCATAGTGACTGTGTTGTACAAGTGAGTAGAACAATATTAATAAAAAAATAATGAAGGTAGACTATGAAGATAACATATTTTCAACAACAAATATAATGTCGTTGTCCTAAACTAATGTTACAAGGAAGGACGACGATCACTGCTATATGCTATTGAAAGTTTCCATTACTCTATCTTGTAATTGCTAGATAACAAATTTATCTTATTTTATTTAGGTTGTAGGCTCTATATGTTGTTTTATTATTGGAATTTGTGAATATGTATGGAAGTATAAGGAAAAAACTACATTATTACACAACCTGAACATATATTTTACAACCGTAAAATAGGTTTGTACAGTAATTTAAGAAGATATGTTTCTCACACTGGTCAAAAGATGGCGTAGAATATACTAGATTGAGAAGATTTCTCAAATGGTCACTCAACTAATAGTTTTTTTAAGGTTAAACTGAAGAACAAAATTCAGTAAACTAATTGTTATTAGTTCACAAAACCACACTTTTAATCATAGTTTTACAAAGCACCATTTTAAAGTAAATTTCAGAAGCATTAATCAATTCTCAAACAAATGTTGTTAATGAATTATCAGCTCTAAATTTAAGAAGTTATCAATTAATTATCAAACAATAGATATTAATTAATTCTTAAAAAAACGTATTTATCAGTTTTTAACTCTACATTTACCTCAATTTTCGAATCAGTAAATCATACTTTGAGAGAAAAATCTAAGCAATTATACAAGTAATCCAACATTCAATAATCATTTCTCTTCAAAAATCAACATTAAACTTTTGACCCTCTGTTTCAAAATTTTTTATTCTAATTCATCATTCCATGATATATAATAAACAATGAATTAGAACTCCAACCACAATTAGAGATGCTATTTCACTCAACTCCTAGTTTAGTTTTCCCAACTCAAGATGAAGTTCCTAGTATTGTCAACAATGGGAACTTTAAATTCAATTATATGTAATAAAAGGTGGTATTCAACTTTCCAACTGAATTTCATCGCAATAGAAAGAGCAAAGATGAATTTCAGTTCACATCCTAGAAAACAAAAATCAATACTAAAACAGTGTACAACTACACAGTATATACTATATACGCAATCCATAATATTAAAAATCCAGGATGAATTTTAGTTCCTTGACTAATAAACGAACCTCAATTTCAGAAAAAGAATTGCAAGTTCACTTCAAGCGAGGATACGAACCTGAATTCATAGAGACTCTTCAACTTCCATGATTACAAATTGATCGATAGAATTGAACTACGTGTGGTGACAAATCAATTTTGTGGCTACAAATCCCTTTCTTATAGATAGGCATTTGGGAAAGAAATAAGTAGACCTGGACATAAAACAAAGATAGAATTATTTTTCTAATATTTTAATAGTTAGCAACATTAACCAAAGCATTATTTATGTCATCCACATTATAAGACTGATTAATTAAAGCAAGAGCAAAATTTTAAAACTCCACACTGTTACTACCAACACTTTCTTCCTCTCCTCTAGTTCTAAATGATAAAGGAAAGGATGAACATATTTATCTGATTAGGAAACTATCAAAAGAGTACTAAAATCAACACACTTACCCAAAGCTTAGAAAAAACTTCATATCCTCAAAATCGCAATTGGGCAAAAATCTTCGACACAAAGTTGAAAATTCTATCACCTAGAACTGAAATGTGTGTAATTGCTAAAAGAATCCAAAACAACCCTAAATGACCAGTTAAAAGAAATGAAGAATGCTTCCTCCACCTCCCAAAATAAAAAACCAAATCTAAATGAGTTTTGTAATTTAAAATTGACAAACCCTAACCACTCTTTCACATATAAATCACAATATACAATATACACTCCATTAAGAAATCACATAGAAGACAAATTTAAATGGGACAAGAAGAAGAAGAAACTTATTGATAAATAAGAAATTACCTGTGTTTTGTAGTTTTTCATGCCCAAAAGATCCGTGAGTGAACAAATCGTGTTCGATTCATAGTTTTCGCAAATATCCTTTCTGAAACTAGATGGTTCACCTAGGTTAGAGTACTGTGTATTGAAAAGAATTTAGGGTTTTGAAGAGCCTATTTTTGACGAGGAAACGTTTATTTGTGAAAAGAGAGAGAAAGAGAGGGATTATTGTATATTAAAATATTTTTAACTTGTTATTTCAATTTGAGCCCAACTCTGATTGCCCTTTTTGGGACCAGATACTTATTATTGTTTAGACCAATTTTGTTCTCTTCCCTAATTTAACAAGAATTAGGGACCAGTAGAAAATCTTGTCTTTATAGATATACCTATAGGGACCAGATTTTTTACTTGTCCTTAATTATTGGTCCCTACTAAGCCTTTTTCTTGTAGTGTATGTTAGCTAGCATAATTATAAGAGCATAAGACAAGGGTTAGTCAATATAAGTCATAATCCAAAATCATATGAAATACTTCATGAAACATCAATAATAAGCATAAGAGACAATATCATCTTAATAAGCAAAGTCTATACCATAATATAACCATTCTCAAGTAACCTCAAAAGTATACATGTGCAAACCATAAATAACATCCCATAATACCACCCAAGCCAAATATCCCTTTTTGGTCATCTTAATAATAGTCTATGTACATGGTTAAGCCTTTAAGATTTTCTACCATAAGGGCACCATACTACTAAGTAACCTCAAATCACAGTTGTGCTATGTATGAAAGGCATCCCACTCTACCCTTCACAATAAGCATAACCTTAAAGCCATCTTAGTCATACTCACCCTCCTTTGGCCTCATTATTATCTTAACTCTCACAACTAAGGGAATCTCTCACCTTTAGTCAATTATAGCTAGGAGGGCAACTATAGCACAATACTATCTTAAGACTTTTCTTTAATAACCATAAGTCCTACTTGTGCAATGCATGCATAGCATCCCATATTAATATTCATGCTAAGTACCACTTTTAGTTCCTCATACTAATACTTCTTGGTTTGGAACCTAGTTCCTCTCTTTACTTTAGAACACTATGACGTAGTCTCTTAAGCCCATCTTAGTTCATCTCTCTTTAGACCTTGAAACACTATGATGTACTTGCTTAAGCACATATTGGTTCATTGTTAGGCTGAACCCTATGAGATACTTGTTTAAGCATGTCTAAGTTCATTCTTAACACGGAGCCTATGCGATACTTACTTAAGCATGTCTAATGTATTTATACTTTGAACACTATGAGATAATCCTTTAAGTATTTCTTAGTTCACTATTAAAGATGGACCCTATGAGATACTACCTTAAGCATGTCTATGTCCATTATGCTCTTGAACACTATGAGATGCTTCTTCAAGCATGTCGTAGTTCAATTATGCTTTAGAACACTATGAGATGCTTCTTTAAGCATGTCTTAGTTCAATTATGCTTTAGAATACTATGAGATGCTTCTTTAAGCATATATTAGTTTATTGGATGAGAAGATTGCTACTAGAAACGTTGACTCCACTATGTGAAGGCTTCCATCTCAGGAGATCTAACTTTGGAAAAACCCACACTCTACTACGTAAGAGTTCCTCTTTTACTTGGATAGTACTCACATCAACTAGGTGTGTTTCTCCTTTCTACTTGGAGCCCGGACCTTCTCTTGTGTGACACTCCATCTTATTGTCAATATCCACTTGGGGCCAAGCATACATCCCAAGATTTACTTGTTAAGCCTTGCTTAATACTCATGTCTCATGCAAGAATGTCCTTGACAATCAATCCATGTTTAAGTGATTCTGTCACTTTACACTTGCAAGCACTCATAAGGTAGGTTAGGTGAGTATAGGGCTTTCACCACAATTTTATTTATTGGACTTCTATTCTCATTTAGACTTTACTGTCAAGGCCTTAACATCTATAGTCAATCATATTAGCTTCACTTTAAATCCCTAGTGATCAACAGTCACAACTATGAGTCTTCACTCTTAATAACTCTACAACATGAAAGCATTCTTATAAACCTAGATTATAAGGCATTCAATCACATTATTCATTACTAGGTGATTCTAGTCATACTTGATTCATAAAGGTTCAATTTCATCTTTACAAGTCAAGATCAATCATATTCAATAAGGTCTAGTTCAATTCATGATTATATGTTCATAACTTTGAAAAATTACTACACATGACAATGATTTAAGAAGATCACCTATAAACTTTCAATTTCACCTCTATTGGCATAAACCCACAAAATATCACATTCATCAAATAGACTAGGGTTTACCATATAAATCACATGAATTAATCATAATATCGCAATTCAATGTTAATACAATCATAGTTAGGTATTAACCACTAGATTGGAATTATACCTAAACCCTACCCACAATGTAAGAAGGAAACCCTAACTAGATTGATTTTTTTGACTTCACAATTGGGGGGAAAACTAAGAAGCTATATGGGTAGAAGAACCCATAGATGAATAAGCTAACATACCTCAATTCAAAGCCTAATAAATCTTGCATCAATGGAGGAAAATATACCCCACTCTCTTCTCTTCTTCTTGTTCTTCTTCACTTCTAGAGAGAGAATTTCTTGAAGGGAATTTGGGGTTCTTTGATGAATGAGTACTGACTTAGTTTAGGGGCATTATTAAGATTATATAAGTGGTTAAATAACCGACCTCCCTTAACACCTAATTTATTAATCACTTAACCCTTAATCCTCTTACTTAAAACTAAACTTGAAAAACTGCCTTGACCTACGAAACCCCCACCCAGCTTTTTGGGGTGTTTTGAGGTCCTCCTCAAGGACCCCTTGGGGGGGTCAAACCTTGATGCCCTAACTCTTAAACTTCCATTCTAAGTAAGGGAATCGTTTGTATGACTTAAACCGCCTCATCAAACTCTAAAACTCTTAGAAAAAGATCTAGAACTCTCTAGTTCAACTTACTAGTTTTTGAGGCGTTACAGGCATAAGACTTTTGTCAACTTTGGGCCATTCTCAACCTCCCTATATTGACTGAATCTTTTCTATAGCCTCATGAACTAACTCAAGCCCTAGCAAGGCAACCTCACCCATCTCAAACCAACCAATAGGAGATCTAGACCTCCTACCATAAAGAGCCTCAACCAGAAACATACCAATACTAGAATAGTAGCTTTTATTGTAGGAGAATTCAATCAAGGAAAATGGTCATCCCAATTCTCTTGAAATCAATCACACAAGCTCTCAACATGTCCTCCAATGTTTGGATTGTTCGCTTTTCTTGCCAATTGGTTTGGGGGTTAAAAGTTGTGCTGAGCTTAACTTTCGTGCCAAGACGCTTTTGGAAAGACTTCCAAAACATAGAAGTAACTTGAGTACCTCTATCAAAGATAATGGAAAACGACACTCCATGCAACCTTACCATCTCTCTCAAATACAACTTAGCATAATCTTTCGCCAAATAGGAAACCTTGATGGGAATGAAATTGGAAGACTTCGTTATTCGATCTACTATAACCCAAATCGAATCATATTAGTGACGAGTACGCGATAGTCCCACGGTGAAGTCCATATTCAAATCTTCTCACTTCCAAGTAGGAATGCTAATGTCTTGGGATAAACCTCTCGGTTTGTGATGCTCAGCCTTCACTTGTTGGCAATTAGTAAACTTAGCCACAAATCCCGCAATGTCCTTCTTCATCTCATTCCACCAATAGATCTCCCGCAAGTCAGATAACATCTTGGTGGCTCTCGGGTGAATAGAATATCAAGTGCTATTGGCTTCTGATAGGATCCATTCCCCTAAGTCATCAACATTAGGAACACATAAACGACCTAGATATATAACGACACCATCTCCCCCTTAGGAGAAATCCTCAAGAGACTTTTTAAGTACCGCCTCTTTCAATTCTACCAAAGTCAGATCAAGACATTGCTTTTCTTTAAGATCAGCCACAAAAGATGACTCTGACCCTTTATGAATCATAACACCAACATTGGTGGATTCTACTAATCGAACACCCAACCGAGCCAATCTATGGACATCTAGGGCCAACTCTTTTCTAGCATCATCATCATGTGCAACACTACCCATCAATAGTAGACTAAGCGCATACGCTACTACATTTGCCTTTTCGAGGTGATAACGAACACTCATATCATAGTCCTTCAAAAATTCTATCCACCTTCTTTGGCGAAGATTTAGATCTCTTTGGGTAAACATATATTGTAAACTCTTATGGTCTGTGAAAACAACAACTTAGATCCATACATATAATGCCTCCATATCATTAAGGAAAATACCACCGCCGCTAATTCAAGGTCATGGGTAGGATAATTCTTCTCATGATCCCTTAGTTTCCTTGAAGCATAGGCAATTACCTTACTATTTTGCATAAGCGCACATCCCAATCAAACATTAGAGGCATCAAAATATACCACAAAGCCATTTGTACCTTCTAGTAAGGTCAACACCTGCGCAAAAGTAAGTCTATCTTTCAACTCTTAGAAACTTTTCTCATAAGCATCCGATCATATAAACTTGTCCTTATTTTGAGTGAAAGTTATCAACGGAGAGGCAATTGTTGAAAATCCCTCAAAAAATCTCCTATAAAAGCCGGCCAAACCCAAGAAACTTCTAATATCTGTCGGTGATAAAGGTCTAGGCCAACTCCTGACCGCATCCATCTTCTTTAGATCTACCTCAATACCTTGCTTGACACCATATGGATAAGAAAAGCTATGGACCTTAACAAAAATTCACATTTTCTATACTTTGCATAAAGTTGTTGGTTCTTGAGAATTTGCAATACGATCCTCAAATGATCAATATGCTCATTCTCACTTCTCGAATAGATCAAAACATCATATATGAACACAATTCTGAATATGTTAAGGTATTGTGTAAACACCCTATTCATCAAATCCATGAATGTCGTCGGGGCATAAGTCAAACCAAAGGGCATCACTAAAAACTGATAATGACCATATCGGATTCTAAAAGTCATTTTCAGGATATCTTTTTCTTTCACCCTCAATTGGTGATAACCTGACCAGAGATCAACTTTGGAGAAATACCTTGCACCTTGAAGTTGATCAAATAAATCATATATTTTGGGAAAAGGATACTTGTTCTTAATGGTCACTTTTTCAATTGCCAAGAATCAATACACATACAAAGTGAACCATCCTTCTTCCTAACAAACAACATCGGACCACCCCATGGAGAGATACTAAGCCGAATAACACCCTTATCCAACAAATCCCTCAACTGATCCTTCAAATCCTTAAGTTTCCCCGGAGCCATTATGTAAGGAGGAATAGAAATAGGTTATGTATTTGGGAGAAGGTTAATATCGAAGTCTATTTCCCTTTTGGAAGGAATACCAGGTAAATCATCGGGAAATACTTTCGGAAACACATTTACAATGGGGACCAACTCAAGAATAGTGATTTCGAAATCCATATCCCTCACCCTCACTATATGATAGATACAACCCTTAGAAATCGTTTTCTTAGCTTTAAGGTGAGAGACAATTTGACCTCTAGACATATAA
The DNA here is from genome assembly GCA_029007595.1 of Solanum commersonii. NCBI lineage: Eukaryota > Viridiplantae > Streptophyta > Magnoliopsida > Solanales > Solanaceae > Solanum > Solanum commersonii. The sequence continues at coordinate 8,589,339 of JAJTWQ010000012.1, forward strand.
TCCCCCTCTTTTCACTCAAGGATAGGCTCATTTGCAAACCAAAATTAGACTACTCTAGTCCTACAATCAATATAGGCATAACAAGAATGCAACCAATCCATACCCAAGATAACATCAAAATTTATCATGTCAAGCTCTATCAAATCAACAAGAATAACTCTATGGGATAAGGAAATGGGACATTTTCTATAGACACTCCTAGCCACCACATAGTCACCAATAGCGGTAGAGACATAAAAAGGTTCTAACAATACATAGGGAAGCACATCAAATCTCATAGCCACATATGGAGTCACAAAGGACAAAGTAGCACCAAAATCAAGTAAAGCATACACATATATTTGGAAGACTTTTAACACACCGGTCACCACATTCGGGGAACTCTCTTGATCACCTCTAGTATGGAGTGCATAGAAATAGTTTTACTTGGGAGCATTTCAACCCAAACCAGTTGGAATAGATGAAGGGTAGGGTTGAGCCCTACAACGAGTATCTCCCTCATTCTTAACCACTAAAGGACTATTTTGTGATCCATCTTCCTACCACCACAACAAACATTAGAACCCGTTAGACACTTCTCTTCATGCTTTATCCCACATTTATCACAAGTAGTCATCAAGGACCTATTCCCATCCCCTTGGAGTTTTGGGTTAGACACCCTATTATTATTAGGACTTGGAGGAGCACTAGAAGAACCTTTCTCGGAGATCTTTTGTTGAAACCTTGAACGACCTCGTCCACCGGACCTAGAATTTGAAAAGTTACCATTATCCACTCTTGCCCTCTTTGCCTCCTTAGATCTTTCCTTGAGCTTTTCCTTTTCAATTTGTTGGGCATGCACTATAAGGCAATAAATGGCGATGTCATGGACAAGCATTGCGGTGCGGAACTCTTTGACTACTATGTAAAACACACCCGATACAAACTTACTCATCTTTGCCCTACGATCCGCCACAATAGAAGGAGTATATTTGGACAATTGAGTGAACCTTAAGGTATAATCCCTCACACTCATATTTCCCTGCCTAAGATCAATAAACTCAAGAACCTTGGCCTCTCTCATCTCAAGAGGGAAGAATCTATCAAGAAAAGGAATTTTTAACCTCTCCCATTCTATGGGACCCGATCCTTCCGACGTTGCCTCCTTCTATTGATTAAAACAAATTTGAGCAACCCATTTGAGATGATAGCTTGCATAAACAACATAAACATATGCATTAGTCAACTTAAGGCATAAAGCATAATCAATACATATAAAGCATCATAATGAAAGAGGAATACCTCCTTAAGTAACCTCACTTGAGCTTAGCAATGACTTATGTCATCCGCCTCTTGTCGAACTTACATCATTGAAGGAACATCTAGCAATGCTCCAACTTACTCATCTTCATAACATAATAACATTATTCATACTTACTTTAAAGGCATGGGGATTCACCTCCTTGCGTAACTTATAAAGGCTATTGGGTATTCACCTCCTGCCTTACTTACTTTAAGATCATGGGTACTCGCCTCCACAATCACATCATATGACATGGGTACTCACCTCTACATCATTTCAAAAAAATCATAAGTACTCGCCTCCGCATCATTTCATAAGGATCATAGGTACTCGCCTCCATATGCTTTCATCATGATAGGAACATGGGGAATCACCTCTTGTTTGATTCTAAGGATTATGGGAAATCACCACATATCCTTATCATATGGAGGTCTAGGGTAGTCACCTCTAGCCTCGTCATTTACATAGTAGTTAAGACTAGATTCATTTTAGGTGAGAAATTCTTTCAACCTAGAATCATTCATGTGAGTAAACCTTTCACATTCATACAATCATGCTTAGCAAATCATTGTGGGAAGTATCCCTTCCATACTACAATATTAACAATCAATAATTCATAGTCTAGGCTTTACTCTCAAAGCACTACATCTCATGATATCATCTATGCTTTACTCTCAAGCAATTAAAATCATATTCATCATATAGGTTTCACTCAAGCATTTTTAATCATAATTCATCAATCCTATAGGGAGATATCTAAACCTATAAAGTTTCCCTTCAAGGCATCAAACCCAATTGCATCAATTCTAGGTTAGAAACATGGAATATGCATGGGTACATGTAATTTCATCCTAAATCCTGTAATTCTTCAAATTGAATCATAAACAATTATAATCCACTTAATTGGATCAACACTCATCATCACCCACAACATTGGAAGAAATCCTACCTAGAATTGGTGATTTCAACTTCACAATTGGGGAATTCTAGGGGACTCCATGGTAGAAAGGATCCCATGGATGAAAAGCCATCATACCTTAGTCACAAAGCCCATAGAAGCTTGAAGATTGGGAGACTTGATCTTGACCTAGCTTCAATATCTTTCTTGTTTTTCTACTTTCTAGAGAGAGAATATTTGAGAGAAAGCTTAGGTTTTCTTTTGGGAATTGACAGAATGACTTAAAATGAGATAATTTAGGGGTTTTAATTACTTATATAGGGGGTCTAGACTTGGGTAAAATGACACCACTTCGATTTAATTAAAACCAAAAAAGACCCTTAAGTCCCTAAAATAACTGTCAGCTCGTGACCTACGTACTCCCGACCAAGGAACCGTAGACAGGATGACAGACCATCCTGCACAGCCATCGTTCGATGGTTAGAGACTGGTTCAAAGAGCTTAACTTGCGGACCCTAGAAAATGGACCGTGGTCTGACTGATGGTCTGTTGGTCAAGCTGTGGTCCTGGGGTGTGAGTCAAGTTGAGGTGCCCCAACCACTAAACCTACCTATGGTCTGTGGTTCACACCACGGTCACCATTGGCTGGTACCGACAACTTTTAGGAAAGCTGCTATTTTTATGAATCCTGGGCGTTACCGGCGAATTAAGACAAGTCTGCCGAAAGTGATAGTGGAAAATTAAAAAGAACAAGCATAAAAGGGTGATGTCTATTCCCACTTGGCGATACATCGAGTGAGTTTCAGAGAACTAAGACAATCCCGCCGTATGAAACAACACCCAGGTGACATTTGAAAGCATAAAAAGTGATCTGGGGCTTATTTAGTGATTCACCAAACTACCTTAGCGAGTTATGACAAGCCCACCAAATAGGAATTATTCAGCCCAATGCCTATTTTCATAAATTCAACCATAATATGCAGTAATACCCAATTCCTAATAAGTTTTACAATCTACCAACATGTGTTTTTACCCATGCATACTCAAACTTCCCCCAAATATCACAAAGTACTGCCCAAAATAATGATTTTCCCTTAAGAAAGTTGTCACTCTATCTACATTGGGTAAATTTAGTCAATCGAGGTAACACTTGGCTAATCAGACTTCACTAGGGGTGTGAAAAAACTGAACTGACCAATAAACTGAACCAAAAGAAATGTTATTAGATCATTGCTATCAAATTAACAAGTTTTTATAAGTTTTGTAAACAAAAATTATTGGGTAATCGGTTTGGTATCGATTTTTAGTATTGGGTTATTGTATAAATCGATAGACCATTAAGAGGATTGTAAGTTACTACTATACCCTTCATAAATATTAAATATTAATAATTTAACATAACTAAACTCTATATCAACACTATACACTACAGATTACACACTCCACACATCATAGTACTTCTATTTTGGCTATAACATGTTATTGTAGCCTTTGAACTACATCTACTCTTATTGATACAATTTCTCATTATATTTCTTGTTTCACTATATCAAAGCATTTACAACTAATTTGCTTGTCTCACTGTATCGTGCCAAATTGTTAGAGAAGTGAGAAATCATATATTTATTTTATGAGTATTTTTTTGTTGGGTAAATCGAAAACCAAACCGTTAATGACCAATAGCCAATAAACAAAAAACCAATAAAGAATATCTTATTGGTTTGTTACTAGTTTATCGTATTTAAAAACCAAAAATGATAAATCGACTTGATAATACATAAAACCAAACCGAACCAATCGATCCACACCCCTAGACTTAAGCCATGTTTACTTAAGCTAAGACCCATAACACACAAGGGTTCAATTCCAAATTTTATCAACCATAGCAAAATTTAGTGATTATGGGCACAAACTCAGCTATCTAACTCATGGGCACAATTCAATATGATATATTTAGCATAACCCATACAAATTAAACAATATTATTCTTCAAATGGAACTAAGCCTATATTAAAAACAATAATTTCTAGCACAAATGATAAGATAGAACTCGTAAACCAACCTCAAATATAGTACCAAGGTCTAAAATCAAAGGAAATAGGGTTGGGATCGAGATTCAAGCTATTCAAAGCACTCCAAGCACACACAATCATGCAAAAAAAGCACTTAAAATACTAAAATGGGGTATATGAAGCTTAAGAGGGCACAAAGATATGATAGGATTTCTTTTTGAACTTGAAAAGACTCTTGGCCTATTCAAGCCAGGCACACTGAATGGTCTATGACTAAGGTCCCCAAATGCATTTGATGAGTCACTGAATGAGTTAAAGCTCACTGATGAGGCCTGAATGGATACCAAACCTGAAGGTTGATTTGGTGAACCTAATGGAGTCCGCTAAGTGCACTTTGACGAATCATTAATTGGAGCTTAGAGCGCCTAAATTGATAGTACACCTTTTTAAATTTTCCATCCCAAAAGGCAAACATGAAGATGTCTGCTCAATGTATTTGGCGGATCGCTAACAAAGTCTTAGCATTGCCTAAACAACCTTTCGCACATTTTGACCTTTTTTCCATCTGCACTCATATCAAACATTATTGAAAGTAATAAAATATACTTGGGTTGCCTCTCAAGTAGCTCCTTATATAACGTCATGTTACAACATAGTTCTAACTTCACAAATAAACATTTTTGGGATTTCGGATGGTGTCACTAGGTAGCTCTCCCTTTGTCTTGGATTGAGATGAGTGGAGAGCTTACACAAAAATGTTTTGATCTATTTGATCACCAGTGAATGAGAGGTCATTGTTTTGGTTAAGGTCATTGTTTTTGTTAAAATCCTTCAACGATTTGTCGAACCTTCAACCTTGTTGAAGATCTTTGAGAGCATTTTTCAGTGTGGTTTCATTAGGTCCATTTGGTTCCTTTGGTCTTGGACGATCGTGAGGTGGAATGTACCTATCTTTGTCTCTCAAATTTCCATTTCTCCAATATTTCAAACTGTTATCTCACTCCTTGTTTCAACCTTGGTTCCTACCTTGTCGATGGTAAATTGGGTGAGAACCCCCCATTTGATTTCCCAAGTATTGTGTTTCCTCATTGTATATTGCCTCAAATTTTGCATCATCAAGGCATTTTCCAACTCTTGTAAGAACTATGTTCACATCTTTAAGCCCACCTCCCATGACAACTTTGTCACGCCTTGAACCTACACTCTGGATGTCGCCAGCACTCGAAAACCATTGTTGGTCCCTAAGCAAACCCCTGGCCGGGCTGACTACTTAACATAAGACCTATTTAAGCGATAAAAGGCTAAAAAATAATTTTTTTAACATTTAAAATCAAAGTAAATACTCAACTCAAACTGCCTATAAAATACTCAACAATACAAGTATAATAGTTTGCAAAAAACATCTCAACAAAAACTACCTACCGAAAGACTCCTCAACTGTGTCTATCTATGAAGCCTCCAATCTTTAAGATAGAAGTCGGGAGAAGTTCCATGATACCTCAAAACAAAAAAACTAATAGTAAATGTGAAGTCCTCCGCAATACAAAGAGGCTCACCAAAAGCTAGCTAGAATGTAGAGTGATCTCAATGAAGCACTTATTGATGATCCTGAACACCTATATCTGCATGATAAAAGGATGAAGGTTTAATGATATTAGTATATTGAATGTACGAGTATGTAATATGGTTGAATAAACAAATAACTGAATTAAATGACTGAAATAGATAAAACATAAACTCAATGGACTGTAACAGATTAAGGGATTGAAATCATTTAAAATTTACAAAAATATTTACTCATCTATGAAACTCGACATAATAATTAATATACAAAAATACACTTTAAATTTATTGGTAAATTCTCTCACCAACAACCATGACTATCAGCTAAGTGATGATACAACATCCAATCCATGCTGCCATAATTGTCCTTTATTGCATTAGATTATAAAACACATCAGCTAAGTGGATACACTAGGCTCTGCCTGAAGGTACTAAGGATTCATCTTAAAAGTATGATCGTGTATCCATGTGGGCAAGACATGGTTTATGGAGGATGTGAGCTGTCTTAAATCTCCCCCATATTAGTACTCAATACTACTCCCAATAATATATACTAAATTGTTTATAAACATTACCTTTTCTCTGGTTTGAGATTTTTGCAAAACTATCCTATAAAAGGAGGTAACTACTCTGAACTGTCTATCTTTGCTTAATGTAAAACAACAGTGTGGGTTGAGATAATTACTGAAAAAGGGGCCTATTTAAGAGGTATGTGCTCTCTACTTAATCTTTCTGAAAACAATTTTATCTTTTCTCAAAAATTCTACTCTTTTTATTCATGTTAAAATGAAACATTTGGAAAATACTAGTGCCCTTATACTCTTTCTCAAATTGTTCTTTACTTCCTCCAAACTAAATTTAAACAATAATGTTTTGTTCAAAATATCCTTAATAAGAATTCATTGAATACTCAAAGTAGGGTTCATGCTGAAAAAATAGTCGTGAAGAGTCAACTCAATAATCACAATTCACATTGTATGACAATTTAATTATTTGGAATAAGAATTAAATAATCAATGACTCAAGAATTCAGAACTCAATATCAACTCATATCAATAATACTGAAATCTATGGATAAAACCAAAGATTACTTTTTCTTACTTATCTAAAAGTAGATGTAGGGTGTGAGGACAAAATAGTCCAACACTATGATAGTCTTAGAGACATGGGAACAACAAAGTTCTTGGCAAATAGATGAAACTTGAAGAACGATTGAAAACCCTAACTTTTCTCCTTTTGAATCCTTTCTCTAAGTCTTTGAAATGCTAAAGAACAGAAAATAATGTTTTAACACAGTTTAAAAGTCTTAATTAGGTGAAATAGGGTCATGGTTTAGGCTTAGAACTGGTAGGAAAAGATGAAACTACCATTCTTAAAATTGGCGAAACAACCTACTACGGGTCGATCTATGGATTGTCGTTTGATACACGGATAATAGATCCCATCCATGAATTTCATATCGAATTTTTAAGGCTCAAAAGTCTATTTATGGGTCCAAACGATGACCTATAGGTAGACTTATGGCTCGTTGGTTGGATCCATAGGATTTGGGTCCCAAAAGTTGACTCATAGTACTCTAATGACGACTTGATAGGACAAGTCATCGTTCAACCTATGACCCGTCAGTTTGGCTACTTAATAGGACAAGTCATCATTCAACCTATGGCCTGTCAATAGGAGTCGGTGTTCACGGACTCAAAAAACACTGGTATGACAGTCTTTGGTAAAATGGTCATAAATTTTTACTACGAACATGAAATTAGGCTTAGTGTCATTGACAAGAGGATTCAAAGACTTTTAATTTGGTAGGTCATAGGCCATTTAATTCATTATGTCCTGGGAGATATGATTGTTTGAAGTTGACCTAAGTAGAATCTTATGTCAAAACTTAATCGGCAATGAAGATTTCAATTAAACTTTGTGCTAGGGGCTTCTTATGACCTTAAGTCATATCGAAATCAATTATAACAATAAAAAAATTACCTTAACTCCTAAGAAAAATTAAGAATCACTCGGTATGACCTTATACTCAAATAAAAAATGCTTCAAGTCTCTACTTAGAAATATTTGGGGTGTTACAATATCTCTGCCTTAGGATCATTTGTCCTCGAATGACAACTAGATTGAGAATGAAAAGGAGTTACTCTTACTATCTCTCTGACTTTGGAAGATGCCTACTGATGAGTCCAAGATTTGGACTAATTTAGGGCTTTGTTTATACAGAATTAGTCTCCTCAAATGGTTATTTTGTGCTAATAATTGATGTAAAACACTTGATTTTTAGGTATATGGATTGAGGAACAAATCAAGGATACTAACAAGCAAAAAGGAACAAAAATGGCCGAAAGGATGAAGAAAGGAAGCCTGGTGATCACCAAGTTCACTTGGGGAATCACCAAATGGCTATTTGGCCACCTAAAGTTCCAGGGTGCCAAGCCCTGAGCGAAGAAATCAAGTCAGCAATAGAAATGAGAAGTCGGTAGCTCACCGTGTAGTTCCGCGATGCAGTGTTGGATCGCTCAAAGTTACAGACCTTGAGGATGGTGAATGCTAAGGTAGAAAGGTGATGAAAGTGACCAAAGGGAGGCTAACCGAGTGGTTCGGTGAGCCCGACTTATTTTGCCGAGTGACTATTTGCAACACATTTTTGCTGACTATAAATAAATCTTTGAACATTAAGTTTAGAATCTTAGCTCATATATTTTTAATCTATTTTTGAGTTTTGAATTGAGAGAAGTTTTCTCTAGTTTTTCCTAAGCTTTGAAGAGTTGAAGTTTTTCACTTTTAAGAAATTGGAAGTGGGTCTTTGAGATTCTTCGAATTAGAGCATTGTAAGGACGAATCTACTCTTACCTAGTTGATGGATAATAAATTTGGTATTGGTTTTTACCTTTTTATAATGTCTATCTAAAACCCCAATTCTTGGGGTGTGATTATGTGACAATTGGCTGATTTAGTTTAAGGGTATTGCTAATTGTTAGTTTAAATGCTATTTAGAAGTGAGTTTAATCATCAACTGTGGTTTAATTTAAGAATTGTATTTGCAAATGCAATTCTAACATTGTGTTCTTGGCTTGCTCGAGATAGAGGTTTTAGAACTAAGGTTTTTGATTGATGGTCAGTGGTTATTGGTTTGACCTGGGTTTAGCTCAAGAGAGTGAATCCTAAACCCAATCCCACACATTCAGTCGATAGAGTGATTGGACTATGGTGTGGGCTGCTCTTATTTTGCATGCTTGTTGATGTTCTAGAGTAATGGAATTGATTCGGTATAAATTGTTTGGGAGAAAGTTTATCTCCTCTATAGCCTAGCTTACTCACTAATAGCTAGCTATTTTCTAATAGTTGCAATTACCCATTTGTTTATATTAGCCTATAATCGATCACATCCCAAGAACCCATCTCATTATTGCTATTTCATAGTGTTTACCACTATTTATAACTGTTAATCAAAACTAAAACCCTCCATTTGACATCGTGTCACCCCTAAATTTGAATGATGTCTTTATTCGATAACTCTTATTCCTAAGACTAATTGGAATACGTTTATACTTACCACTTGAATTTGGAACACATACCACTCCCTGTGGGATTCGGCCCCAACTTATTTAGTTGGGTTTTATACTGACAAACGATCATTGACGCTTAGAATTGGATGAAGTGTCTTTAAAACGTTAAAAATTGAAATGGTGCCACTGACGGGGAGTGGTGTTGTTTGAAATTCTTTTGGTGAAGTTTAATTTTGTTCTTGCTAGTCATAGTTGAATCTAATTACTTTTAGTTTTGGTTTTTGTGTTGCTTGTTTCAAACAAAGGACATGAGTGTCAATGGAAGCACTGGTAACCAAGTGAACCACTCTTTGTTGAACGTGATGATTCTCAGGGATAATATCCTAAGCCTCCAGCACTCGGAAGGTGAGATGCTCAAGTAGTTGTTGCTGAGGTTTAAGACACTATTGCTTTAGTGCCCATCTTATGAAATCCCAGATAAGATGCTACTGAAATGTTTCTATAGAGGTCTTCGTCCTGAAAATAGAGTAGTGGTTGAAAAAATTTCTCTGGGTGGTCTAATACGACAACCCTATGCAATAGTATCCTAACTCCTTGATAGCATGACTAAGACCAACAGTGAGAAAGAAAAGGACCAGAATTTGGCCAACTTGTTGACTCAACTAGATCTCTTGGCTAAAAAGATCATGGAATTGGAGGTACTCTATAAAAAGAAAGATAGGTACATTCCCCCTTACGAGTTTAGAAAGCCCAAGAAGTATGAGGGTGGGCAGATAGAAGATGTACTCTTACTCATTCATCAAAACTCGAAGAACACGACATAGTGTTGAAAGAGATAAAAGAGAATGTCTCAATGCTAAATCAGATGACGGCCTCTCATTCCATGTATATTTCAGCTAGTGGAGACCAAAATGGGTCATATGTTGTCTCGCCTCTACCCAAGACAAGAAAAGGGGTTGCCTAGTGATACTATGGTAAACCACATGAATGAAGCTTAAGTGGGTACTTGTGTTGTACCACGATGTTAACTAAGGCGCTTCTTGGTAGGTAACTCAAGTTTTTATTTTCTTTCTTTTTGTTTTTGGAATAATTGTGTATTGATTGTGCAGTTGAAAAAGTAGAATTTGTTTGAAATATGCAGTTTGGCGAGCTAAAATTCCAGTCAGTGACTCATTGAAGAGGTTGGCGAGCCTGACTTGGACCGTCGTTGGGCTCAAAAAAATATGAGTTGGAGTTGTAAAACTCGGCGAGCCTATGGACAAGTTGGTGAATCACCGAAAAGTCGGTGATCCCGACTTTGTCTTCCATTTGGACCCCAAGTTAAATGGAGATCCTGTAAAACTCGGTGAGGTAAGTAACCACTTGGCGTGTCGCCAAGTGGTTCAACGAGGAAAATTAATATCGCCGAAAGGGTGCGATCTGAATGATTTTAAAAGGCCAAAGGTTTAAACTTTCAAACTCCTTTACATTCCCTCACGTTTTAACTTCATACAATCACACCCGCACTATATATTTCCTATATTTTTGCATTTTACCACTTTTTGGTTGTCGATATTTTGTTCGGAGTTTGATACACTGCTACCTAGCTTTACAAATTCATGTTTCGACATAAAGGTTGGTTTATCGAAACCCCAAACTCATAAATAATGGTTGAACTCAAATGCATTGCTATGAATTGTGTTGATGTATGCTGGGCCTCTCTGAATTCGTATATGTGTGCTTGCTTGCGTATTATAATTTTGATATTTTGCTTAAATTTCCTAAATTATTGATTTCCCAAATTTTGTGCTTTCAAAGTAATCATAATCCTGTGGGTTGTGCTTAATTGTTGTTGAGTCTATTCGGGTAAGGTCTGAGTAACCCAAATTGTGCTAAATGACGTGTTTAGCCCAATGATGGAGCGTTTGATGTCATTCTTAAGGGCTAAAGTCATCAAATGACCAATTTTTGCCAAATCAGTGGAAGTTTGAGTATCTCGGTGGCATAGGTTTAATGGTTTTGGAATTAATTGAGAATGTGTGTGGTTTGATTTTGTTTTTTGTGGCTGTAGGGTTGATTTTGGAAGTTAGGGTTGAAAATAGGCACGTTAGGCAATTTGGTGAGTAGGGTCGAGCTCATCGAGCTACTCAGCGATTTGCCAAAATCACCCTTGATCACCTTAATTTTCATGATTTAGTTGATTTTTGAGTCTATTACTTTCGATGAGAAGCCTAAGTTCGCTGAGTGCACTTAGCAACTCACCGAAAGTCTTGTTGAATCGCCCTTTCTGTGCCTTTGATCCCTAAAACACATTGTGATTTTTTGGCGGATTAATTTGTGTCTCCAAATGATGTCGGTGATTCACCAAAAAGCCCTTCTCATCGTCGACATGACTTTTTCAGGGAAATTTAGAGTGAGTCCTTTTGGCGAGCCAAATTAGGCTCACCTAAGTGTCTCAGTGACTTGCCAATCGGTTCGGCGAGTCTTTATGCAACCTATTTTCTGCACTTTTCTCGAACTGTTTCTAACATTCTACGATGTGTTTGCAGTTATGGCTAGAACCAACTTGGATTTGACGCCTCACAAAAGAGAATGAGGCATAGTTATTAACAAGAGGGAAGCTACCCCTTCCAAAAAGGGGAAGAAGGTACCTCCAGAAGGAGGCAAAGAAAAGGGCAAAGTGCCTGAGAAGAAAGACCGGAGAACAACTCTGGCAGTTATGGGGAGTCTACCCACTCTCAGCCTTCATTCTTAGAACTCGAGGATAACAAGCCCCTGTAGTGCCGACGAGCTGAGATTCATTCCAGATTTTATCAAGATCCATCTAGGACACTAGAGTGTACCCCCTCTGTTGCTGATACAGTGTCAACCTAGGCACAGATGGTGATTCCAGCGCCACTTGTTCAGGGTCCTCCTCCCCGACTACTCAATAGATTTAAAGCTGAGGGATTGAGGACGATTCTTGAAGAAAAGTTGTTGTCTACAGAGGGTTTAGTGGGCAGATACTCTAATGTGTGGGACACTCTCTAGTTTCACAGGTTCAAGCATTTCACCTGACCTTGAGGCCCCTACATTCCTACATGGGTCCGGGCATTCTATGCAGCATACGATGACCTAGTCCATAAGGGCAAGAAGAAGGTCAATACTTTCAGATCGGTAGAGTCCATCATGGTATGGGGGACAGTAGTGAGATGCAGCCGTGATCATATCAATTCTATATTGGATAGATGGTCAATTTCTGACTACCCAAATTTGGCTACCACTATGACACCATTCGATGATCTCAAGGGTTGGCTTGCCCCCTCATCTCTGACACCACCCTGAGGTTGATTGAGGCAGGAGCTCCGATTGAGAAGAAGGAGTTGAATGTAGCTACATAGTACTGGTTTGGATTTCTTAGCAGCTCTATTATGCCATCACAGAATGAGTCTGTCCTCCATCATCCAAAGACGGCCTGCCTTGGGTCAATCATAGCCCGGAGGAGCATTGACTTGGGACTCATCATTGAGTAGGAGATGGCCATGAGGGTCAAGTAGCACTAGACTTCCTTTTCTTTCCCGGTCCTAATCACACAGATATGCCAGTGTGCGGGAATTCTAAGTGATGAGAAGAGGGTTATCAAGGTCACCCCCACATCCTCTATAGACATCCGACGTATAGATGCCGAGTAAAATCAAGAGGAGGAAGATAGGAGGAGGACAGCTCCGGTGGATGCATCCCAAGAGGTTTATGCTGAGACAATACATATAGAGGCATCTATGCCTACTCTAGCCTCCGAGCCTTCAGGTACACCTGCTTCCACTTCCTCCCAAGCTCCTGGTGTTTCTACTGCTTCCCAGCCCACCAAGATTTCTTAATACATGAACTTGAAGATGGGGCACTTAGCCCATTCTACCGATGTGTGGGCTACCCAGTTGGAAGTTAAGGTACCTTGGATGTTTGAGAGGGCCCTCCTAGCAGCTTTGACAACCCTCCGGACTTCTATTGATAATCTTACGGTGAGAGTCGATAGGGGGTTCCTTCAGAGGTGATGGTTTTGAAAGCCGACGTTGCAGATTTGAGAAATGATATGGACTACTTGAAGTCCACAGACTTCACTTCACTCTTGGAGGTAGTTGATGATATGGATGGCCTGGTTACTTCTGAGATATCTCAGGCCACCACTACAGATGTGCTGATGGATGATGCGACAGCTAATGAGTAAGAGACACAGATAGAAGAGGATCATATAGATGTGCTAGAGGAGACAATCTGTGGAGACCTGCCAGACTTAGAGGTGACGATTGTACAGTCGGTGATTCAGACATCGCTGATAGTGACGTCCATTGCAGCCCTAGTGGAGCCAGTTGTACTGATGTTGCACAGGGTAGAGATGCCCCGACAATTGAATTGACTGTGTGGACAAGACTTTTTCTTCACCTCGCTCTCTTTGTTATTATTGACTTTTTATCATTAATTTGTTGCACTTGAGGACAACTGTCTTTTTATTTGTGGTGGAGTGTGGTATTTCCATATCTACCTGTTGTGACTACATTTTTTTGTATATATTGGGTTTTTCTATTTAAATTGTGTTTTGGTATTGTTTGTGGATGTTTGAGCTTATGGCTCCTTGTATTGAATAAAAATAGTTTTGACCTATCTAAATTTTTTGTTGCCACCTCTTGTGTGTGATTGTGGTTGTTCTTGTGCAAATTTGAGTTTCTTTTATGATCAATACCGATGACTTGAATATTGCTCTTAATCAAACGAAAATGAATGCATAGCTAGAATGAGGCCAAATGAAGTTTCATAGACAATATGTGATCTTTTTGCATTTCGTTGTGACTAGTCGGCTATCGAATGAAGTCTCTTGTGATGAACATTGCACACTAGCGAAAGTGTGGAGTCTTGTTTGATATTGGTGCCAATGCCTTGTGTGATGAGCTTACCGTGAACCTTTTGTGATGACACCTAGAATTTGCCTTGTTGGTCCGGTTGACTAAGTGATGCAAGCTCTTGAAATGATCTTAGGCAATAATTTTGTAGAGTGAAACAATTTGGCAATATACCTCTGTTGTGTCAACCTTGTGAGTGTGTGAAATTTGCTTGAACCCCTCTTGTGAGCCTTATACTTTTCTTGGAAGAAACATGATGCAATTGTAACCCCTTTTTATCCATTCACCCATAATCCTCATGAAGTATGGTTTGTTTGAATAGCAAACTTAGGCCAAAAGCCTAAGTTACGGGTGAGGTGAAAAGAGAAGGTAAATCAAGAAGTGTGAAGAAGTCCCCATTGATCCATGATTTTGAAATAGATGGAACCTCTCTATACAAAAATAAAGAGAAAAAGAAAAGAAGAATGAAAAAGTTGTGAAAGTTGCCAAAGAAATGGGGTGTCCAGTATTCCATTGGAAGTGAATAATGGGGTGAATTTCGAGCATGAGTGAAAATGCTGAAGAGAAAGAAGGAAAATGATGTTCATACCATATTTCATGAGGATAGCAACTACTGAGCATAAATGACCATACCTTTACACTCAGCCCCGTTACAAGCCTCAAAAAGACCTTCTTAATCTTGAGTCGGCTGAAATGAATGTTGATCGGAAAATAAGGGAAAACCTAGGGGTGAAGTCATGCATGTGCTCATATTTGTGAGTGTGAGAGTTGTATATGATTCTGGAGCTATAATTTGTTGAAAAATTATGTGTAAATATGGAATCATTCTTGTTGTGAGGGCATTTAGGTACCTTTGTTGAGCTTGAACTTACATTTGAAACAAGTATTGTGAAGTTGAGAGTCTTTGATAATGGTGAGTCACAACTTGAATCTTTGAGTGCACAATTAATCCTTGCTTGAGTAAGTTGAGTCTTGTTGCATGGATTCGTGATTGAGTCTTTTGTAACACTATTTGAGACATCCTTTTTGAACTACTGAACTTGAATTTTACTTGAGGACAAGCAAAAGATTAAGTTGGGGGTATTGGTGAGTCCGAGATTAGGACTCATTTAGGGCTTTGTTTATATAGAATTAGTCTCCGCAAATGCTTATTTTGTGCCAATAACTAATGTAAAACCCTAGATTTTCAGATATATGGATTGAGGAACAAAGCAAGGACACTAACAACCAAAAAGGAACAAAACAGGCTAAAATGATGAAAAAAGGAAGTGTGGTGATCGCCAAGTTCACTTGGCAAATCACCGAACGGCTATTTGACCGTCTAAAGTTCCATTGTGCCAAGCCCTGATGGAGGAAATCAAGTCGGCGATGGGAATGAGAAATTGGCGACTCGCTAAGTAATTCTTCGATGCAGAGCTGGATCGCCCAAAGTTACAGACCTTGAGGATGCTGAATGCCAAGGAAGAAAGGCGATGAAAGTGACCAAAGGGTGGCTCGCCAAGTGGTTCGGCGAGCCCAACTTACTTTGCCAAATGACTCTTCACAACACATTTTTGGCGACTCTAAATACATTTTGAACATTTAGTTTAGTATCTTAGCTCATATATATTTAATTTATTTGTCGGTTTTGAACTGAGAAAAGTTTTCTCTAGTTTTTCCTAAGCTTTGAAGAATTGATGTTTTTCATTTTTGAGAAATTAGAAGTGGGTCTTTAAGATTCTTCGAATTGGAGAACTGTAAGGACTAATCTACTCTTACCCAGTTGATGGATACTCAATTTGTTAATGGTTTTTACCTTTTTCTGATGTCTAACTAAAACCCCAATTCTTGGGGTGTGATTATGTGATTATGGGCTGATTTAGTTTATGGGTATTGCTAATTGTTAGTTAAAATTCTATGTAGAAGTTAGTTCAATCATCAACTGTTGTTTAATTTAAGAATTGTAGTTGCAAATGCAGTTCTAACTTTGTGTTCTTGGTTTGCGAGAGAGAGAGGTTTTAGAACTAAGGCTTTTGATTGATGGTCAGTGGGTATTGTTTTGACTTGGGTTCAGCTCAAGAGAGTGAATCCTAAATCCAATCTCACACATTTAGCTTGAGAGAGTGAATGGACTAACTATTTACTAATAGTTGTAATTACCCATTTGTCTATATTAGACTATAATCGATCACATCCCAAGAACCCTTCTCATTATTGCTATTTCATATTGTTTACCATTGTTTGAGTTGTTAATCAAAACTTAAACCCCCCCCCCCCATTAACATCTGTGTCACCCCTATATTCGAATAATGTATTTATTCGATAACTTTTATTCCAATGACTGATTGGAACACATTTATATTTGCCACTTGAACTTGGAACACAGGCCACTCCCTGTGGGATTCAACCCTAACTTATTTAGTTGGGTTTTCTACTGACTAACCATCGTTGACGCTTAGATTTGGATAAAGTGTCTTTGAAACGTTAAAAATCACCTACTAACACAGGAAAAACTGATTCATAATAAGAGTTTTGAAAATGGATTCAAGAACGAAACTCATATAAAATTTAAGGATTACATGTCATCACATGAAACAAGGGCATCCAGGCATAAAGTAAGAGTATGAATACTATGTCTTGAGTGATATAAACTGTAGCTTTTAAGCTGAACAACATTTCTCAACTATGCTCTCTTTTATGATTACTACAGTTCAGTAGCTGCAACTCATAGCTCCCACTAGAGTATATGACTATTCTTACAAACGTCTAAGTCAAATTGCTTACTTTTATTGTGTTCAAGCCTAATTTCTAAATCATAAGATATTAAGCATGATATGTTTATACAAATCTAAACCACAAGATTTAGGTTTTATGCCCATATAGGAAATCTCATCACATGAATACTACTCCTTACGACTGCATGAAACAAAACTTTGAGTCCTAGTCAAGAAGCATCTAATACATCATGTATTCATTAACATATAACAACACCACATTCAAGTCTAGTACTATAGCCAATCCATGGACTCATACTAACCAATCTCTCTAAGAATTCCTTATCCTCTTGTCATCTCTTATCAACTAAAATTTCCCACATTACTACCAGGAACCGACTAATTTCTCTCACTTAACTATTGCTCATAGTAAAACTACATTCATCCTTCCTCCACTTTTATAACATTAGATGGAATAAGCACACTAGTTCTACCAACATAAGAAACATCAAACTTCTCCTTCTTTCATCACTAAACTACTATCATCAACATCACTATCTAACTAAAAATTATCATTGAAAGAGCTTTAGGGGGAAAGACCATAAGCGCGATCCATTTGAGAATTTTGATATAAGAATATGCATGACATAACATTATGTTGCTAGCCATTGGGATTAAATCATGAATTCGCGAGACTAAAAATATTATGAGACATGAATTCTTATATGAATAGGTTCATATCATGAGGCTGATATCCATAAATTTATGGAGTAAGATTGAGATCAATGGGATAAAGTCTTTTCCTTTATTCTTGGAACTAAGCATAGATGTGAATCTAGCTGAAGTGTATGAGCATAGGTAATAGACACAATTATGATATTAGAAACATCAACAGGATGTTGGAATGAATGAACTTTGAGGAATACGCTGGAGTGTCAGTGGATCGATATATCACTCTAACTTTTTTGAACGCATAACTATCTGATTCTCAACACTTGACTTGATTTCTCATCTTGTCATCCCCCCCTTAGGTTTGAAGCTGATACTTTAAAGTTATGGATCTATTCCATCATCTCTAAACTAGTCTATATTTTCTTTACTCTAATGCTTAGAAAATTCTACTCTCATCGGTACTAAACTCTCCACGCGCATGCACTAAGATTCCTTATAAGGATTCTTTCTAAGCTTATTCTCTTAACGTTTTCCTGCTTCTATAGAAGTCTTTCTATAATCGTTACCCACATTGCCATATAAAGCCACTTAATCTAACTTGTTGTAGTCAAACTTCTCTTTTTAGCCTACTAATACCGTCCTTTTAAGTTCATATCCAGTTAACTAGATGCAATTTGATCTATAAATAAGAGGTCCATCATTGACTAGGCTATATAAAATCTCTTTTACTCAACTCAAGGATAATAAATAATGCTTACATCAGCCTAACAAAAATTAACAACTCAACTATACTACCTAGTCACACATGAAAAATAATAATCATATACTTAATTAGAACCTCGTCTGACTACATACGATCTCGAATACATCTCTTAATGCTCTTGCTAATCTAAAGACTTAGCCACACTTCGTTGCTCTCATTTAATACTCATAATACCATACTTGTACCACTCACACTTATTGAAAAGTAACACTTTTATTCCTCACCTACTTCATGTCAAACCTGCTAGATCAAATCTCAAAACTATCATCATCATCCTTGTGTTACCTTTTTTTCACGACACTCACCTTGAATTCAAGCTTATTGTCCAATACTAACCACAAATGCCAATATAAGTTCTCACATACTATTCTAACTTACGATTACTACATAAGATTAAAAAACACTCGCTCACTAAGACTTCATGACTAGTAGTCAATCTTTATCTCTTAGTCTACATGCTTACAGTTTACCGTGCCATTCCATCACACAACTTACATACAATTTATCCTTTCACTAGACATCAATTCCTAATAAGTTCTATAACCCTCTCAATACCATGCGACTCTACCTTCAAAAATCATATGCCTAGCTTAGGTCTGTCACCTCATAAATACTCTACTCTTTTATTCAACAACTATACTTGGCCTTTTTCACTAACACAATGTTAAATTGACATAAAATACCTTTTGAATAAAGTACACTCTAAATACTTTTTTGAATAAAATACACTCTAACTCATTTTAACTAGTAACTTTTCATCTACCTTCTGTCATGAAATCCACACAAGATTACTACTCCTTAGAAAACACATAATGGAAAAAACTCATCATAAATGACTTACTAGGTACATGACTACAACTTACATTCTCTATACCTTAACTCACTCCATTTCTAAGGTTACCAAACTTCTAAATGCATACTTCTAACTCTGGTCTGTTCTACTACTACTACTACTAATTATAACATCACAACTCATACTATATTTTGGGTGGAAATACTACCCAAGCTGTAAAACAAGCTTCCTCATAAGGGTCTCAACTAAAACAATCTTTAGAGAAAAGAGTGTGGGAGTACATTATACATTTAGCTCGAGCGTATGATTCATATGAGTAAGAGTGCGTTCTTTTGAATCTCAATATTTAAGCTCACTCATTGTCTTCTCTTAAGACCCTCTGTTGTTTCATGACTTTCCCAAGACTTTATCTTAGAGTAACTCATTGATAAGGATCAAGCCTTTATTTTTAAACTACCTTGAGTATAAAGGGTAGTAGAATTGTCATGACCAAGGGGTACCCCCTAGATGTAACACGACGTACTAACCCTGAAGGGGTCTCATACAAGCCCTTAGCATAATATAAACATAAATAATAGAAATGATGCGGAATTTAAAACTTTTTACAATCAAAGTATTTTCATAAAATCAAAATAGAAGTCTAGACATTGTCTCAATAACCATCCAACACAATCGAGAATCAATAAGGGTCACAGTCCTCTACAACATAGTCTTAAAAGAAAAGTATGAAAGAAACTAGAAAATAACAACTCTCTTCCTCGAACCATGAGGACTCACCAATAGCGTGGATAATAGTCAATCCAAGCTTTGATCAAGAAGAAAGCACACCTCAAAAACTAGACCCTACACTTATTGAAAATGTAAAAAAATATGGGTTAGCACAAAAATGTACTATGTATGGAAGCCATGCATAAAAATCCTTAAAACATGCAAAAAGGGACAATCTAGTTGAAACCATGCTCTTTATCAACTTTAAGAGTCATCATGCACATATAGTGTAAATACATAAGTCAAACCATTTCATAAGCAACCTTAAGCTATACTTCTGCAATGCATAAACAAGATTCCATAATCCTATCTAAACTAAGTACCACTTTAGGCCACCATAATGATTCATATGATACCTTGACCTCATCGATAGCCAACACTCATAGACAAGTAAACATTCATGTTCATAGCTTGCAATAAGTAAAGCCACTCTTATAAACAATCCATATCATACATTCATAAATTCATATATCTTCATTCCACAAGGAAACCACACGATAACCCGCATGTAAGTCTACTTGTGCAATGTATAAATGAGTCCCATACCCCCACTCACACTAAGTAAAGCTAATTAAGAAGTCATAAGTATAGTTCATGTTCATGTTCATGGATCATATAAAACATCCATTAACTCATAACACATCATGTAAGAAGAGAAACATACCACAACCACTCTCAAAGCCAACTTGTGCAATGCATGACTAAAGTCACATACCCCCATTTATACTAAGTAGAGCCACTTGAGGAACCATAGTACATAACTCATGTTCTTGTTCATAGTTCATGTTACTTATTCTTGTACAAGTCATAGTTCATGTTATTGTCCTATAGGGAAATAGCCTTAACCAACATGGACCATGCGAGCTACATGGTATCTAGTGTCACGCCCCTACACCGAAAAGATGTGTCCTACTTGCCTA
Source organism: Solanum commersonii (assembly GCA_029007595.1). Lineage (NCBI taxonomy): Eukaryota > Viridiplantae > Streptophyta > Magnoliopsida > Solanales > Solanaceae > Solanum > Solanum commersonii. Next base: position 8,610,065 of record JAJTWQ010000012.1, read on the forward strand.
AGGTAGAACTGGTTTGTTAGCTTAGCTGGATCCACTAGCTAAAGTCCTATGTGGGCACATAGTTACGGGATAAGGAGATTGCTATTAGAAACCCAAACTAATTGAGGTAAAACGTTTACATCTCATGAGATAATTGTTTTGGGAACCCGAACTAATTTGCGTAAAAGGCCATTAGGAAGTCAGACTAAATGGCGTAAAAGTTTCCATCTCATATTCGTATCTACTCAGTGCTAAGAATAATCCCTTTAATATTCACGTTAAGTCTTTACTTAAGTTCATGTTCATGAAAGAATGCCCTAACACTCAAACCAACATGGTGTCGTGATAGCACGTAGATTCATTAGGTGAGAATGTCCTTTCAAATTTAGAATCATCAATATGTGAGTAAACCTTTCACATCCTCTTCATGGTGTGTTCATGAGAATAACCTTTCAATCAACACAACAACATTATCATAGTCATAGACATTTCATGCTTAATCATGTGTAAGGGTATGAGGAGAATCATCTTTCAAAAATACCATAGTTACACAATAGTCATAGGATCTTCACCTTCTAAGTGAATCATAAACTCATACACAATTCTTATCAATGTGTAGAAACCTTCATAATTTGCCCTTCAAGGTTATGAATCAAACTCAACCCTAACATCTAGAATTACTACATTAGATAGAGGAATATTATGATTCAATAACTCAATCAATATAGCCATAATCAATTGACATGCTTCTATAATCAATCAACCGACAGCATAAATACAAAATTTAGTATCATGGCGCATTCATGGGTTCATGACGGAGATTTCATCATAAATCAAAAATAAAACATCAATTCAACCATAATTCATCATAAATAAACCATTGAAAACGTTTTGAAAGACAACCCGTGACTTAGATTTAAACCCTAGATTTTGAGGGAAATTGGAAGTTTTGAAATCACCTTTTAAAAGGACTCTATGGGTGGAAAATACACGTAGATGAAAATCCACCATACCTTATAAAGATTCCGCATGAAGTTGAGTGGAAAATTTTAGTTCTTGAGCCTTAGACCTTGACTTGTTCTTCATCTTCAATGGAAGTTTTAGAGAGAGAAATATTGGAGAGGGGAGTTGGTTATGATTTTTGAGTCTTGTGTTTTATGAAGTAAAATAGGTTAGTTAATGGTTTAAAAATACTTATATAAGTCTAATTAAACAATATAAACCGTCCCCATACTAAAATAATTAAAATGGAAATTACTTAAGTTGACTTACCTTAGGCTAAATCTGAGGCAACATTGCAGGCCCCATTCACGACCCCCACCCACGGGGAGTAGATGGATCCACGGACCATACTGGTCAATCATGGGTTAGGGTCTGCAACTCCTCATCTTGGCCAAACCCAGACCTCACCCACGGAGCGTGAGTGGGTCCACAAACCATATTACAGGTTCGTAGATCTGGCAGAGACTTTGACAAAGCAAGGGGAGGTCCAGCCTTAACCCACAACCCCCACCTACGAGGCATGGGTCCACCCATGATTCGTGGGTGCCCATTTTGTGTGTAGGCTGCCTTGTTGACAACGTGTTGGGCTGTCTCAAGACCCTCCTCAAGGACCCTTGGTTGGTCCTTGGGGGGGTTATGCCTTGACATTTATATCCAAAAACACCTATATTAGTTACCGGAGGTCATTTTATGAATCTAAACTTTTCGTTAAACCCCATTTAGGCTACTAGATTACTCATTAGGCTCTAGCTTATTTTACTAGTGTTTCGGAGTGTTACATTATCTCCCCCTTGGAAACATTCGTCCTTGAATGACGATTTTGGCACCTTACCCGATTAAAGATTTAAGACTAGCAGCCCATCATGCATGAAACATCAAGATGTGAAAAAATTACAAATGCACTATTCACAATATGCACTATTCAAAAGGAGGAAACATCAACTCCATCTCAAGACATAACCAATGCAATACATGGGTTGGAACTACATCTAACAACCCAATATGCATGCAAATCAACATTTATCATGTTCATAGAGGGAACTACCTTCTCCAACTAAAGCAAGCTCAACACAACAATATGGAGCCAATATAACATTTCATCAAAAGCACATCAAAACATGTTCATCAAATCACCTAATAAAGTCAAATATGTCATCATCATACTAAAATGCACAATCAACATGAGGGGCATATAAATCATGAAAATTCATTTTTAACTAAACATGAATTTGATCAAGAACATGCATAACATAAAGAAATCATGGAAAACCTCATACAATACACATGGCTCCCAAAACACTAAAACTCAAGAGGTACTACTTACCTCAAGCTTGATTAGGAGAAAAGGGAAAGAGATGAGGATATCGGGCCTTCATATCGGCCTCGGCCTCCCAAGTAGCACCCTCAACTAGATGATTTCTCTATAAAACCTTAATGGAAGCTACTTCCTTATTTCTCAATCTCGTAAGTTGCCGGTGAAGGATCTCTACCGGAACCTCTTCATAAGAAAGACTCTCATCAACTCCCAACCCTTCTAAGGGAATGATAGATGCTGGATCAGCAATACACTTCTTAAGCATAAAAACATGAAATATCGGGTCAATCGGGGTCAACTCATTTGGCAAGTCTAATTCATAGGCAACTTTCCCAATACGCTTCAAAATTTGATATGGGCCTACATACCCGGGACTAAGTTTCCCTTTCTTGCCAAACCTCATCACACCCTTCATAGGTGATATTTTGAAATAGACCTAATCACCAACTTTAAATTCTACATCCCTCATTCTAACATCGACATAAGACTTTTGCCTACTTTAGGCCATCCTCAACCTCTCTCTAATGAGTCAGAATTTCTCAATGGCATTATAAACTAGTTTAGAACCAATTAGAGAAATTTCACCTACTTCAAACAAACCAACCAGAGATCTACATCTCTTACCATACAATGCTTCAAAAGGCGCCATGGCAATACTTGAGTGGTAATTGTTATTGTAGGCAAACTCTATAAACTGTAGATGGTCATCCTAATACCTTTGAAATCTATAACACATTCCCTCAAAATATCCTTTACGATTTGGATGGTGCACTCGGCTTGACCATCCATTTGAGGGTGGAAAGCGGTACTAAGCTTAACCTTGGTACCGAGCCCTTTTTGGAATGCCTTCAAAAAGTTTGAAGTAAATTGAGTACCCGATACAAAATAATAGACAAAGGAACCCCATGCAACTTCACTATCTCCTTGATGTATAATTTGGCATAGTGTTCCGCCGAAAATGAAACCTTGGCGGGAATAAAGTTGGATGATTTGGTCATTCTATCCACAATGACCAAAATAGAATCATGTTACCTTCGAGTATGAGGCAAACCCACAATAAAATCCATATTCACATCCTCCCACTTCCAAGTGGAAATATCTATATCTTGGGACAAACCACCCGGTCATAGGTGTTCGACCTTAACTTGTTGACAATTTGGACACTTGGCTACAAAACCTACTATGTCCTTTTTCATACCATTAAACCAATAGATTTCCCGTAGATCATGGTGCATTATGGTGGCTCCCGAATGAATAAAATACCGTGAACCATAAGTTTTTTCCAGAATTTCCTCTCTCAAGCCATCAACATTCGGAACACATAACTGACCTGGGTACCTAAGCACCCCATCTCCCCCTTGGGAGAAAGTCTTAACAGACTTCTTGAGTATTGATTCTTTCAAATTAACTAATATAGGATCAAGGTCTTGCTTGGACTTCACGTCCATCACAAAGGATGATTCAGATCCATTATAGACCATGACACTGCCCTTGGTGGAATCCACTAATTGGACTCCTTGCAGGGCCAATCTATGCACATCACGAACCAATTCTCTCTTTTCATCTTCTACATATGCTACACTACCCATGGACAATCTACTAATGGCATCCGCAATTACATTAGCCTTTCCGAGGTGTTAAAGGACATTCATGTCATAATCCTTCAAAAGTTCTAACCAAGTTCTTTGTCAGAGGTTCAACTCGTTTTGACTAAACACATAGTGAAGACTCTTGTGATCGGTGAACACATCAACATGCACCCTACATAGATATGCCTCCTTATTTTCAAGGCAAACACAACCGCCGCTAATTCAAGATCATCAGTCGGATAGTTCCTTTCATGAACCTTGAGTTGCCTTGAAGCATAGGCAATCACTTTACCATGTTGCATAAGGACATATCCCAAACCACTCTATAGGCTTCACAATACACAAAAAAGCCATCGATACCCTTCGGTAAGGTCAACACCGAAGCGGATGTAAGTCTATCTTTCAACTGTTATAAGCTTCTCTCACAAGCCTCATAACCTAGCTTTATTTTGAGTCAAATCCGTCAATGGAGAAGCAATGGAGGAAGAACCCTCAACAAACCTCCTCTAGTAATCGGCCAAACCCAAAAAGCTTTTAATATCGGTAGGAGTTAGAGGCCTAGGCCAACTCTTGACCGCATCCATCTTCTTAGGATCTACCTCAATACCCTTGGTCGACACAACATGACCAAGGAAAGCTATGGACCGTAGCCAAAACTCACATTTACTAAACTTTGCACACAATTGGTGGTATTTAAGGACCTGCAATAAAATTCTCAAATGACTCTTATGATCAGTCTTACTCCTTGAATAGATCAAAATGTCACCGATAAAAATGATCACGAACATATCAAGGTATTGTCTAAACACCCCATTCATTAGATCCATGAATGCTGCCGAGGCATTAGTTAGACCAAAATACATTACTAGGAACTCATAATGACCATATCATGTTTGGAACGTTGTCTTGGGAATGTCAACCCCTCTCACCCTTAGTTGATGATAGCTCGAACGTAGATCAATCTTTGGAAAGTAACTAGCCCCCTAGAGTTGGTCAAACAAATCGTCAATTTTAGAAAGGGGATACTTATTCTTTATAGTCACCTTGTTCAATTGGCGGTAGTCAATACACATTCTACGGGAACCATCCTTCTTTCAAAACAATCAATATCGGAGCACCCCATGGAGAGATACTTGGTTGAATAAAACCCTTGTCTAGTAAATCCTTCAATTGCTCCTTTAACTCTTTCAATTCGGCCGAAGCCATTCTATAAGGAGGAATGGAGATAGGTTACGTTTTTGGCAAAAGATCACTGCAAAAATCTATTTCCCGTTCGGGAGGAATCCGGGGCAAGTAATCGGGAAAGACATACGGAAATTTAGTCACCACGGGGACTGACTCTAGGGGAGGGGATTCAAATTCCACATCCATCACCCTAACAATATGGTAAATGCACCACTTAGAGATTATTTTCCTAGCTTTGAGACAAGAAATAAATTGACCTCTAGGGATTGAATTCCCCTCTTTCCATTCTAAAATTGACTCATTTGGGAATTGAAACTTAACTACCCGAGTCCTACAAGCAATAGAGGAATAACATGCATGCAACAAATCCATACCCAAAATCACATCAAATTCTAACATGTCTAACTCTATCAAATCCACCAAGGTAAATTTATAGGACAAAGAAATAGGGCAACTCCTACAGACTCTTTTTGCTATTACTGAGTCAATAACCAAGGTAGAGACTGTAAAAGGCTCTACTAACACTTCAGGGAGTATTTCAAACTTCATTGCCACTAAATAAGTAACAAAGGACAAAGTGGCATCGGGATCTAACAATGCATAGACATCAATAGAAAATACTTGTGACATACCGGTCACCACAACCGGGGAGCTCTCTTGGTCACCTCGGGATTAAAGATCATAAAAGCGGTTTTTTTTGGGAGCATCAGAATTCGAACCGCTAGGAGGGACGTGCTTGCCCTCTCTTCCTTGAGCTTTAATCATAGGACAATCTCTCATCAAATGACCACTCTTCCGACAACTATAACAACCATCCATGCCAACAAGGCACTTACAATCATGTTTCTTGCCACACTTGGCACAATTACGCCTCACCATAGATGATCCACCCCCATTGCCTCCTTGAGGCTTAGGGTCAGGCACCCTATCCTTTTTGACCCTTGGAGCACTAGAGGAGCCTTGGTTGGAGAGCCTTCTCTTGAACCTTGGTCTCCCTTGACCCTCAAACTTACCTTCGGAATAATTCCAATCATCGGTACTTTCTCTCTTCACTTTCCTATTCTTTTTCCTAAGTTTTGACTCTTCAAATTATTGAGCATACATCATTAGACATGAGATATCCCTATTATCATGGATCATTGCCACACAAAATTCTTCTTCAATCGAGTCGGACACACCCATCACAAACTGACTCATCTCATCCCTCAGATTCGACACCAAAGACGGAGCATACTTGGACAACTTAGGGTCTATTTGGAAAGCCATCTGGTAATTAGAATTGGTGTAATTACTAGGGTAATAATTACCAACTTAGTAATTGCACAGTCTAGTAATTATGCTGACCTATTTGGTTGCCACAATGTATTTACACATGTCCTGTTTGGATGCCACAGTGTAATTACACATGTTGTGTTTGGATGCATAATTGCAATCATAAAATTATATTAAATTTTAAAAATAAAAATTAATTATTTAAAATTTATACTAGAAAAATAAGAAACTTTATAAATGATATTAAATTAAACATGTAAGATATATATTCTTTTAATATATTAATTAATAAACATATGTTCTTAACTAATATTATGAAAAAAATTATTGATTTATATTTTTTCAAATTACTGTATTTCAATTGAATTGATTATAAAAACTAAAAGTATGAACTTTCTACGAACATCATAAAATGGATGCTTGATAAAAAGATTAATATATAAATATATGTTGGACAAAAAGATAATGTATCAAGTCTAATTAAAAAATGACTTGCAATCTGAATTTAATATTACTAAAACAAATGAAACTGAACATATAACATAAGTTACAAATTCAAAACAAAAAATTTACATAATACTCTTATAGAAAATTCAACATAGCGTACATATATATGATTTATTTATTATATTTTAAAAAAAAAAACGTAAGTTTATAACTTTACTTAACAATAAATACTATTTTAATTTAAAAATTAGAATACTAAAAAAATTATGCTAATAAGAGAATAAGCATGGCATATAGAAATAATATGAAAAAATTACATAGAATCACGTGAAGTAAGGTTGAGAATGAGAAGTAAATGAAATATATATAATATAAAATAAAAAATAAATTTTAGAATAATAAAAATAAAAATAGAACTTAAAATAATAGAAGTAAAATTTTTTTAAACTTTTAAAAAGAAAAATAGAATTTAAAAAATAGAAATTAAAAAGTAATCAGGTTGTAATTACACCATGTAATTACCAGCGATTCACAGCCTCTGCCTGTGAATTGTAGAGTCTAATTACCCCCTGCCAATTACACCAATTACCTACTGACCAAGTAATTACTTGTCCAACCAAACAGGATAGACAAAGTAATTACACACAATTACACCCAATCCAATTACCTGGGTGTCCTTCCAAACAAACCCTTAGTGAATTTTAGAGAATATTCTTGAACACTCATACCTCCTTGACGAAGGTTGATAAATTCATCCACCTTTGCTTCCATCTTCTCTCGGGGAAAGAACCTGTCAAGGAATGTTTTCTTGAACACCTCCCAATACATGGGACTGATGTTTGCTTAATCAACGATACGTCTTACAGTTCAAGTGTCTAAGATCGTGCAATAGTATGAAACACAACCAAGGGTTGGGATCGTCCCAAGGAAGTGGTTTTGAGAATTTATAGAAAATTAAAATTTCGTTCTAACTAGTCGTTAGTAATGACATTAACGATTAAACACATTGTAAATTAAAAGGGTGACACGAAAGTTTCAATTATCAATGGGTGTTTTAACACAAGTGAGCAAAAATTTTCAAGATTAACAAGATAATCTAACAATGAAAAGGGGATTCTTAGGATGTGACCGAAATACGGGTTAATGTAATGTATTGGGTACATGCTTTCGATAGAAAATTTATAGACTAATAGTGACTAGGCTAAGCTTTATGTAGAAATAAATTCTCTCTCGAGCAACTTACCCCGTTTCAAATAAGTTCCTCTCACACACCCAATTGCCGCAAGAAGACGAGCCTACGCCTTACCCCACTCACTCTCTCGAGCTGAGTGTTAGGATATGGACTAGGGCTCACCCTCTCGGGCTGAGCCTCATGTCGACCCAATCCTTAGGCCATCAATCTAATAGTCTTGGTTTCGCGACTTCTCTCTCGAGCAAGCTAAAAACACATAAGTGAGCTTGTATTTGCAACTACAAATCCATTAGTTTCAACCACAACTACTAGACGAAATCACCATTCAACTACACGTAAACTATCAACAAGCAAGACCCAACAATTATCTTAACCCATATTAGCTAAATCACACCCCAAGAATTAGGGTTTTTAGCCACACATCAAGAGATTAGACATTTATAACTTCAATGATGTTGAAATCAAATAGGTATGAAGATTTAAGTCTCAACTTAGGCAAAGAGTGGTGAATCCAAGAGACCCACTTCCAAATTGAAAATGATGAAAACCCTCTTGAACTCTGAGTACAAAAATCCCCGAAAATTCTGTCTTAACTTGATAATCTAAAAACTAAGTAAAATTATAAAACTAACTCCTACAGAATAAAAACTGAATTAGTATTTATAGTTTTCAGAAAATGTGCTGTGAAGGATCTGTCGGCGACGTTAGTGAGAATGACTAATACATTCAGCGATCCGCCTTTTGGTCTACTTTGCCGCCTTTCATCATTTGCCTTCAACATCTTTGGGTCCTGGATAATTTAGTGATGTAGCACTGCTTCGCGGAGGCGTTCGGCGATTCGCCGACTGCTCTTCTTGATCGCCGATTTTCTTATTTTCTTCAAGGCACAGTACATTGGAACAAAAGGCAAATATGCAATCTATTGGTGGTTCAATCAATGTATTCGGCGATTCGCAAACCTTATTTTCTTCAATCTTTCAGCTTCTTTTTGCTCCTTTTTGCTAAGTGGTGTCCATGCTTTGCCACAAACTTCAAATATCTGAAATTTAAAGGTTTTCATCAGATATTGCTATAAAATAAGCATTTGAGGACACAATTTCTATTAAAACAGAGCCCTAAATCAGTACAATTTGTGGACTCTTCAACACCTCTAACGTAAACTTTTGCTTGTCCTCAAGCAAACTCAAGTTCAGCTGTTCAAAAAGGGTGTCTCGAATAGTGCTACACAATACTAAATCATGAATGCACACAACAAGACTCAATTTACTTATGCAAAGTCAAATGTGCACTCAAAGATTGTAGTTGTGACTCACCAATATAAAAAATCCTCATGCTCACAATACTTACTTCAAATGCAAGTTCAAGCACAACTAAAGTGTTCGAATTCCCTCACAAAAAGAATGATTCCATAATCACACAATGGTTCACAGTTTAAAGCTTTGGAATCAGATGCAACCCTCACTCTCCCAAGGAATAACACAATGCATGCTTTCACCAATAGGTTTGCCCATATTTTCCAATCAACATTTGTTTCTGCTCACTCAAGATAAAAAAGGTGTTGTCGAGGCTTGTAATAGGGCTATGTGCAAAGGTATGGTTATTTAGGCTCAGTGGCTTTCATCCTCATGAAATGTGGTGTTCACAACACTTCCTTTCCTTTTCCTTCATCATTCTCTTTAGTGTTCATAAGTCATCCCATTATTCACTTTCCCATGGTGTGTTGGAAACCCAATTTCTTTTGTACTTTATTCCACAACTTTCTTTTTCATTTCCTTTCTTTTCTCTTTTTCTTCTATTTTTCTTATATGGAAGGTTTCCATTTTTTGCAACATCATGGGTTAAGGGAGACTATCCTTGCTCATCTTGACTTTTCCTTTTTCTTTCACCACACCCTCAACTTAGGCTTTTGGCCTAAGTTGGCTATTTCAATCAAACCAACAATCTTAAGGATTAAGGGAGATGGATCTAGAAATGTATAGTCTTCATCCAGTTTCATCCAAAGAAGGTTAAGGCTCAAGGGGTGTTCAAAAGGGAATCACACGCTCACAGGGTAGGTCACAAAAGAGGTATATGTCAAATTGGCTCACACTCGTAGAAGTTGCCCAAGATCATATCAAGAGGTAGCATCACTTAGTTGATCGGACCAACGGGGTAAATTATAGGATCTATCATGCACGGTTCAAAGTAAGTCATCACACAAGGCATCGACACTAAAGTCAAACAAGACTCCACACTTTCGCTAGTGTGCAAGGGTCATCACAAGAGACTCGATTTGATAAATGGCTAATCACAAAGAGATGCAAAGAGTTCACATATTGTCTATGCAACCTCATTTGGCCTCATCATAGCCGCACATTCATGTTCATTCGATTGTAAGTACTATTTAAGTCATTGGTATTGATCATAATCGAGACTTAGTTTTTGTGCAAAAGAATAGCTACATTCAACACATGAGAGGTGGCAAATATGTGTGAAAAATTTAATATTTTTTGGAAGGGTCAAAATCATTTTGTAAGTTAAAATAGAAGGAGCCATTAGCTCAAACATCCACAGAAATAGTGTAAACACAATTTTAAACAGAACAGCCCAAATATATACACAAAACACAACTATCCACACAAAAGGTGTGGGACTCACCCCACCACAATAAAAAAGCGTTTATCCTCAAATGCAAATAAAAGTGTCTAAAAGTAAAAATAAATAATATAGAGATAGAAGTAAAGAGAAGTCCTGTCTATGCAGTCTCTCTATCTGTCGAGGTCTGAATAGAGGCATCAGAGCCTGGTACATCTATCTAGTCACGGGCCTTAGTACTCGGGGTAGCCTCAGACGAACTAATAACGCCAGGTCCACTAGGAGATGTTGTTGATGTTTCAGCCGATACTATTTGAATTACCGACTGCACAACCATCTCCACAAGATTTGGCAAGTGCACTGCTATCTGCTCTTTGTCGGTCTCTATCATCGACTTTGTGTGCCCTTCATCATCCCTCTACACATCTCCGATAGTAGCCAGAAGAATCCCCGAGGTCTCAGGAGCATCCTTGTAATCTTCTCCCTACATCAGTTTAGTGAAGACGGTAGTCTTCAAACAAGCTACGTCCTTCTTCAACTCTGCTATTTCAGCTTTTAATGCTGAAACCTTGGTGTCTCCCCCCTGTCTGCTCTCACAAGCAGTGACTCTGGCAGTCAGATAATCAACAGTGGTCCAAAGGGGGTTCAGTGCAGTCAAGATGGCACTATCAATCATCCCTAGGATGAATATCTCCAATCGCGTTTCCCTCACATCCACTGAATAGGCTAGCTTCCCCATCTTCAGGATGATGGCATGAGTGATCCTAGTAGGTTGGGAAGAGAAGGAGGCACCTGGAGTCTTTAAAGGAGGAAAAGGAGCGGGTATACTTGAAGGTTCCAAAATTTGAGTAAACGAAGGTGCCTCTACTGGTAATGAGTCAAGATCAACTCTGGAGAAGTATCTGTTGGAGCTGCTCTCCTCCTGCCAACCTCATCTCGTATGAACTCGACCTCTATATGTTGGATATTGGGGGAGGAAGATGGGGTGAACTATATAACGCTAGAAGGATCCCAAGGTACTCCGGCACGCCAACATAACTCAGTGATCAAAATAAGAAATGGCAGAGCTGTCTGCGTCTGTTTGGCTCTCATAACCGTCTCCTGTGAAACCAACAGTCTTAAGTTGATCCGCCTCCTATCCATGATAGAACCAAGGCAATACGCCTTAGGATAACGCAAAATGAACTCATTCTGGGATGGCATGAAAGTACTTCTAATGAAGCCAAACCAGTACTAGGAGGCAATGTTCAGGCCCCTTTTCTCAATCAGAGCTCCTGCCTCCATCCATCTCGGGGTGGTGTTAGAGATCATAGAAGTGAACCAACCCTTCCGATCATCCATGGATGGAACACTAGGAAAACCCTGGTAGGGCAGTACCGAGTGCAGCGATCGACCCAATACAACTTTAATATAATAGTTGTGACACTCCACCTCCTTGCCTCTAACCATAATTGACTTTACCGGTCGAAACTCACTAGCCTTCTTTTTATTCTCTGGGACCAACTCTTCATAGGTTAAGTAGAATTCCCGGACCCAGGAAGGAATGTAAGGTCCTCGTGGTCCAGTGAACTGCTCCAATTCATGATACTTGAGTGTGTCAAGCACCTCAGCGTGCTTACCTTCTAAACCCTCCATAGATAGTAACTTTTCTTCTAGAATGGTTTTTAAACCATTGCCTTTTCATATGTTCAACAATCTGGGTGGAGGTGGAGCTACGGGCAATGCAAGGGCCATTGGAAGTGATGCTGGGGCTGGCCCTGATTCAGTAGTTGGGGGAGTGGCAGCTGAAGGAGTTCTGGTAGATGTGGGCTGAGTGCTAGCCCTGAGTTCATTCTTTTGAATTATCAAAGGTTGCTCATCCTCTGGCTCAGAAAAATCTGGTTCAACATTTATACCCTTCCTAGCTATGTACTTTTTTCATTTTCCTTTATCTCCCGGTTAGATGTCATCCCTTTTTCTCTTTGGAGGATTTGATCCTCTTTCGTTGATTGTAATGCCTTTAGTCTTTTTTTGTGGTTGCTCAATTAAATTAGTGCGTACTATATCTATAAAAGATCGAGAAAGGATAAGACAATCACTTAAACTGAGGTATAGCGACTTTTGCTGCAGATAGACTTGTCGATCAAGGCGACTTGTCGCTGAATCACTTCAGTGAAATAAATTGGGTTCACAGATGGGTATGCTAAATAATTAAGTCAAGTTGGAGAAAAGAGAGTCCTTTCGGCGAGTCAAGTTTAGCTATTTGGTGATAGTTGCTCTTAAGAATGTGGTTACATGTTCAATCACTAAGCAACTTTCGTCATTTAGCACGCACAGTCTATTACGACTTCACCCAAACAATCACAATAACAAGCAATCACAACCCAATGAGATTTCATTCAATTACAATCACAACAGATATGGGAATTTGACAATCAAAACACTATGGGCAAGATTTTCAAATTGAAATAGGCATGTAAACATTCTAATCCTAGCAGAAAGGCCCATCACACATCAATAAGAGACAATTATTGCAAATGAGTACAAAACTATCAAATGTAACCGTGGGAAAAGGAAACCAACCTTCAATATTGATTAAATTTGATTTGAAAAGCTAGGCGGCAAAGTATTCTAATTCTGAGCACAAGTCCCAAACTAAAATACTAGAGTAATGCTAAATTGAAGAAGGTATTACCTTAGTGAGAGTTTAGGAGATTTGTGAGCGAGGAAAAGTGAAGAAGTTAAAGTTTTGAATATTTTGGCCATTATAAACCGTCCAGTTCGCGCTCATTCGGTGATGTTAGTTGCAATCGTTGATCCACTTGGCGAGTCGCCGAGTGGTCCCTTGTCCCACCGATTGTTACAGATTTGTCAATTTCTTGGGATCAAGATGGCGGTCTAGGTCGAGATCGCCGACTTGGTTGGTGATGTGTCGAACTGCTTCTCAAGGTCGCTGAGTTTTACACGATATAATTTAAACTTGAGTTGAGCCAAATGACGGGTGAAGTCGGGAATGCTGACCTATTGAATGGTCTGCCGACTGACCATTTTCTCGGTAATCTGTATTCTTCACCACTTTTCTCATTCACACCTGCACCAGTAACACACCATTATTTATAAAAGAAAATTTAAGTGTTTAGGATCTTGGGTTGCCTCCCAAGAAGAGCCTTATTTAACGTCGTGGCACGATGCGAGTCCTTAATCACTCCTCATTAATTGGGTTGGCCCTAGTGCTACTAGGTAGCCCCAATAGTTCGTTTGAGTGAAGAGGAGGCGCCGCATAATTTAGGAGTGTCCTAATCAGCTAGATCGATCTAGAGTGAGAGATAACCATTTGATTCAACACTACAATACTCTCATTCATCACTTCCAACATTCAATCTTGCTCAGTGATCTTTTGGAGACTGATTTGAAGTGTGTCCTCGACATGTTGTTCCCCCTGTCTCTAGATTGCTTCCTCTCGTGAAGAGGTATGTACCTCCCTTAACACTTGCACTGGTTTTCCACCTCTGTTATTTTGGTGGCCAACTCATGCAGCTGAGTTACCAGTGCAGGTAATGTGAAGTCCATCTCGACTTCTTGCTTCATTTCAGCCTAGTTACCACCGTTTCCCTTAGCCATGCTCAGGAAACATACCTACACCAACAAATTTAAAGAAAAACGAAACTTAAAAATAAGGTTAGTAAACTACGATTATTGAAAGCATAATTTGACTTAAACCAAGAACATTCACGTAACACCACTCCCCAGCAGCGGCACCATTTTATTGTTTACGTAATCAACAACACGTCCTACAGTTTGAGTGTCTACGATTGTGCAATAGTGTAATAACCCAACCAAGCATTGGGATCATCCCAAGGGAGTGGTTTTGAGAAATTATAGAAAAATAAAATTTCGTTCTAACTAGTCGTAGCTAAATACATTAACGATTAAAAACATTGTAAATTAAAGGGGTGACATGAAAGTGTCAAATATCAATGGAGGTTTTAACACAAGTAATAATTTATTTTCAAGATTAACAAGAAAATCTAACAATGAAAGGGGGATTCTTGGGATGTGACAGGAATACGGGTTAATAAAAAGTGTTGGGTACATGCTTTCGAAATAAAATTTATAGAGTAATAGTGACTAGGCTAAGCTTTATGTGGAAATAAGTTCTCTCTCAAGAAACTTACCCCATTTCAAATGGGTTCCTCCGGAACACCCAATTATCGCATTAAGACCAGCCTATACCTTACCTCACTCACTTACTGGAGCTGAGTGTTAGGATATGGGACTAGGGCACACCCTCTTGGGCTGAGTCTCATGTCGACCCACTCCTTAGGCCATCAATCTAGTGGTCTTGGTTTCGTGACTTCTCTCTCTCGCAAGCGGAAAACACATGAGTGAACTTGTATTTGCAACTACAAATCCCTTAGATTCAACCACAACTACTAGACGAAATCACCATTAAACTATATTTGAAGTATCAGCAAGCAAGACCCAATAATTATCTTTACCCATATTCGCTAAATCACACCCCAAGAATTGGGGTTTTTAGCCACAGATCAAGAGATTAGAAATTTATACCTTCAATGATGTTGAAATCAAATGGGTATGAAGATTTAAGTCTCAACCTAGGCAAAGAGTGGTGAAGCCAAGATACAAACTTCCAAATTGAAAAACATGAAAACCCTCTTGAACTCAGAGTACAAAAATCTCCTAAAAAATTTGTCTCAACTTGATAATCTAAAAACTAAGAAAAAATGTAAAACTAACTCTTGTAGAATAAAAAGTGAAGTAGTATTTATAGTTTTTAGAAAATGTGCTGTGAAGGATCTATTTGCAATGTTAGTGAGAATCACCGATGCATTCGGGATCCGCCCTTTGGTCTACTTCGTCGCTTTTCATCATTTGCCTTCAACATCTTTGTGTCCTAGATAATTTAGCGATGTAGCACTGCTTCACGAAGGAGTTCAGTGATTCGCCGATTGCTCTTCTTCATCACCGATTTTCTCCTTTTCTTCAAGGCTCAGTACACTGGAACAAAAGGTGAATTTGGAATCTATTGACAGTTCGTTGAATGTGTTCAGCGATTCGTATACCTTCTTTTCTTCGTTCTTTCAGCTTTTTTTTGCTCCATTTTGCTAAGTGGTATCCATGCCTTGACTCAAACTTCAAATACCTAAAACTTAAAGGTTTTCATCAGATATTGAGATTAAATAAGCATTTGAGGACACAATTTCTATTCAAATAGAGCCCTAACTGAGTCCAATTTGTGGACACATCAGAGACCCGCTTCTACCAGCCTATTTCTCTTCTATTTAGTGAACCACACTTGGGCCACATCCTTCAATTGGTAGGCGGCTAGCTCCGTTTTCTCTATAGAAGTCACCCTGATAGCATCAATTATCTTGTATACCCCTTTCACAAACTCTTGAGGATCTTCGCCCACTTTAGAACCAAAGAACTTACGCGGATTCATTCTTGTAAAATCTCTCAACCTTGAAGCCATGGTCTTCACATTAGGGTTCACATGGGGCCCAACATCTCTATTGGCTTGGGTCGTCATAGCTTGAGCTAGAGTTATCACCGTTTGAGCCTGAACTATAATAACTTGGGTTAATGTTAGCGAAACCAACCTAATCTCCACATCCGTCGTAACTGGAGGATCAACCAAAGCTTTCTCATCTAGAGGAGCTTGGTCGCCTTGAGGAATTCCTTGATTCACATTCTCCTCTTCCGCGCTTCTAGCATTCGGCCTTCGTGTATTCATTTCCTGAAGATATAAAAGAAGGGTTAGGAAACAGACTCTATAGAGCTAAAATTCCAAGGCACGACTAAAGAATAATGAAAATAGTGGAATTTCCTAAACATCTTATAGCCTCTTATTAATAAATGTGGCGCACTTCACACTCATGAACAAGACTCAACTAGACTTGGTTAATGAGACATCAACCTAGAATTATTCTACACCTTGTGCTCTTGATACAAATTTTGTCACAACCAAGGGGTATCCCCTATATGTAACACGACGTACTTGAACCCAAAGGGTTCTCATACAAGACCTTAGCATATCATAAACATAGGTAATAGAAATGGTGCAGAATTTAAAACTTTTTACAATCAAAGTCTTTTCATAAAATCAAAATAGAGGTCTAGACATTGTCTCAATAACCCTCTAATACAATCGAGAATCAATAAGGGTCACAACCCTTTTCAACATAGTCTCAAAAGAGAAAGTACAACAGAAACTATAAAAGAGCAACTCTCATCCCCGAACCATGAGGACTCACCAAAACCGTGGAGAATAGTCAATCCATTCTTTGATGAAGAAGGAAGCACACCTAAAAAACCAAGCCCTACACTTATGGAAAATGTAGAAAAAAATGGGTTAGCACAAAAATGTAGTAAGTATGAAAGCCATGGATAAAAATCCTTAAAACATGAAAAAAGGGACAATTTAGTTGAAACCATTCTCTTTATCAACTTTAAGAGTCATCATGCACATTTGTGTAAATACATAAGTCAAACCATTTCATAAGCAACCTTAAGCTATACTTGTACAATGCGTACACAAGATCACATAATCCTATCTAATACTAAGTACCACTTTAGGCCACCATAATCATGTATATCATACCTTGACCTCATCCACAACCAACACTCATAGACAAGTAAACATTCATGTTGATAGCTTGCAATAAGTAAAGTCACTCTTAGCAACAATCCATATCATACATGCATAAATTCATACATCTTCGTAGCATAAGGAACCACACCATAACCCCTTTATAAGTCTACTTGTGCAATGTATAAGTGAAGTCATATACCCCCACTCACACTAAGTAAAGCTCATTAAGAAGTCATAAGTATAGTTCATGGGTCAAATCAAACATGCATTAACTCATAAAACATCATGTCATAAGAGAAACATACCACAACCACTCGCAAAGCCTACTTGTGCAATGCACGAATAAAGTCTCATTCCCCAATTCATACTAAGTAGAGCCTCTTGAGGAACCATAGCACATAACTCATGTTCTTCTTCATAGTTCATGATTCTTATTCTTGTTCATTTCATAGTATATGTTCTTATCATGTAGGGAAATAAACTTAACCGACATAGACAATGTGAGTTTTATGGAATTCGGTGTCATGCTCCCACTCCGAAAAGAGGTGTCCAACTTGCCTAAGGTAGAACTAGTTTGTTAGCTTAGGTGGATCCACTAGATAAAGACCTATGTGGGCACATAGTTATGGAATAAGGAGATTTCAACTAGAAACCCAGACTAACTGAGGTAAAAGGTTTCCATCTCTTGAGAAAACTTTTTTGGAAACCCGGACTAACTGGCGTGAAACTAACCCATTGGGAAGTCGGACTAACTGGCGTAACAGCTTCCATCTCATATTCGTATCCACTCGGTGCTAAGTATAATTCAATTTCAAATTCATTTTAAGTCTTTACTTAAGTTCATGTTCATGAAAGAATGCCCTAGCACTCAAACCAACATGGTATCATGATAGCTCATAAATTCATTAAGTGAGAATGACCTTTCAACCTTAGAATCATCAATATGTGAGTAAACCTTTCACATCATGTTCATGGTGTGTTCATGATAATGGTGTTTCAATCAACACAACAACATTATCATAGTCATAGACATTTCATGCTTAATCATGTGTAAGGGTATGGGGAGAGTGATCTTTCAACAATACCATAATTACACAATAGTCATAGGATCTTCACCTTCTAAGTGAATCATAAGCTCATACACAATTCTTATCAAAATGTACAAACCCTCATAATATACCGTTCAAGGTTATGAATCAAACTCAACCAAAACATCTCGAATTACTACATTAGATAGGGGAATATCATGATTCAATAACTCAATCAATATAGACATAATCAATTGACATTCTTCTATAATCAATCAACCCACACCATAAATACATTGTTTAGTATCATGGGGATTCATAGGTTCATGGGGGGATTTCATCAAAAATCAATAATAAACCATCAGTTCAATCATAATTCATCATAAATAAACCATTGAAAATGTTTTGAAAGAGAACACATGACTTAGATTGAAACCCTAGCTTTTGGGGGAAATTGGAAGCTTTGAAATCAACTTTTGAAGGGACTCTATGGGTGGAAATTACCGATGGATGAAAAGCCACCATACCTCATGAATATTCCTCATGAAATTGGGTGGAAAAGTTGAGTTCTTGATCCCTAGACCTTGACTTCTTCTTGTTCAATAGAGGTTTTAGAGATATAAATATTGGAGACGGGAGTCGGTTATGATTTTGAGTCTTGTGTGTTATGAAGTAAAATAGGCTAGTTAATGGTTTAAAAATACTTATCTAAGTCTAATTAAATAATATAAACCGTCGATATATGAAAATAATTAGATTAGAAATTACCTAAGTTGACTTACCTTAGGCCGAATCTGTTGTAGCATTGCAGGCCCCATCCACGACCCCCACCCACATGGAGTGGATGGACCCACGGACCATAGTGATCACTCATGAGCATCTCCTCATCTTGGAAAACCCCAGCCCTCACTGACAACACCTCACCCATAGAGCGTGGGTGGGTCCACAAACCATACTGTAGGTTCGTAGATCAGACAGAGATTTTGGCAACACATGGGAAGGTCCAGTCTTCACCCATAAACCCCATCTACGGGGCATGGGTCCACTCACGGCTCGTTGGTAACCAATACGTGGATAGGCTACCTTGTTGACAGCTTTTTGGGTTGTCTCAAAACCCTCCTTAAGGACCCTTGGTTGGTCCTTGGGGGGGGGGGTGTGCCTTGATTTTTAAACCCAAAAACACCTATATTAATTACCGAAGGTCATTATATGATTATGACCTTTTTTGTTAAACCCCATTTAGTCTACTAGATTACTCATTAGGCTCTAGCTTAGTTTACTAGTTTCCGGAGTGTTACACAAATGGATTTGAGAAACGCACGACTTTGAATAAGTTCCTTATGAAACCGTTCTATTGTATAATTTAGAGTATGAAAGAAGATTATTTTCTTAAATGTCTATAGTCCCTCATTTATTGAAGTGGGGCCCTCACAACCATAAATAAGATCCTACTGACATGGCTTCATAGACAACCAAGGACACTTGAACTCAATGCGTAGATACCTAGTTTGTCATTCCTTGAGCCTACACCCTGGTTATGGTCGACACTTGAGAATCATTGTTGGTCCCTAAGCGAACCCTTGGCCATATTGACTACTTAGCTGTAGACTTACTCAAGCGATAAAAGGCTAAAACAATAAATATTTGAAAATTTAAACTCAAAAGAAAATACTCAACCCAAACTGCCTGTAAAATACTCAACAATACAAGTATAATAGTTTCAGAAAAACATCTTAAGGAAAAGTACATACTGAAAGACTCCTCATCTCTATCTATATATGAAAACTCTAATGTTTTATATGAAGCCTCTAATGTTTAAGAAAGGTGTCGGGATAAGACCCACGACGCCTAAAAACAACTAAACTGAAAGTAAATCTGAAGTCCTCCAGAATACAAGGAGGCTCACCAAAAGCTAATTGGAGTGTAGAGCGATCTCAGCGATGTGTTTTTCGATGATCCTAAACAGTTGTATCTGCATCATAAAAGGATGCAAGTCTAATGATATCACTACATCGAATGTACGAGTATGTAATATGTCCAAATAAATAAATATTGAACTAAATAATTGAAATAGATAAGACACACTAGAAAAGGAATCCCAATTACCAACCAAAAAATTCTTTGGTAAATTGATCAAATTGGTTGGCCAATTGAGTTACCAACCAAATGAGAACTTATAGTAATTCGTTGCTAAAATGCTCGTTGGTAAATATTACCAACCAATTTTAATTTGTTGGTAAACTTACCAACCAAAAATCAGTTGGTAAACACCCAAAGATGTTGTTACAAAATTTTGAAACATGAACCTGAAATTTCCGTTGGTAAATTCACCAACTAATTTTTGGTTATTATATCATTAGTACCTTTACTAACAAATTGAAAAAGAGTTAGTAAATATGTTTCTTCATTATTTAATTCCGTTGGTAATACGTTGGTAATTATAGTAACACATGTTATGTTGGTAATTTACCAATAACTTTTAAATAATTTTTTTTTTGGTTTCCCAACCTGTGTCTGCTACCCACATTGGAGCCCGACTAAATCTGGATTCACGCCAGGAAGTCCCACATTGGGGGGTAAGTACTCGCTAACAAAGGCGACTGCGTACCCAATGGGAATTGAACCTGAGACCTCTTGGTTAAGGATGAAGGAGTACTTACCACTCCACCACAACCCTTGTTGGTAATAAATTTTAAATACGTTATAATGATTATTTGTTTTTTCTAATAAATTTACTAATTGATTGTTAGTTTGTTCATAATATATCATTAAAGTTCAATGTTAGGTTAGTAATTCATTGACAATATGTTCAAACTATTATTAACTAAATGATAATTCTATAGTAAAGTATTTATAAATTTATTGCATTTAAAATTCTAAGAGCACGAAAATAAATTAAAAAATACTAATATCAATTTTATAAATCATATTTGAATGAAACAATGCAAAATCTATGATAACAAGTTAAATTAATCTCAATATGACACATCATTATATCAAAAATTTTAATTTGAACACGTTTACTAAAATTATTGACCAAATCTAAATTTTTCCCAAAACTTAAAAGTTAAAATGCCTAACAGCAGAAACTGAAAATGGAAGCCTCAAAACTTGAACCAACCATCCTATTAGATATAAAAAGGACCTTATCGCGTTGACAGCATTAGAGCACGTTTACCAAAAAATCATAAGCAAAGTCAAATTTTGGCCAAAAGTTAAAAGTTAAAACTCCTAATGGTACAAACTGAATATGAAAACCTCAAAATCCAAACCAACCATCCTATAAGACGAAAAATGACCTTCTAGATCTACCCGCGCTGACGAAATTCAAATTTGAACATGTTTCTCAAAAAAATTGACTCAATTCAAATTTTAGCTAAAATTTAAAAGTTAAATCGCTTAACGACACAAACTGAAAATAGAATTCTCAAAACCCGAACCAACCATCCTAAGAGACCAAAACTGAACTTATATGGCTAAGCTCGGTGATAAAATTTCAATTCGAGCAAGATTACCAAAAATATTTACTAAAGTGAAATTTTTGCCAAAAGTTAAAAGTTAAAATGCCTAACAGCACAAACAAAAAACGGAAGCCTCAAAACCCGAACCCCCTCTATCTTATTACATCAAAAATGACCTTCCCCATCTAACTGCATGATGAAATTCTCATCTGAGTACGCTTATCAAATATATTGACCGAAGTTAAAGTTTGGCCAAAATTTATAAGTTAGAAATGCCTAACGGCACACACTAAAAATGAAAATCTCAAAACCCGAACTAACCATCCTATTAGATAAGACTTTCGGAGTTAATCACGCTGACGGAATTCTCATCTGAGCAGGTTCACAAAAATATTGACCTAAGTCAAATTTTGGCCAAAACATAAGATTTAAAATACCTATCAGCACAAATAAAAATTAAAGCCTCAAAATTGAATCAACCTCCAGCCAGATCAAAAATGACCTTTCGAAGCTAATGACACTGACGGAGTTCTAATCTAAGCACTTTTACCAAAAATATTGACCAAAGTCAAGTTTTGGCTAAAAGTTAAAAGTTAAAATGCCTAAAAACACAAACTGAATATGAAAGCCTCAACACTAGACGTTGATTTACCAAAAAATTTAACTTCAATTGGTAAATTTAACAACTATTCAAATATAAGTTAGTAATTAATAATTTACCAATAAATTTTATCACAGTTGGTAATAGTTACCATTCAACTAGACATTCATATATAATATTAACAACTAATAATTAATATGTTGGTAATTTTTTATCAGTGGATTAATGATCGGTTGGTATATTACCAACTATTTTAATGATGTTAGTAATTTACTAACTACAATCTTTATTCGTTGGCAAAATTTCCAACTAATTGGATATTGGTTGGCAAGTTTACCAACAAATTACATTTCGTTACTAATTTACCAACACATTTATATTTGGTTGGTAAATTTAGCAGCACAATCTTGTCGTTGGTAAATGTTTGGTTAGTAATTCATTGGTAATATGTTAATAAATTATATAAACAATTTTTTTGTCACATTTACCAAACAATATATACAAAGTTTGTAATATTATGAACAAAACATGTGAGTTAGTAATATTTCAGTTGGTAATCCATTGATAGAATGTTGCTAAATTTGGCGCCATTTTTTCCTGCCATATTTACCAACTAAAATACTTAGTTAGTAACATTTTTGTTGGTAATCTATTAGAATTTTTTTGTAAAGTCACTTGATCTCAATGCTTAGATACCAAGTTTGTCATTCCACAAGCCTACACCCTGGTTCTGGTCGACACTCGAGAATCATTGCTAGTCCCTAAGCGAACCCTTGGCCATACTAACTACTTAGTGGTAGACTTGCACAAGCGATAAAAGCCTAAAAGAATAAATATTTAAACATTTAAAATCAAAAAAAAAATAATCAACTCAAACTGCCTGTAAAATACTCAATAATACAAGTATAATAGTTTGGAAAAAATATCTTAAGGAAAAGTACATACTGAAAGACTCCTCAACTCTATCTATATATGAAGCCTCTAATGTTTAAGATAGGTGTCGAGACAAGACCTATGACGCCTAAAAACAACTAAACTGAAAGTAAATTTGAAGTCCTCCAGAATACAAGGAGGCGCACCAAAAGCTAATTGGAGTGTAGAATGATCTCAACGATGCACTTTTTGATGTTCCTAAACACCTGTACCTGCATCATAAAAGGATTCAAGTCGAATGACATCACTACATTGAATGTACGAGTATGTAATATGGCCGAATAAACAAATACCCAATTGAATGACTGAAATAGATAAAACATAAAATCAACGTAATGTAAAGGATTAAGAAAATGAAATCATTTAAATTGTACAATAATACTTACTCAACTCTAACCTCAACATAATAAGTGATATACAAGAATACACTTTAATGCCTAATCCACGCTGCATGAACTGTCCTATATAATGCTAGGATATAAAATACCTCAGCAAAGTGTATCCACTAAGCTCTACCCGAATGCACTAATGATTCATCTAAAAAGTATGATCTTGTATTCATGTGGGCAAGACATAGTTTATGCGGGTTGTGAGTTGTCTGAACTCTAACCCATATCGGTGCTCAATACTATTCTTAATAATATATACTCCTACTCAAATGTATAAAAATATTAGTTTTTCTCTGGTTTCAGATAGTTGCTCAAATTATCCTCTGAAAAGAGGTAACTACTTTGAACTATCGCTAAACTCATAATTCATTTAGAAAACTAGGTTTCTATTTGGTTAATATAAGAATATATGCTGGATTGAGATAATTACTCAAAAAGGGGCCTCTTTAATAGGTAACTACTCTGTTCTTAATCTTCCTAAAAACCTTCTAACTTTTCTCGAAAAGTCTACTCTTTTTCTTCACATAAAAATGAAACATTTGGGTAATATTTAGTTCCCTATACTCTTTTTCAAATTGTTCTTTACATCCTCAAAAATCAATTTAAACAATAATATTTTTCTTAAAATATCCTTAATATGAATTCATTAAATACTCAAAATAGGGTTCATGATGAAACATAGACATGAACAATGAACTCAATAATCACATTTTCCATTGTTTGACAATTCAATGATTTGGAATAGGAATTCAATAATCAACAACTCAAGATGTAAAACCTCATATCCTAGATAGACCAGAATGCAGATTCTAGAAATTGCAGATACCACCGATGGATGATAGGTGGGGTCCATGGATGGCCACCTGTAGCACCTGCTAAGAAAGCCCAAAAAAATTTAGCTAAGGGTAGACCCATGCCAGGACCTACAGACCACTATCCATGATCCAAGGCTGTAGATCGGACCTCAGATTTCAAGTCCCAGAACCCCATCGATGATTGACCAGGATGGATTACGGGTCAGTCCACAGACTTTTGGTCAGTTTTGTCGGTAGCCCCGACAACCTTTATGTCAGGGGTCGTTTGGTCATTTCATTATGCGTTAGACCCCTAAACTACATAGTTTTGGTCAGCTTAAGCCTAGAAACTTAATTAGAATTTACCCTAGTAGACACATTCTCCAAAAAATCATCAAGTTGAATGAAAAGAAAGAGAAAGAGTCGTCAAACACTCTCCAAGAATGAAGCAAGGTTTTCTTTAGTTTTTGCCCTGAAATTCAAAGATTTCTCCGTGGAATTAGTCAGCATGTATGTGAGATTTCACTAGTGCATTCATTTAACTCATTAGGTCCATAGAATTCAGTTAGATTTTTTATTCTCTATACCATGATAGACCTATAACTTCTAGAATTTTAGAATTTAAGTTGTAATTCAGCTGTTAAACTAATCCAAATAAGATTATGATGCTTTCGTGGAATTGTCTCTTAGTTCTTGTTTGAAACTCAAAACCCTAGTTGTGTAGATTTGTTTAGTTTATGAATTACACTTTCTAGGTCAGATATTTCAGATATACATGCCTCAGTTAAGAATGTTTCATTATCAGTACATAAATGTTGCATTTTCAGTTAGCATTCAGTATTTTGAGCTATCATGTATTATAGAAATTCACTCATAATATGTTAATTATATAATCAATTGGGCATAGGCTTAATACGGAGTGGACTAGGGTGAGTCACGCTCAAATCCCAAAACTACGTGCCCCTATAGGTTATAAGTCTCCTATGTAGGAATCAGTTATAGTCATCACGCCAATCATGCCTCAATACCTCTAGTAGGGTATATTGGATCCTCTCAATTAGGCGTATACATCGGACTTCACATTTAGCTCATATGGTTTTATGTCAGTTATTAATAGCTCTCACAGCTATATTCTATTTCATTAACCAAGATATCAGTTACATCTCAGTATTCAGATTCAACATGTTATAAACTTTGTCATTGCATTCAGTTATTTCATGTTCAGTATTTTCAGCACAATATCATGCTCATCTTATATCATTGCTCAGTATGCTTTGTTTAGTTATGTACAGTGTTCAGATTTACTCTATCCTACATACTCAGTACCTTTCAAGTACTGACGCATACTCTACGCTACATTTTCTTGTGATGTAGGTTCACATCCTCAACTTTTAGATAATGCATAGATCGGTTACTGATATCCATTTCGGCAGCATCAGTGGTGAGTCCTTATTCTTCGAGGATGATTGACATGATTATCTTTCTAGTTTCAGTATTTAGTTTCAGTTTTTGCTACATCTAGCTGGGGCACATCCCAACATTTCTATTCAGTTAGAGGCTTTATTTCAAACATAGTTAGATTCAGTTTTAGCTTTGGAGTTTGATAATATAGTTGCCATTAAAACTCTTATTTAGTATTATACATTGAGATATCGGATGGGTATTCCCCATCATTTTAGCTTATCTCATGTTTAAGCTTTCGCACAATGTGACTATTATGTTGAAAATCTTTAAGTATACTTATGATATGCCAATAGGGTAAGCTTGGGGTCACTTGTGGTTATAGGTCCCGTGTCCTCGCCCTAAGGGTAGTTTCAGGGTGTGACAAACTTGGTCTCAGAGCACTAGGTTTAAGTGTCCTAAGATGTATGAAAAGCCACACTAAGTAGAGTCATTTTCTTGTGTCTGAAGTGAACCACATCTAATGACAGGGAGGCCACAAAGTGTTTTCAAAAAACTTCACTTTCTTTTTATTCCCATCGTGTGTGGGCATGATCTCCTTTATAATCCATCTTTATGCGTTTTAGATCATACCTCCTCGTAAAGCTTACAAAAGAAATGTGAATGCGTGCAACGCTAACACAGCTCCTCCAATCCTAAATCAAGAAGTTTCAAATGCTGTGTTTTGGAATGTCATTCAGCTTTTGGCTCAGAGTGTGACCAACCAGAACAACCAGCAGGTTCTAGTACCTCCAAATGCTAGTGGCGGATGATGAGCCCACAAATTGGACTCATCTGGGGCTCTATTTTAATAGAAATTATGTCCTCAATTTCTTATTTTATCTCAATATCTAATAAAAACACTTACGTTTTAGGTATTTGACGTTTCAGTGGAAGCATGGACACTTAGTCGCAAAAAGGAACTAAAAGGCTATGAAAGGAGCAACTGGCGTTTCACTGATCAGTTTCACAAAATAGAAGTATACCACCCAAAGATCCAAATTTGCATAGATTCTGAAGATAAAGCACAAACGACGATGAACTAGAAGAAGGGCGAATCACCGAGTCATTCGGCATTCGTGACTAACTATGCCGAGCGATCCACCAACACTATTTTCTGAAGTCTATAAATACTAAACTCTTTATTTATTTTAGAGAGTCAAAAAATTATTATAATTTTCATATAGAATAGTACTTTTTGATATTTTTGCTCTAAGTTTGAGAGAGTTTTGGAGACTTGAAGAAGAAGAGGATTTCATCTTCTAGATTCGGAATTAGGTCTCTTGGATTCTTCATTCTTGGCTGGTAACAAGACTTAAATCTTCATACCCATTTGAATGCAAACTCATTTTGGTATAAATTTCTATCTCTTGTTTATGTCTAGCTAAAACCCCCATTCTTGGGGTGTGGTTTAACAAATATATGTTGCTATTACTGTTGGGTCTTGTTTGCGGATAGGTTAGATATATTTTAATGGTTATTTCACCTACTGCTTATGGTTTAATTTGATGGGTTTGTAGTCGGAAATAAAAAACTGCCCACGTGTTTTCAGCTTGCTCGAGAGAGAGGTCGTGAAACAAAGACCGCTAGATTGATGGCCTAAAGAGTGGGTCGACATGAGGTTCAGCCCGAGAGGGTGAGCCCTAGTCCCATATCCTAACACTCAGCTCGAGAGAGTTAGTGGGGTAAGGCGTAAACTGGACTTCATGTGGCAAATGGGTGTACCAGAGGAACCCATTTGAAATAGGGTAAGTTACCCGAAAAGGAACTTATTTCCATCTAAAGCTTAGCCTAGTCACGATTAGCTTTCAAATTTCCTATCGAAAGCATGTACTCAAGGGTTTATATCTATTTATATTGCGGTCACACCCCTAGAACTTCTCCCCATAATTGCTCTCCCTTTTAAATTTTGTTGTTTTTATTACTGATTAATGTCTTTAACTACGACTAATTAGAACTTAATTTTATTTTTCTATTAATTCTCAAAACCACTCCCTTGGGACATGACCCCAACCCTTGGTTGGGTTACTATATTATCGACAATCATAGACAATCGTACCGTAGGTTAGTGTCGTTAGTTACAATAAGGATCAAAATGGTGTCGCTGCTGGGGAGTGGTGTTATTTGAGATTTTTTAGATTAGTAGAATTTTTGTTCTTCTTAGTTGTAGTTTAATAACTTTACTTTCAATTTTGTTTTTCTCTTAATTTGTTGATATTAGTCAATGCCCTAAGCATGGCTGGTGGAAATGGTGACAACTTGGCTGAGATGAGCCAAGAAGTGAGAGGGACTTTGAGTTAACCGCATTGGTAATTCAGCTGAACAAGTTGTCCACCAAAATAATAGAGGTGGAAAAGCAGTGCAAGATTAAAGGGACGTACAGACCTCCTCACGAGAGGAAGCAGTCTAGAGACCGATAGAAAAATCGAGTCGAGGACACACTCCAAATCATTCTCCAAAAGATCACCGAAGAAAATCGAATGTTGGAAGAGATGAAGGAGAGTATTGAAGTGTTGAGTCAAATGGTTGGCTCTCACTCTAGATCAATCAAATTGATCAAGATATTCCTGAATTATGCGATTCCTCCTCTTCCCTCTAACGAACTATTGGGGTTACCTAGTAACACTAGGGCCAGCCCAACTAATGAGGAGTGAGTAAGGACTCGCATCGAGCCACGACATTAAATAAGGTGCTTCTCGGGAGGCAACCCAAGGCTTTAAATGTTTTATTTCACTTTCATAAATAATGGTGTGCTAGTGGTGAAGGCTTGAATGAGAAAAGTGGTGAAAAAGATAAATTGGCAAGAAAATGGTCAGTCGACGGATCGTCGAAGAGGTCAGCGAGCCCAACTTGTCCCACCGTTTGGATCAACTCAAGGTTAGGTTAGAGCATGCCAAACTTGATGAACTTACGAAGCAGTTCAGTGTGTCATCGACCAGGTCAGCGACCTCGATGCAGATCTTCGATTTAACCCCCAAGAAAGTAAAAGAACTTTAGCAATCGGCAGGGAAAGTGATCACTCGGTGAATGCTACTAACTTCAGTGAACAAGCGGGAACTAGATGGTTTATAATGGCTAAGAGACTTCAAAATTGAAATTATTTACTTTACCTCGCGCTTGAATCCCCTAAACTCACACTAAGGTAGTATCTTCTCCAATTTAGCATTTTTCTAGCATTTTAGTTTGGGATTTGTGCTCAGAATTGGAATGCTTTGCTGCCTAGCTTTTCAAAGTGAATTTAGTCAACATTGAAGGTTGGTTTCCTTTTCCCCGCATTTACATTTGAAAGTTGTGTATTCATTTGCAATAATTGTCTTTTAGTGATGTGTGTTGGGCCTCTCTGGTAGGATTAGAACTCTTAATTTCCTATTTTAATTTGAAAACCTTTCTCATATTGTTTGGTTGTTAGTATGTCCGTATTGAATGCCTTGAAACAATTGAAATTTGATTAGGCATGCTTGCATATTGATTAGATTGATTTGGGTGAAGCTTGAGTAGCCCATATTTGTGCTTAGATGTCGAGAATTTGCTCAAGAATGGAGTGGGTAACATCACTCTTAAGAGAAAATATCGTTAATGGCTAAATTCGACAAAACTAGGAGAAATTTGAGTATCCTGAGGTGATGGGTAACATGTTGTTTGACTTCCATGAGTGCATATTTTGATTTTATTTTTGGGGATTGCAGAATGTGATTCGGGAAGATGGGTTAAAAATAGGCACGTTGGGTCGATTTGCGAGCTAGGTCGAGCTCGCTGAATGACTCGACAAATCGCCTAATGGCCCCATCTCATCGATAATTTGGCACTTTAGTTGATATTTGATACTATAACTTTCGGCGAGACATCATCGGGCGGTGAAAGCACTCAGTGACTCGCCGAAAGTATTCTTGTCACCCTTTGTTTGCACTCCTGAATCTATTTTGCACTGTTACTTTCGGCATATAATTATTTTCTGACTGAAAGTATTTGGCGATTCGCCGACCAGGTTCACCCATCGCCAAATTGCCAAAAATTTGCAAGCTAAACCCTTTGGCGAGCACAATCTAGTTCCCCAAAGAAGTTTGGTGATTCGCCGACTGGATTGGCGAGTCTTTCTGCAATAAGATTCTCTGTGTTTGTGTCGAGTTTTGCCTAATCTCTTGACCTTTTGTAGATATGGTACTCACAAACTTAAATGAGCCACCTCAGAAAAATGCAAAGGAAATTACGATCAATGAAGGAGGATCACGTCCTTCACAGAAAAGAAAGCAAGATCTCCCACAGGGAGATAAAGGGAAACGAAAGAAGAATATTGCTAGAAAAGGGTCAGCTATTGAGCCATATTTTTCTGAACCGAAAGATGAACAACCCTTGATTCTCTAACAAAATAGTTTCAGAGATAGACCTCAATCAACACCTACCAGAGTTTCATCAGGTGCAACTTCTCCGACTACTGAATTAGTGCTAGCCCCGGCACCACCTCCAATAGCCCCTGCACTCCCGTAGCTCCACCTCCACCCAAATTGCTGAAAAAATTGAAAGGCGATGGTTTACGAACCATTCTAGAAGAAAAGTTACTATCTGTAGAGGGTTTGGAAGGTTAGCATGCGGAAGTTCTTGACACACTTAAGTATCATGAGTTCTAGCAGTTCACTAGACCATGGGGCCCTTACATTCCTTCCTGGGTTTGGAAATTCTACTTAGCCTATGGGGAGGTGTTCCCAAAAAATAAGAAAAAGGCTAGTGAGTTTTGACTGGTGAAGTCGGTTATGGTTAGAGGCAAGGAGGTGGATTGTCAACACTAGCATATTAATGATGTATTAGGTCTACCGATGTACTCGGTACTGCCCTAGCAGGGTTTGCCTATTGTTCCGTCTCTACATAATTTGAAAGGTTGGTTAGCTTCGATTATTTCTGGCATCACCCCGAGGTGTTGGGATGCGGGAGCTCCTATTGAGAAAAGTGACATGAACATCGCCTCCCGATACTGGTTTGGCTTCATCCGCAACACTATCATGGCATCCAGAATGAGTCCATTCTGCGTCATCCAAGGCTGCTTGCCTTGGTTCTATCATGGCCAGGAGGAGGATCAACCTAGGAATGC
The DNA here is from genome assembly GCA_029007595.1 of Solanum commersonii. Classification (NCBI taxonomy): domain Eukaryota; kingdom Viridiplantae; phylum Streptophyta; class Magnoliopsida; order Solanales; family Solanaceae; genus Solanum; species Solanum commersonii. The sequence goes on from JAJTWQ010000012.1 coordinate 8,640,941, forward strand.
GGGTTTCACAGGAGATGGTTGTGAGAGACAAACAGACACTGACATCTCTGCCATTTCCTGTCCTGATCACTGAGTTATGTTGGCGTGCTAGAGTACCATGGGATTCTGCTAGCAATATAGATGTCACCATGTCTTCCAGCATCGATATCCGGTGTATAGAGGCCAAATTCACACGAGAAGAGGTTGACAGGAGAAGAGCAACCCGAATAGATATTTATCCAGAGGTCAATGTTGACTCATTATCAATAGAGACACCTTCGCCCACTCCAAACTCTAAGCCTTCAGGTATATCAACTACTTCTTCTTCTTACTCACAGGTTCCAGGTGCTTCCTCATCCTCCCAGCCTTCCAGGATCACTCAGGCCATGATTCTAAAGATGGGGCAGTTGGCCTATTCAACAGATGTGAGAGCTACCCGACTGGAAAGGTCTGTTCCAGAGATGATCGACAGGGCCATACTAGCAACACTTACCCCCTTTTAGACTTTTGTTGATTCCTTGATAGTGAAGGTTATGGTTTGTGAGAGAAGACAGAGGGAAACCTCTAAGGTGACGGCTTTAAAAGTCGAGATTGCAAGTTTGAGAAAAGACGTAGACTATCTTAAGTCTACTGACTTCACTTCACTTATAGAGAATGAATATGATAAAGATGTTCCTGAGACCATCGGAGATGTGCAAGGGGATGGTGCAGCACATACAGAGTTGGATGCAGAGACCGATGAGGAGTTGATAGCAACACAGGCTGAAGAGACACAAGAGAGCAAATATTAGAGCATATTCAGAGACTTGCCAGATCTTATAGAGGCGGTTGTGCAGCCAGCGATCCATACATTATCAACTGAAATATCCACATCAGCTCCTAGTGGATCTGGCATTGCTGCCCCGTCTGAGGCTACTCTGGACATAGATGCTCACGTACCGACTACTACACCAACCACCAAGATCCCGATAGAGGGAGAGACTGCATAGATAGGAACTTTCTTTACCTCCCTCTATGTCTTATCATACTTTTACATTTTATAAATTTATTTTCATTTGAGGACAAATACCTTTTAATTGTGGTGGGGTGAGGCCCACCTTTTGTATGATATTTTGATGTTCGTATTTTGTAATTACATTTGGGTTATTTGTTTTAAAACTTCTTCTGCGATTGTTTGAGTTGATGGCTCCTTTTGGTTTTAATTGCCAAATAATTTTTTTGGTTTTCATTGCAAAATAATTTTGACCTTTTCAGAAAAAATTTCATTTTTTGAAAATTTTCGCCACCTCTTGTGTTGAAAGTGGTTGTTCTCTTAAAAATTCGAGTCTCGGTTTCGATCAATACCGATGACTTAAATAGTGCTTACAATCGAACAAACATGAATGTACGGCTACGATGAGGCCAAATGAAGTTGCATAGAAAATATGTGAACTCTTTGCATCTCGTTGTGATTAGCCATTTATCAAATTGATTCTCTTGTAATGACTGTTGCACACTAGCAAAAGTGTGTGGTCTTGTTTGACTTAAGTGTCAATGTCTTGTGTAATGAGCTTACTTTGAACCTTGCATGAATAAACCTAGAATTTTCCCTGTTAGTCTGATTGATCTAGTAAGGTGTACTCTTGAAATGATCTTAGGAAACTTTTGAAGTGTCTGAGCCAAATTTGATAGATACCTCTTTTGTGGCCTACCCGCGAGAGTGTAAAACTCTCTTGAACAGCCTTTGAGCCTTAGCTTTTTTTGGAAGAACCTTGATGTACCCTAGACCTTACTTGACCAACTACCTGTAATCCTCTTAATTTATGGTTTAGCGAATAGCCAACTTAGGCAAAAAGCCTAAGTTGGGGGTATGGTGAAAGGGAAAAGGAGAAGTAAAAAAATGCAAGAAAAGTCCCCCTTAACCCATGGTGTTGCAGAACAACGGAAACCCTCCAAAAAAAACCTGTGGAATAAAGTACAAAAGAAATTGGGTTTCCAATCAATCCATGGAGGTGAATAAAAAGATGACTTAGAAGTACTAGAAAAAGAACTAAAAAATAAAAAGAAGGGCATGCCTTGAGAATACCACATCTCACGAGAAAAAAATCACTAAGCCAAAATCACCGCACCTTTGCACTCATCCCTATTACAAAGCGTTAGAAATACCTTTTAGATCTTGAGTGAGCTGAACCGAAGATCGATCGAAAAATAAGGGAAAGCCTATGGGTGAAAACATGCATTGTGTTCCTCTTTTTTAGTGTGAGCATTGCATCTGATTCCTGATCTTGAATTGATTAACATATGTGTTTTGAATATGGAATCATTCTTTATGTGAGAGCATTTAGATACTTTTTGTTGAGCTTGAAAATGCACAAGTAGCAAGTATTGCGAGCATGAGAATCTTTGGTATTGGTGTGCCACAAGTTGAATCTTTGAGCGCACAATTGATCTTTACATGAGTAATTTGAGTGTTGTTGTGTATGTTCATGATTTAGTCTTGTGTAGCACTATTTGAAACACTTTTTTTTAACAACTGAACATGAGTGTGCTTGAGGACAAGCAAAGGTTTAAGTTGGGGCTGTTGATTAGTCCACAAATTGGACTCATCCAGGGCTATATTTTAATAGAAATTGTGTCCTCGAATGCTTACTTTATCTCAATATATGATAAAAACACTTAAGTTTTTGGTATTTGACGTCTTAGTGTAAGCATGGACACTTAGTTGCAAAAAGGAACTAAAAAGCTATGAAAGGAGCAGCCGGCGTTTCTTCGATCAATTTCGCAAAGCAGAAGTATACCGCCCAATGATCTAGAATTTCATAGATGTTGAAGGCAAAGCACAAATGGTGATGAACTAGAAGAAGGGTGAATCGCCAGTCATTCGACATTCACGACTAACCTCCCCGAACGATCCACCAACACAATATTCTGAAGTCTATAAATACTAAAATCTTTATTAATTTTAGAGAGTCGAACAATTATTATAATTTTCATATAAAATAGTACTTTTTGATATTTTTTCTCTAAGTTTGAGAGTGTTTTGGAGACTTGAAGAAGAAGAGGGTTTCATCTTCTAAATTAGGAATTGTGTCTCTTGGATTCTTCATTCTTGGCCTGTAACAAGACTTAAATCTTCATATCCATTTGAATGCAAACTCATTTTGGTACAAATTTCTATCTCTTGTTCATGTCTAGCTAAAACCCCCATTCTTTGGGTGTGATTTAGCAAATATGTGTTAATATTATTGTTGGGTTTTGTTTGCTGATAGGTTAGATGTATTTTAATGGTGATTTCACCTAGTGTTTGTGGTTTAATTTAATTGGTTTATAGTTGAAAATACAAAACCACCCATGTGTTTTCGGCTTGCGAGAGAGAGAGGTCGTGAAACCAAGACCGCTAGACTGATGGCCTAAGGAGTGGGTCAACATGAGGTTCACCCCAAGAGGGTAAGCCCTAGTCCCATATCCTAACACTCAAATCGAGAGAGTGAGTGGGTAAGACGTAGGCTGGCGTTTATGCGGCAATGGGTGTCTGAGAGGAACCCATTTGAAACGGGGTAAGTTGACTGAGAGGGAACTTATTTCCATCTAAAGCTTAGCCTAGTAACTATTAGTTTGCAAATTTCCTATCAAAAGCATGTACTCAACAATTTATATCAATTTATATTGCAGTCACACCCCAAGAACTTCTCCCCATACTTGCTCTCCCCTTTAAATTTTGTTGTTTTTATTACCCTTGTGACAAAACTCCTATTTGTTAATTGACACTTTTGTGTCACCCCATTAATTAATTATGTTTTTTCTCGTTAATGTCTTTAGTTATGATTAATTAGAACTTAATTTTATATTTCTATTAATTCTCAAAACCATTCCCTTGGGACACGACCCCAACCCTTGGTTGAGTTACTATATTATCGACGATCGTAGACACTTGTACTGTAGGTTAGTGTCGTTGGTCACAATAAGCATCAGCGTATCAGTGGTAGCCAGGGCTCGTGATTCTGTTAGGATGAATCTGCGTGAGTTTTTATTGTTAGAGATTGGTAAGGATCCCCAAAACTTTATAGATAAGGTCAAGAAGATATATGGAGTGATGCAAGTGACTGGAAATGATAGGCTGGAGTTAGCATCCTACCAGCTTAAGAATGTAGCGCACATCTAGTTTACTCAACGAAAATAAAACCGGGGTATGGATGCAGCTCATATCATTTAAGAGCGCTTTAGTGATACTTTTCTAGCATGGTTCTTCCCAAGATAGTTGAGGGAGGAAAAATCTCAAGACTTCATGAATTTGAGACAAGGTAGCATGTCAGTCCAAAAATACGGACTCATGTTCACTCAACTCTCCAGGTATGCTCCTTACATAGTTGTCGTTTCCAGTGCTCAAATGAACAAGTTTCTATATGGGGTATCCCACTTAGTGAAAACAGAGTGTATGAATGCTATGCTGCTGGAAAATATGAACATATCAAGGCTCATTACTCATGCCCAGCTGGATGAGGGAGATAAGCTTCGGGAATAGGCTATGGATAATAAGAAGGCTAGAACATGCAACTATAAGTACTCTCAACAAAAATCGGGTAGTGGAAATCACTTGCAGTTTCAGCAAAAGTCTTCTGCTCTAGCACCTTCATCAGCTAGTGTTCCATCATCCAAGTTTTGACAAGATCAGAAAGATAGGGCATTAGGCTCTAAGTCTCAGCGGATTGTTTCAGGCACCAAAACCTACCCAACTTTCCCAAAGTGTAGAAAAAATGATCTGTGAGAGTGTCATATAGGAAAGGAAGGATGATTTGGGTATGGTAAGTTTGGTCATAGGTTGAGAAATTGTTCTTTTGCTAAACAGGGTCAAGGATGCAATAATGTTAGGGCTCAGTCTACAACTTCAGCAACACCAACATGTCGCTCGACTCAGGAGGGTAACTCTATGGTACAGGTGGCGGACAATGCCAAAACAGGCTGTATGCTCTTCAAGCTCGCCAGGATCAGGAAGATTTTCTTGATGTAGTCCAGGGGCTACTCTCTCCTTTGTAAATCCTTATATAGCAGTCAACATCAATGTTAGTCCAAAAAAGTCTCTCAGAACCCTTCTTAATCTCTACTCTAGTCGGTCACCCAATTATAGCTACACGGGTATACAGAAATTGTCCTGTCACTATCTCTCAGAAAGTCACTTCAGCATATCTTGTAGAGTTAGAAATGGTAGACTTTGATGTAATTCTAGGCATGGATTGGTTACATTCCTGTTATGCCTTAGTTGATTGTAGAACTAGGATTGTTCGATTTCAGTTTCCAGACCAACCAATCATAGAATGGAAAAGTAGTAGCTTAGCACCTATGGGTCAATTCATTTCTTACCTTAAGGCCAGAAAGATGATCTATAAGGTTTATTTCTATCATCTAGTTTGGGTTAAGGATTCAAGCTCTGAAACCCCAGCTCTTGAGTTAGTTCCAGTAGTTAATGAGTTTCCAGAAGTGTTTCCAGAAGATCATCTCGGAATACCTTCCAAAAGGGAAATTGACTTTTGAATTGATCCTCCCAAATACCCAACATATTTTTATTCCTACATACAAAATGGCTCCAGCCGAGCTTACGAAATTGAAAGAACAGTTGAAAGACCTTTTAGAGAAGGATTTCATCAGACATAGTATTTCCCCAAGCGGTGTTGTTCGTGAAAAAGAAAGATGGTTCTATCAGAATGTGCATTGACCATAAGCAGTAGAACAAAGTCACAATCAAGAATAAGTACCCTATTCCCAAGATTGATGACTTGTTCGACCAACTTCAGGGTGCTAGTCATTTATCAATGATAGACCTCAGATTCAGTTATCATCAACTCAGAGTTAGAGATATATACATCCCAAAGACAACCTTCAGAACTCGGTATGCTCATTATGAATTTGTGATTATGTCATTTAGACTAAGCAATGCTCTTGAAGTTATCATGGATTTGATGAACATGGTGTTCAAGCAGTATTTGAAGTTGTTCATTGTCGTCTTTATTCATGATATCCTCATTTAATCTAGCAATGAGAAAGAACATACGACTCATTTCAGGGTTATCCTGTAAACTCTCAAAGATCACCATTTATTCGCTAAGTTTAGCAAATGTGAGTTTTGGCTGCAATTCATTGCTTTCCTTTGGCATATTATGTCTATTGAAGGGATCTAAGTGGATCCTATAAAATAGAAGCACTCAAACAATGGCACATACCTATCTCTCCTACATATATTAGAAGTTTCTTGGGTTTGGCTGTCTATTATAGAAGGTTCTCGAGGGATTTTCATCTATAGCTTTTTCATTGACTAAGTTGACTCAGAGAAAGGTTAAGTTTCAGTGTCAAATGATTATGAGAAAATCTTCGCAGAACTGAAAACTAAGTTGACTACAACTCCTATTCTGACTATATTAGAGGTTTCATATGGTTATGTTATCCATTGTGAGGCCTGCAGAGTCTGCCTAAGTTGTGTGTTGATGCAGCGAGGTAAGATTATAGCTTCTGCTTCTAGACAACTTAAGGTGCATGAGAAGAGTTATCAACCTTATGACCTTGAGCTTGCAGTAGGGGTGTTTGCACTTAAGATTTGGAGACATTACTTGTATGATGCTCACAAACTATAAGAGCCTTTAGTATTTTGTTAACCTAGAAAGAGTTGAATCTTCACTAGAGGAGATGGCTTGAGTTCCTCAAGGATTATGTTATGAGTTTGCATTACCATCCTAGTAAGGATAATGTAGTAGCAGATGGTCTTGGTAGACTATCTATGGGCAGTATAACATATGTTGAGGAAGAAAGAAAGGAATAAGCAGAAGATGTTTACAGGCTTGCTCGCTTAGGAGTTGACCTTGTGAGCATATCGAATGGTTGTGTAATGGTTCAGGATAGGTCAAAATCTTCATTGGTAGCGGGGGTTAAGAAAAAGCAAGATAGTGATCAGATATTGCTTCAACTAAAGGGTACAGTTCATCAATAGAGAGTTTAGGTTTTCTCTCAAGGGGGAGATTGTTTTCTTCTCTATGAGGGTCGATTATGTGTTCCAAAGTTGGGTGAGTTGAGACACCAGATTCTTGGAGAATCCCATAACTCTAGGTATTCTATTCATCTAGGTGACACTAAGATGTACCGTGATGTGTGGGAGGTCTTTTGGTGGAATGGTATGAAGAGGGATAGAGCAGATTTTGTGGCTAAGTGCCCTAATTAACAACAAGTGAAGGTAGAACATCAGAAACCAGGAGGTATGATTCAAGAGATAAAAAATCTTACTTGGAAATGGAAAGTTATCAACATGGATTTCATTATAGGTTTAGCTCAAACTCGCAGACAACATGACTCTATTTGGATAATAGTTGACAGACTTACTAAGTCTGAACGTTTATTGGTTGTTAAAACTACAGATTCGGTGGAGGACTACACAATGCTTTACATTAATGAGATAGTCAGGTTGCATGGAGTTCCCTTTTCTATTATCTCAAATAGAGGTGCTCAGTTTACCTCTCATTTCTAGAAGTCATTTCAGAAAGGTCTTGGTACTCAGGTTAATATTAGCAAACCATTTCATCCATAGGCGGATAGTCAAGGAAAGCGTACCATTCAGACCTTAGAAGACATGTTGAGAGCTTGTGTGATCAACTTCAAGGGTAGTTGGTATGGTCACCATCCTCTTAGAGTTTTCCTACAATAATGAGGCATAATATGGGTGTTGGTGTAGATCTCCAGTCGGTTGGTTTGAAGTAGATGAATCCCCCTTGATAGGACAAGATTCGGTTCATGATGCCATGGTAAAATTTCAGCTCATTGGAGATAGACTTAGAACTGCCCTGAGTCGCTAGAAAGCCTATCCAGATGTAAGGAGAAGGGACATGGAGTTCCAAGTTGATGATTGTGTTTTCCTGAAAGTGTTAGCTATGAAGGGGGTGATGCGATTTGGAAAGAAAGGGAAGCTTAGTCCTATATATGTAGGCCCTTACAAGATGTTGAAAAGAGTTGGTAGAGTGGGTTATGAGTTAAGGTTGCAAGCAGAACTAGCAGCAGTGCATCCGATCTTTCACATTTCGTTGTTGAAGAAGTGCGTGGGTGATCCAGCATCAATAGTACCTTTAGAACTTATGGCGGTGAAGGATAGTCTCACTTAGGAGGATGTGTCAGCCGAGATTTATGATTATCAGGTTTTAAGGTTTAGAAACAAAGAAGTCGCGTCAGTTAAGGTTTTGTGGAGGATTCAGCCTATAGAGGGACATACTTGGGAAGCAGAAGAAGTCATGAAGGCCAAGTATCCTCATCTCTTTCCTTCCGATTCCATTCCAGCTTAAAGTAATAGTTCATATCTAGTCTTTCATTTACTCATGCGTAGATTTAATCTTAGTTTCATGTTCCTTCAGTTATACTTGCATTTCCAGCATACTTGCTTGTTCATTGAATTTAGTTCTGTCAAAAATCAGTTTCCACTATTTTATAGGTAGGGTTGCAGCTTTTCCCCTACATATTCAGCTAGTCTAGTCTTCATTCGAGGAAGAATGTTCCGAAGGGGGAGATAATGTAACACCCCGTATCCTAGACAAACCAGAATGTAGATTCCAGAAGTTGTAGGTACCACCGACGGGCACCACCCACGGACTGTAAGTGGGGTTCATGGATGGCCACCTGCATCCTCTCCTAGAATTCCCAGAAAATTTGGCTAAGGATACGCCAGGATCTACGGACTGTATGTCAGACCATGGCCCAAGGTCCTGGGCTATAGGTCAGACCTTAGATTTCAAGTCCTAAAACCCCATTGACAATTCACTAGGACGGACCGTGGGTCAGTCCATGGACCGTTGGTCAGTTCTGTTGGTAGCCCTGACAAGTTTTAAGTCAGTGGTCCTTTGGTCTTTTCCTAATGCGTTGGACCCCTAAACTATGTAGTTTTTGTCAGTTTAATCCTAATAACTTAATTAGAACTTACCGTAGTTAACTCATTCTCCAAAAACACATCAAGTTGAATGAACAGAAAGAGAAAGAGTCGACCAACACTCTCCAAGAACGCAACAAGGGTTTCTTTAGTTTCAGCCCCTAAACCAAAATATTTCTCCATGGAGTTTGTCACCAGGTATGTGGGATTTCACTAGTGGATTGCTTTCACACATTAGGTCCCTAGAATTCAGTCAGATTCTTGACTCTATATACCATGTTTGACCTAGGGCTTCTAGAATTTCAAAATTTATGTTGTGATTCAGCTGTCAGACTGATCCAAATTAGATTAGCATGTTTTTGTGGAAATGTTGTTTAGCTCTTGCTTGAAACATAGAATACTAGTTATGTAGATTTGTTTAGTTCATGAATTACACTTGCTAGGTCAGAATTTTAGATATAAATGCCTCAGTTAAGAATGTTTCATTATTAGTACATTAATGTTGCATTTTCAGTTAGCATTCAGTATGTTGAGCTATCCAGTTGTAACACTTCGGAAAATGATAGGTTAATCTAGAGCCTAAGCATGTGAGCTAATGTTAAGGTTCTTAGTGACTTAACGTCAAGATTCGAGTAGTAAAATAAGTTCCCTAAATTGACACTAAGGTCCTAGAGCCTATACGTCAAGGCAAGGCTCCCACAGGGACCCCCGAAGGGCCCTTGATGAGAGCCAAGGGGCTTCTCTAAAAGCTGCCAAAAGCAGCATCATTCATGAATTGAGGACCATGAGGCACGGAGTGATTTACGCCCCATAGATGGGAGTTGTGAGTCCAGCCTTATCCTTCTCAAAAGTCCCCTAAAACTCCACGTTCCAGCCCCATTCCATGGACATGCAGTACCATCCATGGACCAGCTCATGCTCCGTGGAAAGGTCTTGTAAGTTGAGACTTAGTCTCCTCACCAAGACCTCGAACAACCCCTCTTTGAACCAAACTACGGACAGCCAGGACAGTCTGTGGACCCATCCGCGCTTCGTGGTTTGGGTGCCTGGGCAAGCTATTTTGGTTCGGCCTTAGAGGAAGTGTTTAGGTAAATTACTAATTCATTTGTTTAAGGGCAAAGACAGTTGTATTTAGTTGGTTTAAGTTTATTAAAGTATTTTTCAAATATTAAACAAGGCTTTTAACTCTCATAACTCACAAAACTCAAAATCAAACCCACTCCCCCCATCCCAAGAACTTTCTCTCTTTGAACTCCATTGAAGAACATAAAAGAAGCTCAAGATTAGCGTTTAAGCTCCAAGATTTTTACTCAAATTTCATGGGAAAGCATCAATCATGGTATGGGAACCTTGATTCGTGGAATACTTTCCTCCATGAAGCCCTCTCAACCCAATTTCAAAAATGGGTTTCATTTTTCAAAAACTAGGGTTTTCATTATAGTCATGGGTTCTTCCTAAACATGTTTTTATTATGCTTTTTAATGTATATTATGGATTATTTGACATTTTAATGGTGATTTTATAGTAAAACTCCCCATGAACCCATGAATTACCCCATGACCCCAATTTCATGAATTTCAATGAAGGTATTGATGCAAGGTGATTTCTACTATGTATTATGGTTATGTTAATTTGGTTATAAAACCTTGACTTATTCATGTTAATGATAGTATATCCTAAAGGTAAGTGTGAGACTTGGTTCATGACAAGGGGTAAATTGTGAAGGATTGTTCATGATTGTTGATAGTTATTGATGAACATATGAATTCATTTGAAAGGTGAGAATCCTATGACTATTGTGTGAATTGAGGTGTTGTTGGAAGACTAGTTTACCCTATCCTTACACATGTTTATGTATAAATTGTTTAAGAATATGTTGTTGTTGTTGTGTTGATTGAAGGGCTAGTTTTCATGAAAACACTATGAATAATGAGGTGAAATCTACTCACCCTAAAATGATGATTCTAAGGTGAAAAGTAGTTCTCACTTAAATGAATCTATGGGCTATTTGGTGAGTTGCATTGAAGAGAGGGTAAAGTATGCCTTCACACATGTAGACACAATTCCATACTAATTATGCATAATTGGAAAAAATACTTAGTACCGAGTGGATTAGACAATGAGGAAAAGGCCCCTCCGCTAATGTAATAGGTTGGGCCATCTATAGTAAACTCATGAGATGGAAGCTCCTCCGCTAATGCAATAGGTTGGGTTTGTAGTAGCAATCTCCCTATCCCATAACTATGTGCCAAACATAGGACTTAGCTAGTAGATCCACTTAGAAGCTAAATATGATTAGTATTACCTTCGGTAAGTAAGAACGCCTTCTTTCAATGTGGGGTTATATGACACGGGATTCCATTTAGCTCACATGGTCTATGTCGGTTATGGCTAATATTCCCTAGTAACAATAAGATAATGAATATGATGGGAACTATACTATGGCTTGTTACTGGGTTTACTTGGTAGGAGTGGGGGTGTGGGACTTCACTTTTACATTGCACAAGAAGACTTATTAGGATGCTGTGAAATGGTTTCCTTATGATATGATAAGATATGAATAGATGACTTTCCTTATGTTTAGTTCATGTACTTGTATAATTCCTCTTTTATGACTATGGATTATGGTAACCTTGAAGATTATGGTAATGAGTATGTGGCTTCAAGGAATGCTTAGTAAGGTTGGTATTATGGGATGCCAATCATACACTGCACAAGTATTCTCAGAGGTTGCTAAGGTATTGATATTACTATGTTATGAGTGTATTGTGACTATAGCTTGTCTTCTATGTTTGAAATGCATATTGGCTTTCCCAACTTGATAAATGCATATTTCATACTTGGTACATATTTGTGCTAACCCCTTCTTTTCTTCATGCTATGAGTATAGGTCCCAGACGTTGATTAATTACTTCCTTATTTAAAGTAAAGCTTGGGTTGACTATGCCCTAAGCTTTGGTGAGTCCTCCAATTCAAGTACAAGATGGTTATTTCAGTACTAGTTTTAGTCGTCCCGCCGGCCCCTGACCTGCCTTCAATTACTGAAAGTGAATTCATTTTAAATTATCCTAAGCCATCCTATCATTCATTGATTACTTTATTATGTTAACACTTCGATTGATGTAAAGGGTTAAGTCCCTAATTTCGTACTCTTATGTTTAGATGGATTTTAATGAGACAAGTCTAGTATTTCCCCAACTATTTATATATGAAATTTGAAGTTTGACTTCTGTTTAGGAAAGTTCTAATTTTCCGCATTATTTCTTATGACATTATGTGTATGATTATGCTAAGGGCTTGTAAGTAACCCCTTCAGTGTCAACTACACCATGTTACGTCCAGGGGGTAACCTCGGGTCGTGACACCAGTATTATAGAAATTTAGTCATAATGTGTTAATTTACATAATCAATTAGAAGTAGGCTTAATATCGAGTGGTCTAGGGTGAGTCACCCTCAAGTCCCAAAACTACGTGTCCCCTAAGGTTATAAATCCCCTCTGTTGGCATCAGTTTTAGTGATCATTCATGTCATGCCTCTATACCTGTGGCAGTGTATATGGGGTCCTCTCGATGGGGCGTATACATCGGACTCCATATTTAGCTAGTGTGGATTTATGTCGGTTATTAGTACCCTCGATAGTCAGATTCTATTGCATTGACAAAGATATCAATTACAGTTTAGGATTCAGATTCAACATTGTATAAATTTGGTCATTGCATTCAGTTAGTTCACGTTCAGTATTTTCAGTACACTACCATCTTAATCTTATATCATTTCTCACTAGGCTTTGTTTAGTTATGTATAGTGTTCAACTCTATTCTATCATTCATGCTCAGTACCTTTAAAGTACCAACGCATACTCTGCGCTTCATCTTCTCGTGATGTAGGTTCAGGACCTCAACTTTCATATCACACATAGATCGGTTCCCGATCTCCATTTCAGGAGCAGTAGTGGTGAGTCCTCATTCTTCGAGGATTATTGATATGATTATCTTTCTACATTTAGTCTTTAGTTTCAGTTTTTGCTAGATCAAGCTGGGGCATGTCCCAACATTTCTAGTAAGTTAGAGGCTTTGTTTCAGACATAGTTAGATTCAGTTTTAGCTATGTAGTTTCATATTTTAGTTGTCATTAAAACTCTTGTTCAGTATTATAAATTCATAATTAGAATGGGTATTCCCCATCAGTTCAATTTATCTCATGTTTAAGATTCCGCACATTATGACTATTATGTTAAAAATTGTTAACTATGCTTATGATATGCAAACAAGGTTAGCTTGGGGTCGTTCGTGATCCTAGGTCCTGTGTTCGCGCCCTAGGGGTAGCTTTGTGGCGTGACACCAGAATTCATAACTCAATATCAACTCATCTAAAGAATACTAAAAGCTAAGGATAGAACCCTAGAACATTCTTTTACTTATTTGAAAGTAGATGTAGGGCGTGAGGACGAACTAGTCCAGCACTATGTATAGCCTTACATACCTAGACAGAACACAGTTCTTGGTATAATAGATGAAATTTGAAGAACATTTGAAAACCTTATCATTTCTCCTCTTAAATCCATGCTCTATCTCTTTGAAGTGTTAAGAACGTAAAATAATATTTTAAGATGGGTTAAACCTTTAATGAGGTGAAAAAGGGTTGTGGTTTAGGCTGAGAAGGGGTGGAAAATGACTAAACTACCCTTCTTAACACTGGTGAAATATAACACCTCAGATTTAGAATGAGGTAGAATTTACATCTTTTGGACGAATTAGGTGCCAGTCTAACAAAGTCATCAACAGACCGTAGTTCGAGAGACAGACCCTAGGTTTGGTTCGTGGTTGGTCAATTGTGTTTTCAAAAATGACAAGTTTTCTGTAATTTTCAACAGTTCACCAGGACGGTGTAATGCATTGATAGGTTTCGCAGGTGAGTCCTAGACATAGAGAAATTTTAGACTTTCAGGTCGAGAACGATGACCATGATCCACGGTTCATCGCGGGATCCACAGATTGTTGGTGGATTTCGTTATAAAGATCCAGAGATTTTGGTCTCTAAACCCATCGACAGTGGACTAGGACTGTCTGTAGGTCCCCACCATCGTGAGTGTCGGTAGTTATTTCTACAAGATTTTTGGTCTTTTACTAATTATTCTAGCCTAATACTATGTAGATTTACCCTTACCTAGAAGTCCTATATAATTGTTTTAACCCCAAAATTTCTCCAATTAAAATCATTCTCTCGAATTTCTAAACGAATAACAAGTCTTCCTCTATAATATTTCTCTCTCTAGAATTTGAAGAAGAAAGCTAGGGTTGACAAGTCAAGTCTCTAATTCCATTATTGAAGTCAAGCTTTTGGCAATTAGGTATGTTAGTTTTCATTTATGGATCTCTTTTCTCCATGAAGTCTCAAAATTCTCCAATTTGAAAAGCTAGAATTCCCTAATTAAGTTAGAGTTTTCTTCCATGTCATGGGTTCTTTTAAATATTAATTAATTTGTTTGTTTTATGATCTATCAAAGATAATAGGATGATTTTAAGATGAATCCCCATGAAACCATTCTTAACCCATGTTTTCTAGTTTATGATGATTGAAGGTGGGTTTTGAATTATGAAAGGAGAATTATGGAATCATGCATGTTCTTATGAAATTAATGACTTATGATGAAAGTTTCGTTGAGAGTAGAGCATAGATAATGACGTTGTTGTTAATTGTTGTGAAAGGATTACTCATATAAATACTTTATACATAAATGTGAAAGGTTTTCTTATATAAATGATTCTAAGGTTGAAAGGTCTGCTCACCTAAAATGAATCAAAGTTAAGATGCTATTCTGATGAAAACTAGCTTGGATTGGTAGTCTAAATGGTACCTTTCCATGAATAACTTATGACTTAACTTGGATTGGAAACATGATGTACCCTTCCATGGATGATAAAGACAAGTTAAGAAAATGAATATTCCGTGAGATTTATGCTTAGCACTAAGAGCATATTGAGATGGAAGCACTCCCATTAGTAGAGACTGGGTTTCTTGTAGAAATCTTTTTATCCCATACGTATGTTCCCCCATAGGATGATTTTCTTAGATAGACACTAGCTAGTGGATCCATGTAAGCTAGTAGTTTATGGTCTTACCTTGGCAAGTAGTACACCCCTTTTCTGTGTGGGACAGACACTAGATTTCATGTTGATAGCTCACATGGTATATGTCGATTAAAGGTAAATCTCCCACAATAATGAACGAAGGTTACTTTTAGAAGTATCTCACAAAAGTTTGAAATAAGTTAGCTTGCATTGGCCATGTTTTGTGACGTATGTTTTCCTCATTCTTTTATATCATGTTTAGCTTGTTCATTGCATATTTATGAAAATGTCCCCTTTTAAGCATGTTTCAAATTTTTTATGCATGCCTTTCATACCTAGTGCATTTTTGTACTAACACATACTCTTGCCTACATTGTTTCTCCAATGTAGAGTCCGTCATTACAGGTTCTCATTCTCATGGCTATGAGTCACCTTCAACTTTTACTTAGTAGTGGTGAGTCCTTATGATTCGAGGACCAAGATGTTATCCAGTTTTTAGTCTTTACTTTTTTAGTTTTCGGTCTTGATGTACATGTTGCATCTCGATTACTCTTACATACTATATGGCTTTGAGACGATGTTTAGACTTCCGCTTTAATGTATACACTCTTTTATGTTGGAAATGTCTTTAAATCTTTTATATTTCTATTATCTTGTATGAAGAGAGCTGAGTAGCTTAAATGGGGCCTTTCGGGGTTGTATACACTATGTTACGCCTAGGGGACACCTTGGATCGTGATAAACATGGTAATCAGAGCACAAGGTTTAGAAAGGTCTTGGGAAATCTCATAAGCGACGTCTAGTAGAGTCTTGTTCATGAGTGTGAAGCGCGCCACATTTATGAATGAGAGGCTATAAGATGTTTAGGAAACTCCACTTCTTCCATTACTCTAAAGTGGTGCGATAGAGTTTAACTCCATAAGGTGTCTCTCCTAATTGTTACCCGATGCTCTACAAGATGTGGCTTCTCGTAGAGCATATGCTCGAAAGAGTGTAGGAGAGGATGTGAAAGGAGAAGCTCCTCCCCAAGCTTATCCACTACGGCCAACCATTTTGCTGAGCAAGTGACTAATGCTGAGTTTAGGGTTGATTTGCAAGTATTGGATCAAGCCGTAATGGCCTAAGCCAATAGGGAATTAGTGGTCCCCGTGAACCCAAATGTGGGTACGACGGCATATAGAGTGAGGGAGTTCACTAGAATGAATCTGATACGCTCAAATTACACCTCCCTAAAGAAGTATAAGCTATCTTTGTCAAATAGAGAACCCAACTTGTAGGTTGGGGTCAATCCGGTGAGGAATATGGTTTAGACTTAAACCTAACTCACTATTATATTCGTTTAGTCAACTTATTCCTGTGACAAGTAAATAGGGGGGGGGGGGGTTGTGAAATAAATAACTAATTGTTGTTTAAGTAACAAGTGAGCAATATTTGAACTTTGTTGGTATCAATGAGAGAGAGAAACTAGGGTGTATGTTTTCCCTATAAACTCATAACGCTGTAATCCTAATAATAGGCATCCTTTTCTAGAGTATCACATGCAAATTTGGTATGATATTTATCCCTAAGTGCTTGGTTCTCCAAATAGAGAATTTCACCCCGCACCTTTGCCCAACTACGTGCATATAATTTACTAACCCTTACCTTTACCTCATATTAGACATCACATCAACGTATGGCTTAGTTTTCACCCTCGCACCAATTGACATTACACTATTAGATAGTATCACACTAAATCTCTATTGATAATTCTTTTCGTATTAACTACCTCCCTTGTCCGGCAACTAGCAACAAGGCGAGTTCTAACGTTGGCCACCGCTAAAAAGACTTCTTAGCGAAAGAATTACCAATGCATTCATCAACACTATTTAAGAATTACTTAGTTATTATTCATACGTTGCTAATCTCACATGGTTCCCACAATCCTAGTTGTGGATTTAGTTATTCATGCTTGGAAGAACACAATTCATATTTTGATAAACATAATTCATTCTCTTACGTTTAGAGTAGAAGAAACACGAAATCTCTAATTGAATTTAAAATCCAAAATCTTTATAAACCGAAAACCGAAAATCAAATTTCTAAAGTTGCAAGTTAATTCCCAAAGAAAATACGAAGAACTAAAAGTAAATAGTAGTGTCTAAACCCAAAAAAATGAGGTTTACATACCCTATTTATAGAAAAACATGTCCTAAACAAAAAGGAAAAAAACTTTTCTGGACGCGGCTTTGATCGATTACTTAGACCTACGGACCGTGGGTCGACCTACGATCCGTAGGTCCCCCCTGTTGGTCAACACTTGGATTTTTTCCTGCAGAGGATGGAACCTTCACTCTTGGATAAAATCGACAGACGTGCAGAACGAACTGTGGGTTGACCTACGGTCCGTGGGTCCTCTTCCGTGGCACCATACTTAGGAATTTCATCAGGTACTAGAACTTCAACTTCTCTGAATCATTCAACGGATGTGCAGGACAGCCCGTGGGTCGACATACAATCCGTCACTTGAATCCGTAGTTCAATACTTGGTCAGACTATCCTGGTGCTCCATCTACGCCATCCACAGACAAACCGTGACTGGACCTACGGTCCGTAGGTCACCTCTGTGGGTGGCTCCTTCTACAGATTTTCAGTTGTCATCTCACACTTCCACGTCCAAGACTATTTCGTGCAAAATGTAACACAAAAACATTAATTCCTAATACAATATGGCCTTACACACACAACTTTTAATTGAAATGAATCAAAAATACCGTAAATTCACAGTATAGCAACTCACTCAACTTAAACTTGTTGTTTGTCCTCAAGTGACAAACTAAACTCTAAATGACACTTATGTAGAAGCAGACATACAAACTTAAGATATCACATGGCTATATCAATCCATTCAATTTTCTCTTAGACTCAACAAGCCAACCTATGCAGACTAAGATATGATAAAGATCGACCAATAGACACCCCAACATACACTTTTCACAATCACCAATGTACCAACTTTCCAACATTTTAACTAGTGCCCTCTCTTCGAACGAAATCCTTTTCACACAGAAGATATGAATTTTGAGTTTAGGATTCATTCAACACTCACGCTCAGAAGTGACTTCAAGTATAGTTAGTGCTCAATACCATAGGCTTGCCCTTATTTTCACTGCGTAGAGTCTCCAAACTAGTTGCTAGGATCACTATAGGACTTTCTTAGCTTGTAACGTAGGCTCAGGGACAGGTGTGATACATTTGGGTACTTTTTAGTGAATTTCTTCCCTCTTTGACATTACATTGTCTTTTTACCTCTTTTGTCAACCTATTTTAGACATCCTTTCATTTAACTTCCTTTCCCTTGACTTTTTTCAGCATGGATGTGACTTTCGACTTTGCGACTCTTATTTTTACTTTATTCTTTTTTCTTTCACTTTATTTCTTTCAGCACTTTTATTTATCATCTTTTTGTTTCCTTTGCACAAAGTCACATCCTCTTCAATCCTTTCTTTTTCTCTTTTCAACATAAAACTCTTTCATACCCTTTTTCTTTGAGTTTCCTCTTTCATAGCCGTCCTCAACTTATGAATTTTGCATTAGTTGAGGTGTACAATATCCGATGTCGGACCAAGGCCAATATTAAGGTAATTGTTGACTTAGGCACCCTCAACTTAGGTTTTTGGCCTAAGTCAAGGGGCACATGTCCAAGGAGGGATCAGGGCCAAGATAATTATTTAAGGGAAGATGAGTTAGGTGAATCAAAAGAAATGGTCTATTTAAGGCTCAAATATTTGGACCAAATGGAACATTGATTTAATTTGGTTGGATCATGTTAAGCTTAAGTGAACTAATTTGAACAAGGCCTATGATCACTTCCCAACTTCTAGCCTAGATAATCTTAGCAGGACCAATGGGGCGAGTTCTTGATTCGCACAAACTGTCTGAACATTCGATTTTTCTTACACACTCATGGCATATTATTTCATTATCAGATTACCCATTTCAAGTTTTAGCTTAAGTCAAAAGGTCAAATCGGTTCCTTATCATGTAACATTGAGATCCAACCCATTAAACTCATCAAGACTATCGATATAACACAATTCACATATTGTCGGACATAAATCATTTTTTTCATGCCTTTTATGCCATCATAGTTTAAGTTTTCTACTTAATCCTACACATACATTCCTAAACATGCCGGTTCAACAGAAATTGAAACAGTCTCTTAGGGGAAAAGAACACAGACAAGAAAACACGAAGAGAGGATTATGAGTTGGGTTACTCAGACTTCACCTTAACACTCATAATCCATTTACCCCACCCCCAACAAAATGTGGTGTGATTGTCCCTAATGCACCTAAAAAAATGTAAAGGATCGAGCGAAGAAAACCTGTGGCATATATGCGCTGAAGACTTCTTAACAAGCGGGTGGGTCTGGTTTCCCAGAGCCCGCTTGATCAATGCTCGGGTCACCATCAATAGTGCCCGCATCTACCATCTCAGCACCCTCAATAGTGCTATAATCAAATCTAACCGCACCATTCATAGTGCTCACACCATTAGAGGCACCAACACCTATCTCTCTAGCTCTCTGATGTCTCATCTCCTCATCAACAATGAATGCCCTCTGGGCTCCCTCAGTCTCTCGGTGCTACCTCTTGCTAACTCTCTTAGCCTCAGTATCATCAGAAGTATGATCAGAGCATGGGTGCTTCTATGTATGATGGGAAGAATCTGGTGGCAACATACCCTCTCTGAAAAGGCCACTCAACACCGTATCATCAACCAGTGTCGTGGGGGCAGACTCGGGATCACTCTCTAGGGGAGTAAGAAGTCCAGTGATATTAGCACAGAGGCTTTCTATCTCCTTTTCGAGAGTGGTCACATCAACAGTCTAGGTCGGCCTCTCTAGGACTCTCAATTCAAAGGTATCCAGGTGCTTATGAATAGCCTGGACCTCTGGTCCATCATGTGCTCCATCTACTGCTCAATCCTAGCTTTGGACTCTGCTATTGTATGTTATATCCATGGCCTCACATGTTGAAACAGGGTAGCCATCTGGGACCCCAGCTTTTGGACACGGGCTAGAGGCACGACAATAGACCCTGAGAAAGGAGTGGCTCTAGAGGTGCTAAGGGCCTGACTGGCGGCCGGAGATGGGGAAGCTGGGGCCTCCTCTGTAGTTGTTGGTGGGGTGTGATCATCACCTGCATCTTCTCCATATCTACTACAAGGTAAGCTCCCAATGGTGGCACTTTAACCTGCCGCTCCTTGCGAGGTGCAGCTACATTTTCCTTATCCCCAATCAAGCCGATATCTAGGGTCTTGGTTGCCTGAAGCAACCGGTCAAAGTGCCAAACTGGTATTCCAGCATCCCTGCAAAGTTGGAAGATGAGGAATGCGAAAGGTAGGGTGGTGGTGGCCTTGAAGGCCCTTTCATGTATCTTCGCATTCAGCATGCGGGCAAAGTCGACCTCTAACCCAGCAATGAGGGAAACAACTATAACTACTTTGACCTATGTGAGCACATTATCTTCCAGAGTAGGGGGGACCCGGTTTTGCACCAGTAACCTGATGAATTTGGAAGTAAATGTCAAGGTGGCCTTTTTTATACCCAAGCTCGGGGTGTGGACCCGCTCGACACGCTCTCAGTCTGTATCAAGATGACGGGCTAACCAAGGCAAAACAGACTCCCTCTTATTGTAATTCCTCTAAAATACCCCACTCCAAATGATGTCCATGTGATATTCAAAGTCAGTCGTGTTGATAGGCAGGGTGTGCCCTGGACTGTAGAGGAACCTGTGGAGAGTAGTCTCATATATGTCGACTGAAAACCCATGCAATAGTGTAGTCGCAAGTGGACACTGGGCAGTGGTCTTGGCCTGTATTTTGATCGATCCTCTGAGGGTGGCAACATAGGAACCATAAAAATCCCTAACTATCTCCTCATTGAAGGACCCTGGGCTACGGGCCATCCATTCGCACCTATGCCTCTAGAAGATATCGTGGATGGCGGGCACGTATGAAGGCTGCCTATGAGAACCTAGAGCTCTTCGATGACTAGTTGAGCCATTTTCTCCTTCTCATTCAGCATGTGGGAGTCTCTGTAAATCTGATAATATACACTTACACACCATCAATTGGGCTCTTTAGCAAATAGAGGATGATTAGTGTTTGGGCGCACAGGGATTTTACCCGCACTGTCAGCATCAAAAGATGAGGCGTTGATACCATTAGAACTAGAGCTGGAGATAGAGCCAGTGCCGGATGCGGACTCAGATCCAACCGATGAACCTATTAGTGTATCCCCGTAATCAGACTGGGGGGTAGTGACCACGTCGGCTTGCACCTGCCGGTCTTGGTTTCGCGTAGTGCGTGATGCAGTGGGAGATATCCTGGTAGGAGGTGGGACATAATCTTCTTCTTCGTCCTCATCAATCAGCCCAAGAAGGAAATTTTGAAATTTGTGCCTAAGTGTCCTAATTGTCAACAAGTGAATGTTCGGCATCAAAAGCTAGGAGGATTATCTCAAGATATTAGCATTCCTACTTGGAAATGGGAAGATATTAATATAGACTTTATTGTTAGGTTTCCTCGCACCCGGCGACAACATTACTCAATTTTTGTTATCATATATCAAATCATGAAATCGTCTCATTTCATTCCCATAAAGGTTTCTTATTCGGCAGAGGGCTATGCCAAGTTGTATTTGGAGGAAATTGTGAGGTTGCATGGAGTTCCCTTATCTATTATCTCCGATCATGGTGCCCAATTCACTTCTTTGTTTTGGAAATCTTTCCAAAAGGGTCTTGGTACTTATGTTAAGCTTAGTACGGCCTTTCATCCACAAACCGGTGGGCAAGGGGAGCGTACCATCAGAACTTTGGACGATATGTTGAGTTTGCCTACAACAACAACTATCACTCAAGCATTGGTATGGCTCCTTTTGAGGCCCTATATAGTAGGAGGTGTAGATCTCCAATAGGTTGGTTTGAGGTGGGTAAAGTTTCCTTAATAGGTTTCGATTTAGTAAATAAAGCTATGGAAAAAGTTTGACTCATTAGAGAAAGATTTAAAATAACTTAAAGTCGACAAAAGTCCTATGCCGATGTGATAAGAAGAGATCTTGAGTTTGAGGTAAACGATTGGGTCTACTTGAAAATATCACCCACAAAGGGTGTAATGAGATTTGGGAAGAAAGGTAAGCTTTGTCCCCGTTAAGTGGACCCATACCAGACTTTGAGGTGAATCGGCAAGGTCGATTCCTATAACTGATACACTTAAATTACACCTCTATTAAAGAAGTAAAAGCGGTTGTCGTCGAATAAAGAACCCAAACACAAGGGAGTAGGAACTACTTCTAACAACCCAAAATGCATGAAACTCTATTCATTATCATGGAGGAACAAACATCTCCTAACTAAAACATGCTCAATACACACTCAGGTAGCCTAAATGCAATTTACTCTCACAAAGCATTTATTCAAAGAGGAATCTTTCAACTCCAAACTAAGGCATGCTCATTAATTAATCTCATGAAGTACATATGCAATTCTACTCAAATGCACTAAACCATGAGGGAAACAATGAATATAAGTCATTTCTAAAAAGACTTATGCATTTCCATGAACATGCATATTAGGAAATCATGGCAACACATAAACACACAATAACCTTACTTTTTAGGCATACTATCTCCCCCTTGGTCGTAAGCCTATACAATCACTTCTAAGCATCATTCATGCTAAAGATAACTTCAAGGTCCAACATAACCATTCACAAAAGACAATAAATCCAGAATTTACTAAAGCATAAAACACACAACGGAGGCAACATGAGGAGATCACTCTTTATCTTCTCTAGATTGGAGATCATAAAATCTATTCCTCTTTTGAGCACTCTCATCCTGACCACTAGAGGGAACTTTCTTGTCCTTCCTTCCCTTAGCTTTAAGAACAGGGCTATCTCTCATTTTGTGCCCATCCTTTTGATGTTTGCGTAATCAACAACACACCCTCCAATGCAAGTGTCTACGATAGTATAATAACCCAACCAAGGGTTGGGATTGTCCCAAGAGAGCAATTTTGAGAATTTGTAGAAAAATAAAATTTCGTTCTAACTAGTCGTAGCTAAAGACATTAACGAGTAAAAACATTGTAAAATAAAGGGGGACACAAAAGTGTCAAATATCGATTTGAGGTTTTTGTCACAAGTATAGCAAACACATTAGAAATAACAAAGAAATCTATGAATGAGAGGGGATTCTTGGGACGTGACCAGAATATGGGTTAAGCTAGATTATTGGGTACATGCTTGCGATAGAAATTATATAGAGTAATAGTGACTAGGCTTAGCTTTATGTGGGAATAAGTTCTCTCTTGAGCAACTTATCCAGTTTCAAATGGATTCCTCTCGGACACCCACTTGCCGTATGAAAATCAGCCTACGCCTTACCCCACTCACTCTCTTGAGCTGAGTGTTAGGATATGGGACTAGGGTTCACTCTCTCGAGCTAAACCTCATGTCAACCCACTCCTTAGGCAATCAATCTAGTAGTCTTGGTTTCACAACTTCTCTCTCTAGCAAGCCGAAAACACATAAATAAACTTGTATTTACAACTACAAATTTGTTAAATTCATCCACAACTACTAGACAAAGTCATAATTAAACTACATCTAATCTATCAATAAGCAAGACCCAACAACAATATTAACCCATATTCATTAAATCACACCCTAAAAATGGGGGGGGGGTTTTAGCCACACATCAAGAGATAAAAATGTATAACTAAATGAGCTTGCATTCAAATGGGTATGAAGATTTAAGTCTTGTTACAGGCCAAGAATAAAGAAATCAAGAGACCCAAGTCGAAATCCTTGGAGATGAAACCCTCTTCTTCTTCAAGTTTCCAAAACCATCTCCAAACTTAGCGCAAAAATAAAAAGCACTGAAAACTATATTAATTGTTTCACACACTAAAAATCTTATCCTAAGCTATAACTCTCAATGAGTTTTTATAGTTTTCAAAAATCTGTGCTGCAGCGAACCATTCAACGATATTACTCGGAATCGCAGATCAACTTGGTGATTTGCCGTTTGGTGTAGTTCATTGTAGTTTTGCACCATCCTTTGGCATCGTCGTGCTCTGGGTCATTGGGCACCATAGTACTACTTCGCAGAACTTCTTGGCAATGCACCGACTGCTCCCTTTTTCTGCCAACTTTATCCTTTTCTTCTAGGCTCAGCACATTGGAACAAAAGGCAAAGTGAGACCCTTCGATGACTTGCCAAGTGGACTCGGCGATCCTCATGCCTTCATTTCTTCGTTCTTTTCAGCCTTTTCATGCCTTTTTGCATTATAGTGTCTATGCTTTCCTAATAACTTCAAATACCTAAAACTTAAGGGTTTTCATCAGATATTGAGATAAACTAAGCATTTAAGGACACAATTTCTATTAAAATATAGCCCTAAATAAGTCCAATTTGTGGACTCATCAACACCCCCAACTTAAAGTTTTGCTTGTGCTCAAGTAAATTCAAGTTCAGCTGTTCAAAAAGGGTGTCTCAAACAGTGCTACACAAGAATCAATCATGAATGCACACAACAAGGTTCAATTTACTTATGCAAAGATCAAATGTACACTCAAACATTCAAGTTGTGATTCACCAATATCAAAGAATCTCATGCTCACAATACTTGCTTCAAATATAAGTTCAAGCTCAACTATAGTGTTCAAATGCCTTCACAGAAAGGTTGATTCCATATTCACACAATGGTTTACAGTTAAAATCTTCGGAATCAGATGCAATGCTCACTATCACAAGGAAGAACATAATGCATGCTTTCACCCATAGGTTTACCCGTATTTTCCAATCAACTTTTGTTTCAGCTCACTCAAGATCAAAATGGTCTTTTTAAGGCTTGTAACGGGGCTGAGTGCAAAGGTATGGTCATTTAGGCGCAATGACTTTCATCCTCATGAAATGTGGTGCTCACAACACTTCCTTTCCTTTTCTTTCATCATTTTCATTAGTGCTTAGAAGTAATCCTATTATTCACTTTCTATGAATTGTTTGGAAACCCATCCCTTTTGTACTTTATTCCATAACTTTCTTTTTTCTTCTTTTTCTTTTTCTTTCTCTTCTTTCTTATTTTTTTTATATGGAGGGGTTCCATTTTCCTCAAAAGCATGGGTAGGAGAGACTTTCTTGCACTTCTTGACTTTTCCTTTTCTTTTCACCACACTCTTGACATAGGCTTTTGGCCTAAGTTGGCTATTCAAACTAACCACAACTTCATGAGGATTATGGGTGATGGATTAAGGAAGTTCTATTTTTCATCAAGTTTCTTCCAAAGAAAAGGTAAGGCTCAAGGGTGTTCAAGAGAGAATCACACACTCACAACGTAGGTCACAAAAGAGGTAAATCTCAAACTGGTTCACACTCTTCGAAGTTGCCTAGGATCATATCAAGAGATAGAATCACTTAGTTGATCGGACCAATGGGGCAAATTCTAGGATCTATCATGTATAGTTTGCAGGAAAACTCACCACACTAGGCATTGACACTACAACTTAAACAAGACTCCACACTTTCGCTAGTGTGCAATGATCATCACAAGAGAATCAAGTTGATACAAGGCTAGTCATAACGAGATGGAAAGAGTTCACATATCATCTATGCAATTTCATTTGGCCTCATCGTAGTTGTTCATTCAATTGTGAGCACTATTTAAGTCATCGGTGTTGATCAAAATTGAGACTCAAATTTTGCAAAAGAACAATCACGTTTAACACACGAAGGGTGGCAAAAATGTGCTAAAATTTTAAAAAAAATTAAAGGGTCAAAATCATCCTGCAAAGTAAAATAAAAGGAGCCATAAGCTCAATCATCCATAGAAACAGATAAAACACAATTTTAAAGCAGAACAACCTAAATATATACACAAAACATAACTATTAACACAAAAGGTGTGGGCCTCACCCCACCACAAATAAAAGGTCTTTGTCCTCAAATGCAAAAACGTATCAACAGTAAAAAAATGATAAGATAGAGAGGGAGGTAAAGAAAAATCCTGTCTATGTAGTATCTCTCTTTGTCTGGGTCTTAGCGGTTGGTGTAGCCGTCTGTATATGGGCATCAGTTCCCAATGTAGTCTCATATGAAATAGCAATACTAGCTCCGCTAGGAGCTGCTGTGGGCGTCTTAGTCGACAATGTCTGGATCACTAGCTACACAACTGTCTTTATAAGATCTGGCAAGTCTCTGAATATGCCCTCATATCTACTCTCCTATGTCTCCTCAGCATGTACTGATATCAGCTCCTCGTCAGTCTCTGTATGTGTTGCACCACCCCCTTCACCTCTCTGATAGTCTCAGGAGGATCCTCATCATCTGCACTCTCTATTAATGATGTGAAGTCAGTAGACTTAAGATAGTCTACGTCCTTCCTCAAACTCGCAATCTCATCTTTTAAAGACATCAACTCAGAAGCCTCCCCCCTATATGTTCTCACAAGCAATGAATCTCACTGTCAAGGCATCAATAAAAGTCTGAATGGGGTAAGTGTTGCTAGTATGGCTCTGTCAATCATCTCTGAAAAAGACCTCTCCAGTCGGGTAGCTCATACATCCATTAAATAGGCCAATTGTCCCATCTTCAAGATCATGGCCTGAGTGATCCTGGCAGGCTGAGAGGATGAGGAAGCACCTAGAGCCTCTAAGGAAGAGGAAGAAGGAGCGGGTATACTTAAGGGCTCAGAAGTCGGAGAAGGTAAAGATGCCTTTACTGGTAATGAGTCAATATTGATCTCTGGAGAAGTGTCTGCTGTAGATGGAGGAGTTGGAGTGGTGGATCAAGGATTTCTGATCTAATATGGGTCGTTTAACTATTTATATCATAGTTCATTCCTCTGTGCCTCCATCAGTTCATCTTCATCTGAACCCACACTCTTACTATTATATGTTATTGGGTCATTAGTGTAAAAACCGACACTGTCGGAGCATGCATCTGATTGATCAACGACCTTTCCCTGCCCTTGCCTTTACAACTAGTTGTGTAAAGTTTTGTGGCCTTGTTCCTGGATGCAGTTGCATCCTCATTGAGCGTGGTCACTTTTTCTTTGCCTCGGGGTGGTGTGTTGCTACCTTCTTTGTTAGGTTTAGTCATATCTAGAAAAGATTGGGATGAGTTAGGAGAGCAATAAAGTAGAAGGAAATGCAATCTTCTATAGAAAAACTCTCCAAGTGGATCAGCAAGTCGTCGAACCTCTTTGGTGAGCTAACTCGAGCTCGCCGCAAGGGTTGGCTTCAAATCATAGCAAGTTGGCAATGGGAAGGTATTTTCATCAAATCACCGACTTTTTTAGGTGAGCAAGGGTTTGTCCACCTAAATTTACAGTGAATAAGGGTCTCAAGGATGCAAATAAAGGGCGCTAAGAATACTTTCGACTAGTCGCTGAGTATTTTTGGTGCCCCTCAAACTTCTCTTCGAAAGTTACAATATCAACTATCAATCAAGGTGCCAAATTATCGGTGAGATGGGGACATTAGGTGAAACACCGATTCGTTCGGTGGGCTCGACCTAGCTCGCCAATCAACCCAACGTGCGTATTTTCAACCCATCTTTTTGAATTCAATCCCTTAACTCCCGAAAATAAAACTTAAGCATGCACTCACGAAACTAAAACAAGACACGCACTACCCATGGAAATTTCACTCATTTAAGATCACACAAGTGATGAACTTTTGACTATCAAATTAATATGGGCAAGATTTTCAGAGTTAAATAGGCATTTAAGCATTCTAACCCTATCAGAGAGGCCCAACACACATTAATAGGATACGATCATTGAAAAATAGTATAAATTATTTGAAAATAAACTTGGGATTTGGAGAACTGACCTTTTGTGCCAATTAAAATGTGATTGAATAGCTAGGCAACAAAGAAATCATATTCCGAGCACAAGTCAACCAACCAAAATAATATTATAATGGTAAAATAGGGAAAATACTACATTGGTGTGAGTTTGTGAAGATTAAGAGCGAGGGAAAGTGAATGATTTCAAATTTCTAGGGCTTTGGCCATTTTAAACCGTCCAGTTCGTGCCCATTTGGCGACATTAGTTGCACTCGCTGATCCAATTGGTGACATGCCGAGTTGACATTTCACTCACCGAGTTTTATAGAACCTTTAGTCAAGTGAGTGTCTAAATGACGGTCTTCATCATGATCGTCAACCTGTTCGGTGATTCACTGAATGGAACTATTAACTCGCGAGACATAATTTCCACCCATTCTCCACAGTTTAACCTGTACATTCAACACACCGTTATTTCTGAAACAATAATAAAGCATTTAAAAAGTTTTTGGGTTGCCTCCCAAATAATGCCTTAGTTAACATCGTGGCAAGACCATATCAGCTGTCAAATTCCATTTTTGGGGTTAGCCGTAGTATCAATAGGCAACCCATTGTTTTGTTTCGAGTGTAGATCGGGGAACACATGACTCATAATCTTCTCAAGCAGCTAGACAACTCTGGATTGAGACCAAATCAATCGCTTCATTCCTTTAATATTTTCCTACATTTCTTCCAAGTTACTATCTTCCTAGGTTACCTTGTGGAGAATGACTGAGAGCATGCCCTCAAGGCATTTAACATCATTGTTATTAGGAGTTCTTCACTTATTAGGAGGGATGTATTTATCCTTCCTTTAGTACTGGACTTCTATCCTTACCATCTTTTTGGCCAATTCATTAATTTGAGTCATTAGGGTGGCCAACATGAAGTCTTTTTCTACCTCTTGGTGTGTTTCAACCATTTGATTAAGCAGTTGGGTTGCTTTCACATATGACTATTTTGCAAGGCCTCCCAGAATGAGTTGCTCGACCAACCTCTTGGTTTCTGGACCAAGGCTTTTGTAGAAGCAGTCCAAGAGTGCCATGTCAGGAAAGTTATGAGTTGGACATTGAGTGATCAGGTAATTAACCTTTGCCCATGACTTGTGGATCCGTTCACCTTTCAATTGCTTGAAGGTGAGAATACGATCCAGAACATCATTACCTCTAATGGAGGAAACTCCATTAGCTCCCGAATACTGCTTGCCATGCTTGCTTCCTCTATATTTGGACACAGACAAACCAACAAAACAAAAACTAAAAATTAAGTGAGTAAACTATAACTAAGAAGAAAAAAATTTCTATTAATCTAAAAATTCTCGAATAACACCACTCCCCGGTAGCGGTGCCATTGTGATGTTTACGTACTCAAGGACACAACTTCCATTGCAAGTGTCTACGATCATGCAATAGTATAATAACCCAACCAAGGGTTGGGATCGTCCCAAGAGAGTGGCTTTGAGAATTTGTAGAAAAATAAAATTTCATCCTAACTAGTCGTAGCTAAAGACATTAACGGATAAAATCATTGTGAATTAAAGGGGGACACAAAAGTGTCAAATATTGATTTGGGGTTTTGTCACAAGTATAGCAAACACAGTAGAAATAACAAAGAAATCTATGAATGAGAGGGGATTCTTGGGATGTGACTGGAATACAAGTTAAGCTAGATTATTGGGTACATGCTTGCGATAGAAAATTTATAGAGTAATAGTGACTAGGCTAAACTTTATATGGCAATAAGTTCTTTTTCGAGCAACTTACCCCGTTTTAAATGTGTTCCTCTCGGACACCCACTTGCCGCATGAAGACCAGCCTACGCCTTACCCCACTCACTCTCTCGAGCTGAGTGTTATGATATGGGACTAGGGTTCACTCTCTCTAGCTGAACCTCTTGTCGACCCAGTCCTTAGGCCATAAATCTAGTAGTATTGGTATCACGACTTCTCTCTCTAGCAAGCCGAAAACACATATATAAACTTGTATTTAAAAATACAAATTTGGTAAATTCATCCACAACTACTAGGAGAAATCACCATTAAACTACATCTAATCTATCAACAAGCAAGACCCAACAATAATCTTAACCCATATTCACTAAATCATACCCCACGAATGGGGGTTTTTAGCCACACATCAAGATATAGAACTTTATACCTAAATGATCTTGCATTCAATTGGGTATGAAGATTTAATTCTTCTTACAGGCCAAGAATGAAGAAATCAAGAGACCCAAGTCTAAATCCTTGGAGATGAAACCCTTTTCTTCTTCAAGTTCCCAAAATCCTCTCTAAACTCAGAGAAAAAATAAAAATTACTGAAAATTATATTAATTGTTTAACACTCTAAAAATCTGATCCTAAGCTATAACTCTCAAGGACTATTTTTAGTTTTCAAAAATATGTGCTGCAGCGGACCATTCAATGACATTAGTCGAAATCACCGATCAACTCGGCGGTTCACCCTTCGGTGTAGTTCTTCGCCATTTTGCACCATACTGCAGCATCATCGTGCTCTGGGTCATTGGGCGACATAGTACTACTTTGCGGAACTTTTCGGCGATTCACCAATTTCCCCTTTATCCGCCGACTTGAACCTTTTCTTCAAGGCTTAACACATTGGAACAAAAGGTGAAGTGAGACCCTTCGGTGACTCACCAGGTGGACTCATTGATCCTCATGCCTTTATTTCTTTGTTCTTTTCAGCCATTTGTTCCTTTTTGTGATGTAGTGTCTATGCTTTCCTAAAAACTTCAACTACCTGAAACTTCAGGGTTTTCATCAGATATTTAGAAAAAATAAGCATTTGAAGACACAATTTCTATTAAAATATAGCCCTAAATGAGTACAATTTGTGGACTCATCACCTTTTTGAACCCATAGATACCATTTATGACGTATAGGCACTTACCATGGTGGTTCCTCCCACACTTGGTGCAAATAGGCTTAGGAAATGGAGACCCACTACCTTTCTCTTGGTTAAACCTAGGGGTGTTGGTAGAGTCTTGGCGGGAATACTTTTGGTTAGACATAGACCTGTCCTTGCCCTTTTTGTCTCCCTATGCATTTCCTTTAGCTTTTGCTCCTCAATTTGTTGAGCATGCACCATGAGATGGGAAATATTCATACTTGGGATAAGCATTGCCAAACGGCATTCATTGACCACTAATTCGGACACTCCCATTACAAACTTATTTATCTTGGTTCTTGAATCCCCCACTATAGTTGGAGCATATTTGGATAGTTAGATGAACTTAAGGGAATACTCTTTCACACTCATACCCCCTTGTTAAAGATTTAGGAATTCTCGCATCTTTAGTTCCCTCAACTCTAGGGGAAAGAACCTATCAAGGAATACTTCTTTGAACCCTTCCCACTCTATTAGGCCCTCTTCTACCGACCTATTGTCTTTCCATTATTCATACCAAATTTGTACTACATCTCTCAATTGGTAAGCGGCTAGCTCCTCTTTCTTTTTAACACCCCATAACTAGAAACAAATAGAATTAGAAAGATTCATTTTGGGAAAGAATGAAAATCTGGAAATGTGTTAAGTTAAGTGAAGTTTGGGTTTTAATTCAACTTCAAATGACCATAACTCCTAGCTCAGGATGAGTTAGGTGTTCTTCAAGATATCGTAGGAAAGATCTTGGAATAATCTTTCCAACGCTACCAAGTTTGCGCAATTTCAAGTTCGAATGATCAGTGAGATATGCCCATTTAAAGTTGGGTTGTTCAAATAAGGAAAGTCTAATCTGAATTTTAGAAGGGCATTATGGTCTTTAATACCCCATGACTTAATTTTGTTTTTGGTTCTTAATTGAGATCTAACTGATAGGATTCAGTTTACGCTTTTACCAGATTGAGTTAGGATTTTAGAGAAGAGAAAAGAGGAGGAGGAGCAGGAATCATCAAATTCTTCAAGTATCTCTTGTGGATTTCGTTAAGGGGTGATCCCTACTAGGTATGTGAGATCACATAGCATTAGGTTAGTTCACCCACGTGCCAATCATGATTTATTTCAGTGTATTGTCATTCTTGAGATTAGAAAAATTGAGTTCTTGATGAATATTGTTGAAAGTTTCGTTTGAATCTTGAATGATAAGTTGTTGAGAAGTTCTTGGGTTCAAATTCATGAAATTATTTGTCGTTTCGAATAGATTCTTGCATATTTTGGTGATGTAGTTGAATCTAAGTGATTGGAGAAAGAACTACTTCAGTTTAGAGTTAAAAAATGAGATAGAAAAATTAGAGATTTTCTGGGAAGAGGCTTCGGGCATCGCGCCTCTTAAAGCACCCCATTTCAGAGCCTAAAGTTTGAGCTCTGGGGCACCACGCAAGACGGAGCCCCTCAACTTCAGCTTTGAAGTTTTGGGTCTGGCACCCCGCCCCACTCAGAGTACTAGGGACGCCAGGTCTTCTACTTCTTTTCCATTCTTTCCGTACTAGTTACCTTGAAATGTACAAATGTTTCCTAGTTGATTCCTACACTCTAAGGTACGTTTTAAAAACATGAAATCATCTATAACATGAGATCATGAGCCTTGAATCCAAAATTCAATTCAAGGAAAGTTAAGATCAAAGTGAAGAGAAGTAAGAGTCAAGCCAAAAGAAGTTCTTAGAGTTTTTCAAAAGTCTTTTCCAAATGTTTCAACTTTGTTTTAAGACATAAATTTCAAGTTGAGTAAAGAGTAAAGAGTAAATGTTGAAGTTCATTTCTTCAAAGAGTATATGGGACTATGTATTCCCAAAAAAGTTAAAATGTACACATTTAAGAAGGAAAGGAAACCTTAATTTTCAAAGAGCCTTTGAGCTAATTTTCAGAAAAGGGCAAACACTTTCACAATTAAGAAAGAGAGGAAACTTGGATTTCTAAGATAGCCTTTGAGCTAAGTTTTTGAGCAATTATCTCAAATCACAGAAAGAAGTATGTTTTTAAACATAAGAGCTAGCATCATATTTTGGGAGTAGTATTGAGCACCGGTATGGGGGTGAGGTAAGACAACTCACAACCCCTATAAACCATGTAGCCATTATGGTAGAAAAGGGTCATGCTTTTTAGATGATTCCTTAGTATTTTTTTGTCTGGACCCGAGTCTAGGCCCCGGATGCGACACAACGTACTCGACCTTGAAGGGGTCTTATACAAGCCTCATAGCTCATTCATTGCATAGGTAATAGAAATTGTACGAAATTAAAACTTTCTTAAAACCAAACTACCAAAATGCTCATTTAACAATCTTTCAAAAGACACAACAGAAACTATATCTCACATGGCCATCTTAGACACAATCTTCAACAAAAGTAGGGAGACGACCCTTTACAATAGAAGTCTCAACAATAGTCTTACAGCATGAAAAGGAAAGAAACTTCTAAACACTTGTCCTCTTTCTATGAGGACATACCCAAAATGTCTTGGAGAACTCTAATCCAAGCTTCACTAGAGAGAATGCGATCACTTGCCAAAACCTACACTTGTAGAAAAAACATAGAAGAAGAATGGGTTAGCACAATTAGGTACTGATGCGATACAGATCTCATCAAGGCCATTTACTAGAAGGCAAGCTCATAACATTCAAAGGATGCAAGGGTTATTCATGAAGATAGAGGTGCTCGAGATGGTATTAATGGCAAAAAAGGGATTTAGACCTTGAAGATAACATGGGGTCCTTTTGGCAAGCAAAACCCACTTGGCGCATCGCCCAAGGAACTAGGCGATGGTCCCGGCTCGTCTAATGTTGCAGAATGTGGCTAGAGATGACGCTAACACAGAGAAACTCACCATCAAGGTCGGCGCACCGTCGAGTCCACTAGGCGAGCCTGACTTGCCTCGCCCTTTATCACTTCTAGGTCACTTTTGGGCCCTTTTATGATGTAATAGTCTAAAAATATAAATTGGTCTTTAGGGTTCATTATAGGGTAGATTATTTTGAGTGTTGCAAACTGAAAACTCATGTTTGAGTGTTGAGAGCTTGGTTAAGCTTTTGTTGCCTTTTGTTAGAAACGTTGGTTGTTTGGGATATCGATTCCCTTGAGGTCATCGTAAGTGTTAGGTGCTATAGTTGGATCAATGAATCGAGGTCAATGGGTTTAATATACTCTTTGGTTGCCTTTTGTTTCCTCTTGTGTGTCTGTCTATATATCTTTACTTTATTGTCTTTCAATTTCTACATATTATCATCATTTCTCTTGTGAGAATCGTTTCATTTGGTATTAGAGTTGAGTCTAGACTCTTTCCTACGATGTTAGTCTTGAGGTTTTCTTACCAAAAAAAAATTTGTTAATTTTTTTTGAGAATTTACTGAAATGGGTTTCTTAAATCTGAGTCTTGTTTGAGTTTCTATGATTGGAATAGTGTTTTCCAACTATAATCGAGTCTTAGGCTGAGATTGGAATCCACCATTGAAGACTTGAAGGAGCTTGAAGAAGACAAAGTGGGTTTTAAAATTTTAAGGTTTTGGTTTGGAATTGAAGGCTAAAAAGTATTTGATGTTGTTCCCCATATCGAGTAGAGCCTTCATCTAAATTTTTGTGGAATTCCGAGGCAAAAAAATTAAGGGTTTTATTTTGGGTGTTCATCTTGTTCTTGAAGTTCTTGAAGAACATTCAAACCTTCAAGGAAGAGAATCTTTGAAAATAAGGTGTTTGATTCAAAAAGGGAAGAAAGAGAAAGATTAAATGTGTTTCTTAAAGAGGGAATTTACCTAAAAGGGTAAATACTAAAGGACAAGTGCAGGGAGGGAGCACAGGAGTTCCACTTTCGAATTTTGCTGGTGCAGATTTTGGATCATTGGGTGAGCCATGACTTAGCTTGCCTAGTCCATTCCGCACCTCGCCCTTTGGGGAGGTTGGTCACCGAAGTGGCTGCCATTTTGAGGAAGCTACTGGAACTTTAGGTGAGATCAAGCTTTGGTCGCTGAGTCCATTCAGCACATTGCCGAACTACCATCCCTATCGCTGAGTTACCTTATCCGTTTGCAGAGTTTGGTGAGTTTATATTCAAGTTGACGAGCTGAACTTCAACTTAGGAGAAGAAAACAGGTCATTCGGTGATCGGAAATTCAAGTTATTCCAAATCTCAAGTTCTAACTTCTTAGTTTTGTTCTTTTTGCTTCTCAAACGTTCTCAAGAATCCTAAACCAATTTTCAACTCGTAATTAATGTACATGTTGGCTATTGGTTCTTGAATCCACTTCTTTGTTTGTGCCTTTTCTATTCGTGCTTTTCTCGTTCTTCATAGTTAATTCTTGATTCAAGTCTGTTTGTTTCAATTGAGTCATCCGTTCTTCTTAAAAACAAGAATCTATTCTAACCAAGAGTAGAAAATTGGTACTTAGTGACCAATGGAGTACAAACAATTGTCAACATTAGCTGAGCCAATTGAGAGGCAACTAAAGGTGCATAAACAAGCGTGTTTGTGAGTTCTTTACTATGTTGGAAGTGTTGAAAAACGTGAGAGGTGATATAGCAAGGATGGACAGTAGGCTTGCTACTTTGGAAGGTAGATTCAACTCTAATGACTCCACACCACAACCCACTTTTCGTGCTTCTACAAGTGGGCATGATCACACTAATTCTCCTACTCTCACACTGAGAACCCTCCACCAAGCTTTGCAACCAAATTTCAATCAATTGGGTTCAAATATCCAAAGTTCCAATCGACCGTTCCACTTTCCGCTTAGTCAAGAAGCTCCACCAAATCAAAGCCATCCTTACCAAACACGACTTAACAAAAATATTCCTTACCAAAGACCAAAACCACAACCAAATCCCATGAATGAGGTGAGGAATGAAGATCAAGGAGGTTATGAAGGTGAAGGTGAAGGTGAAGAAGCGCCATGGAATGAGTCACCAAGAAATTGACCAAGAGGTTAAGAGGTAGATTGCGTCCAATGCCATTAGATAGGAGACAACATGGGAACAACCCTCAAGGTGGAAATCAATGGGAAGTCAATGGCAATTATGAAGTTGGTCAAGAAGCTAAAGAAGAACACGATAATCGCTATCAAGGAGGGCATCAAAGGGGTTACCATTACAATGACCAAGGTGGCCATAGAGGCCGAGATGTTGGCATCAACTCTATCAAAAGGACTCTGCCAACATTCAAAGGGGAATGCAATACCGATCCTTACTTAGAATGGGAGTCGCAATGTGACCGGATTTTTTATGACAATAAATTGGCAGAGGTCAAAAGTAGTTGTTATGCTAGCACCCAATTAAAGGGTATGATGTCACATGCTTGGAATACATGAAGAGGTATCACTTAGTTGTTCAAGAAGGTCATCCTCCACCATGGCTCAAATTTAAAAGATTGATGAAAGCTAAGTATGTGCCAGAAAAATACCGCCAAGGGTTACTTGACAAATTGTACGACTTGAGTTAAGGAAGTAGAAATGTTGAAGCCTATCATGATGAGTTCCAAAGCATAGTCATGAAGCTAGAATATCAAGAGATCGAAGAGCATGATGTTATTGACTTCAAGGTTGGGTTGAACAAAGAAATTTCTTCTCAGATGACCCTTCATAGGTTTGCTACCTTGAATGATGTCTTTGAGGAATCCCATGAGATAGAACTTGAATATAAAGAGGAGAATGTGGCTAAGTATAAGACTTCATCTTCAAATTTTTGGAGCAAGAACCAGGTGGCCGTTCAAACATTGTCGAGTTGGAGCATGCGTGCGGATCTCAAGAAGATGTATGAGAAAAAGCCCTTTGAAGGGAACACTCCAAATTACCCACAAGATAAAGGGGTACCACTGACCCAATCAAATTGCCTATAGGAATTCAATGTCACAAATGTAGATGATGGGGTCATATTATGCGTGAGCGTCCAAATCGATTGAATGCTCTAAAGTAGAGAGGTGAAATCTATCTTAGTGCCGAGGAGGAACCAACAGGTGGATGTGAAGAAGGTCCTCAAAAAAAGGATAAGTTTGAGGATATGGAAGATGAAGAACTAGACCTTTGTGTCATAGAAGGAGAAAGTGTCGCTCCTCTATATGTGGTGAGGCGAGCAATGATTAGTAAGGCCTTGGATGATCCCAGCCAAATAGAGAATCTATTTCACTCCAAATGCTTTATCAAATATAATGTGTGGAGTTGTGCAAATGTTGCTAGTACTGCATTAGGGAAATTCTTAAAACTTCCTACCACTAAGCATGCTACACCTTAGAAACGTCACTGGTTGAGTGAGTGTGGAGATGCAACGGCCCTCAAAATAAAGTAGGATAAAGTAGAGCCTCACATGGGTTTTATGCATTAATAAATTTTTAAAATAATTAATAATATCCTTTTAAGTCAGTTTTAAAGAGTTTGGAAGTCAAACATCAAGGGACGACCAAGACGTTTGAAAACTAGTCGTTTACGTGTTGGTGTGTTCTAGTATGTTGTTCATGTTTTTATGTGTTGTTTGGAGTGTAAAATAAGTGGAGGTGACCCTAGTGTCTTAAGAAATGTTTTTAGGGTCAAAACGTTCGGATACAATTCCCCGGGGGCCACCCTAAGGGTCCTCGATGAGGACCCCAACCTTGGTCAAGCAAGCTGGCAAGGTAGCTTGACATTACTTATGGAGGGAGCATCTCTGCGTCGCGGACTAGCTCCACCATAGACAAAGTTTGGGTTTGTGTATGGACATGTCGCGAACACTACTGCCTCGAAATTTAATGTCTAGAAACTTGTGGGAACACCTCCGCATCACGAACTTATTTCCCGACGAAATCTGCGAAAATAAAACTCAAGTTTGACTTATTTAAAATGGTCCAACTAACTGAGGGGTAGTTTGGGGAATTATTATAAACAGTTATTCTACATATTTTATGATATTTTAAGTTGGTTAAATCCCCAAAACCTTAAATTAGACCCTATTCTTCAAATTGACCCTTCCCTCTCAAAATAGATTCTCTCAAAAACTCCATTGAAGACCTTGATGAAGCTCAAGCTAAAAGATGGGTTTTCAACTAATTTCTTCTTCAATTTCATGGGTCGTCAATAATTAAGGTATGGTGACCCTTGATTCTTGAATAACCTCTCATTCAAGGAGTTCTATCAAAGATTTGCAAAAGTGATTCAAAGACCAAAATTCCCAATTTTCAATCTAAAGATGGGTTCCTTGTCAAATTATTTTCTAAAGCATTATATTGATGAATTAATGTGGAATTAATGTTTTTAAGACAACTTTCAAAGGAATTCTTGAAGAACCCATGATCCCCAAATTCTCAAAAATTGGCCTATGATGTGGGTGTTTGTGAATATGATCTCTATTGGTGAAATTTTGTTTAGATTAGATTTTATTGATGTTTATTATGATTATCTATACTTATTCAGGTTGAATTGTTGGTATATTGATGAATTGAGGATTGTGGCCTTATGGGCAAAGTTATGTGTTGATCCCTTTGTTTATCGAATTGTACTTAGACTATGTTTATAATATTGAATTACATTGTTAATTCCTATTTCTACCTATGTCAATTAATTATGAATTGTTGAGGATTGATCCATTGTGATCATGGCTTGGAGAATTGGTAAGTTGACCTAACTTCTAGTCTAAAATATGAGAATTGATGTTGTGAGGTTTGATCCACTTATGGTGGAGGTGTTTACTTCTTGTCTATCTATGCATGTTGATATCATGGCCTTGAAGGCAATAGATATGAAGTGAATTGATGATTATGATGCCTATGTTTATAAAGTTGTGATATGAAGGTTATGTATGGAATCGTCAATGCTAGCATGATGTTTAAAGTGTGTTGATGATGAGGAGTATAATGTGAATGATAATGTTAGGCATAAGGTGTGGTCTACATGATTGATTATGGTAGGTGCTATTGTGGAATGACCCCTACCTATATGACCCCTATATGAATGGTTGATCATATACATGTTAGGAGTACCTATTCAATGTTGAATGTGTATTTGTCTCCAATGATTCAGTGTGGGTGTGTGGTCTACAATCCCTAATGGCTTTATATGTGAATTGCTTATGATTTGGGGACATTGTGAATGTCTGGTCATCCCTTGAAGGGAAGTTCACTCAATATCAATGTTACTGCTATTATGTCACTGTGAGGACCAATATGCACACACACACACTCTACATGTATAGCTATGAATATGATATGGTATGGTGTCTATTGAAAGGTTAACTATTATATGCACCCTTATTTCTTGTTATGCATGCAAAGTGTATGATTAGCAAGGTATGAATATGTGTTATATAAAGGTTTTTGTGTGAAAGGATTTCTCACATATGTAGACACACACATGAATGAATGAATAAGGTTTATGATAATCTAGTGAAAGTGAGTCTCTTGAAAGGTGTCCTTAATTGTACTCTAAACTAGACTATGTTATGGATATGGTATGACTATGTGAAAGGTCATTCTCACATAATGTAGGTTCTATGATGAAAGGTCATTTTCAGCTTAGAAACCTTTGAGCTATATGATATGAGAGATTAAGTCCTTAAAGCCTATTTTATGAACTAATGTTAAATAAAGGCTGAAAGATGTTTAAAAAAGGAGTTGGATCTTAGCACCGAGTGAACATGAAAAATGAGATTAGGGGCTTGACGTTTAACAAGTCCGGCTTCCTACAAGAGAACCTTCCCATTTAGCAAGTCCAAGTTCCCAACATTGATGTTGTCTCATGAGATAGAAACCGCCACGCTTAGTAAACCAAGGTTTTCTAGTAGCAATCTAATTGTTCCATAACTAGATGCCCCCGCAGGTATTAGCTTAGTGGATCCACTAGGTAGTTATTATGTATGCATGTCCTATTTTGGCAAGTAGTACCCTCTCATTTCAGTGTGGGAGTAGAACACCGTATTCCAAGTAACTCAAATGATTTATGTTGGTTGTGGCAAAGTCTCCCAAAATTTAAGAAATGAACTAAGATAAGAATATGAATTTTAGTCATGATTTCTAGAAGAGTTAATTAGTGTAGGTAGGACTATGGACCCTACTTATGCATTGCACACGTGGACTCTAAGGGAGGTTATGATTAGGCTCTTTATGTAATGAAGACTATGTTGTATGTATGTTAATATGAAAGCATGTTAAGGTTAATTTTACTTATGTCAAGACATCAAGTATGATTATGCATGTGAATTACACTTATGACTTCTTAATGGGTTTGCTTTGTATATATGGGGGTATGGGACTCCATGTGTACATTGCACAAGTGAGCTTAGGAAGGGGTTGTGAGGGTGGTTTATCCATAATATGAACTAAATGGGTTATGACTAATGATGTAGTCAATGAATGACTCTTTATATGCTGTTATGAAGTATGTTGGTCTTATATCTAATGTTAAATGAAGATGTTATGACTTGTTGAATCTGATGTGCCTAGTCTATGGTGGCTTCCTAGGAACACGTGGTGGGAGTAGTATTATGGGATGCTACTTGGACATTGCACTACTGTGACTTGGGGGTTGTCTTAGGTGATGGTTCCTATGTGAAGAATATGTCTTATGGTGTGCTTATGACTCTATGAATATATGTTGTTGGATTAATGAAGGCTATATGTAAGTTCACCCTTGGTAACCTTAAGGTGATACGTTGCACCAAGTACTCCCTAAGGGTTGCTTGAGGAAAGGAGTTAAGATTAAGAGGAAGGTAATGTATTGTATGCATTGCATGTGCCTAAAATGTTATAAGTGGCTCTAGCTGCTATTATGAATAGTTTTCGTGTGTATGATAATGTATGTGATTTATATTTTGCCTATGTACTAAATGTTCTTGAAGTTTCTCTAAAAAGACATGATGCATAGTTTCCAACTTGATGTCCTTTTAAAAGCATGTTTTGTATGGTTATCATACTTAGTGCATTCTTGTACTAACACCATTCTTCTTTATCTTTTACACCAACTGTAGGTGGTGGTGGTGGCTAAAGGGCCTTTCTTAGAAGTGATGAGCTTGGCTTACTATTCCGAAGTTTAGGTGTGTCCTTAATGATTCAAGGAACTTTATGTTAATGATTTTCCTTAAGTTCTATGTACTAGATAGTAGTTTCTTTTGTATTGTAAGGATTGTGTCCCTCTTGTGTTATAGTCATGTTTTAAGATGGCTACCTTGAGATGTAGTACTCCGATTTTATATTAAAGGTTTAAATGAGATACTTTTAAGTCTTGTGTTATATTATGAAAAAGTTATAAATTTTTCGTTGTTTTTCTATGATAAATGCTATAACGAATGCTAAGGGCTTGTATAAGACCTCCGAGAGGTTGAATACACCGGCAACGGCTAGGGGGTGCTCTCGGGTCGTTACAAACTTGGTACCAGAGCATAAGGTTATGAAAATGGTCTTAGGATTCAACGTCTCATGATGACGTCTAGTAAAGTCTTGTTCATTGATTTTAGTTGCGACACATCTTTGTGCGAGAGGCTATAGGACGATAGAAGTTTCACTTTCTCCATTAATCTTGTGTCATGCCGTAGAGCTTAACTCCCTATGATCTCTCTCTCTTATTTTCCCTTATCCGGTGGTCTTCTAGATGCGATTACTTGGAAGGGGTGATGTTGCAAGGATCGAGGGAAGAAAGCGTGAGTTTTAATGCTTATTATGATGTGGTGACTATATGAGTATATATATGAAGGTAGATTTGGAAATCGTATTGTGATGCCAATCATGGCTATGTGTGACCTATGAGGTTGGGAGCATTACATTGAAAATGTTGTTTGGTGGTGTGCTTCTCGTATGGTAAGAGTAGTTATTGTAAGAATGAAATCTATTTTAGGATGATGAGTTGCTTTATGTTAATGGGTAATGATAGTAGAAAGTCATGGTGTAGATTTGAGGAATTTTGAAGGAATGTGGTAACTAGTGTGAGTTGAAAGTTGATTTTACTTATGAGTGATGCTTCATGGTTTCCCTTGTGTGAATCAGAGTTCTTTTGTATGCTTGCCCTAAGAGCGGAAAAAGGGGCTTTGCTCCATGAGTTGGGATAGTGCTTTACTCTAAGGTTAACTTGGAGAGTTGCATGCACCCCTTATTTCATGGGAAGGACAAGAGAATAGATGTTGACCAACTCTACGGAGGATAGTTGTCTTGTAAAGGTGATCTTAAGTATGGTCATTCAAAGAGGGTGTTTAGATAATACCTAGGCATGGTTGAGCGGAAAGTTACACCAAAGGTGATGACAGGGTATGGTGTGATAAAGAGTTGATTAAGCTCACCCCAAGTGGGGGATAATGTGCCTAGATGGTAAGGTTTTGAGTGCCCTTAATATTTCTACATCGATCTTCCTTGAGTTCTTCATGTTGAGAACCACTTTGGGTGATAGATATGAAGTGGAGTGGTATAGATACTTATTTTTTTGGATTCTTGAAATCCTCACCTAAGAGAGTATCGTGAAGACTTAATGGAGAATGGTTCCTACCTTAGAGATGAAGGAGGTAATTATTAAAGGAGTTTGCATAACTTGATCGCAAGATGGGGACATTATTCTTAATTGGTAAGTGATAGTTCTCTTGGTTACTTTAATGTGCTCTTAGATGGGTTTACCCTAAGTGGGGGATGATGAGTGAGTAGTAAGGTTGTTGATATCCTTATCTTTTCCTTCTATTCTTATTCAAGCTTGAGACCAAAGAGTTCCTAGTATCTTGTTCATGTTTTCGAGTCCTGCATATGATTATGAGTTGCTTGAGCTCCATATGTTATGCATGTCTTAGAAGACACTATGTTATGCATGTTTTGAAGGATTCTTGCTACATAAAAATGGAATTTTAGTAATAAAATTCATGTTTCTCATGTCAATATGCATCTTTATATGGTGAATGCACTCTTGATTTCATGAGGAAGAGAGTATGAGCATGCTTCGGTTAGAAGATGGAATTTCTCCTTAAAAGAATTGACCTTAGTGTAATGCTTGTTTATGAGTTTTATGATGCCATATGTGTATGTTGTGACTA
Organism: Solanum commersonii; assembly: GCA_029007595.1. Lineage (NCBI taxonomy): Eukaryota > Viridiplantae > Streptophyta > Magnoliopsida > Solanales > Solanaceae > Solanum > Solanum commersonii. Next base: position 8,683,640 of record JAJTWQ010000012.1, read on the forward strand.
GGAGAAGGTAGTCTCTCCTTGAACATAACCAAACATGGTAATGCCATATATGTTCTTGATAGTATGATGATTAAATGATAAGACTAGTAGATGATCTATAATCCTCATGTTAGGGTACAACTAGTATGAATTGCTTAATTGCCTTATGAGTGGAAATGTTGATCATGTCTATGTGTGCACTTGAAAGCCATTGCATAATGGACCCTATGATGATATAAAAAGGGGTAAATATCATGTCACGATTAGGAGAAGGTAGTTCCTCCTATGAACATGAGAAAGGCCTATGCGGTTGATGCATTATGAGTCGGTGAATAAAGTTTCTACTTTCTTGTGTTGCATAAGTTGATTTGAAGTGCATGCTTAAATGATTTCTTATGATAAAGTTGCAGAATGTTCTTTAATGAGATAGTTGCATGTTGTGTTTCTTTGGTGTTTGAAATGAGAATGATGATTATGACATGATTTCCTTGTACGTGTATATTTTTGTGAAAAATTGATGCTTAAGTTGTATTTTGAGTTTTCACAAACTTTATTTCTCATGGTTGAAATTGCACCCATAGATGTTGTGTGGTGTTGACTTCATGAGAGTTATAATGAGCATGCTTGATGTTGTCTTGTTGATTGCTTAATATATATGTTGATGCTCATTGAATATGGAGAAGGTAGTTCCTCCTATACTTATGAGAAGTAAAGAGTTTTAAGCATAGTGATGATTTGGAGAAGGAAGTTCCTCCAATGAAATGGGAAACAATAAAATTGATGCATAAGGAGTTGGTAGAGGTGTTGCTACTTTCTTGAATTGCACAAAGTTGTTTTGAGCCTTTTTTGTGAAGTTGATGTTCCTCCTTGATGTGTGCTCTTATGTTGATGTTGATGTGTATTGTGAGCTTCTAGATGGATCATTGAGTCCTCGGAAGTGTTTTCAGTATCATTCGAGGACGAATGTTCCTAAGTGGGGAATATTGTAACGACCCTCAAAATGAAGTAGGATAAAGTAGAGCTTCACATGGGTTTTATGCATTAATAACTTGTTAAAATAATGAAGAGTAGCCTTTTAAGTCAATTTTAAAGAGTTTGGAAGTCAAACATCAAGGAACGACCAAGACGTTCGGAAAATAGTCTTTTACGTGTTGGTGTGTTCTAGTATGTTGTTCAGGTTTTTCTTAATTCTTTGAAGTCTAAAATCAGTGGAGGTGACCCTAGTGTCTTAATAAATGTTTTTAGGTTCAAAACTTTCAAATACGAAGCCCCGGTGTAACGACCCAGAAAATGATAGAGTGAAACTAGAGCCTCACATGTGAGTTTAGAGTCGAGAACTTAATGAAATGGTTATATTTGAATTTGACCCAAAAAGTTCTTAAAAATGTGCTTCGGAAGTTACCGGAAACTTGTTTAGCTGTGTATTAAAAGATCCGTTTCGTTTTCGAAAAATTATTTCCTATATACTATTAGTTCATCCCCATCCCTAAAATCATTCCTCTCTCAAATATTTCTCTCCAACTCAAGAAGAAGAAGAAGTGGGAGCTAGGGCTTGGATTCAAACCGTTCATCAAATTTTGTGGGAGATCATAGCAAAGGTATGGGGATCCTTTATCCTTGATCATTCTTTCTTTCAAGGAGCCCAATCAAAAGGTTTTCAAGGTTTTTCAAATACACAAAAAAAAATCCTATTTCGATTCTAGCATGGGTTCTTGCATAAGAAAGGTTTTAAATGATGATTTATATTGTTATTAATGATTATTAATGATTTTTTAGAAAGAAATCCCCATGAACCCATGTTTTCCCTAAATTCCTAAAGTTGGCATATGAAGTGGGATTATTGTTTGTGATTGAATGATGATAGAATTATGCTTAAATGGAGTTGAAGAGTTGATTTTATTATTAGTTATGCTTATCTATTGTGAATTATTGGAGAGTTGAGGAATGATGATGTGAATGAAGATAATGTGATCACGTTATGAATGTAAGGGTGTTGTTGTAGGTTGTTCACTAGTTTGGTTGTATAATTACTACCCTATTTTCCATGCTCTTTGATTCCATTACATGCCTTCAAGGTGTTTGACAAAATGTCCAACTATGGAGAATTGATGAATCGATGCTTAAAAGCTTGAGTTATGAGATGTATGGAAATTTCATAGATGTGTTGATGACACTCATGAATGTTGATGATAGAATATGAAGGATTCTTCAATGTAAAGTATACCTTGAATTGATAGGGCTTATGCATCCTTTTCTCGGTATAAATGATTATATTGTTGATTGTTGAATCCTTGGATCGGTAGGCCTATGGCACCTTCCACACATGCTTATAATGAACCTTGGATCGGCAGTTTATGGCACCCTTCCATTAATGAAAAGTAATGAACCTTGGAATCGTGCTTATGGCACCCTTTCCATAAAGGTTAATGATGAGACTTGAATCGGAGCCCATGGCACCCTTTCAAGTGGAGTTAATGAGCTTTCCTAAATGTACCTTGAATCGGTGCTTATGGCACCCTTTCATGTGTTAAATAATGAGACTTGAATCGCAGGCTTATGGCACCCTTTTCATGTCTCGATAATGTCAAAGTAATGAACTATTCTATGGGAATGTAGGCTAAGCACCGAGCGGATTTGGTTAGATGGAAACTCCCTACGCTAGGCATGAGTTTCAATGATCGTCTACCTTATCCCATAAACTATGTGCCCGCATAGGAAGCTAGTGGGTCCATTAAGCTATATACCGGTCTTCCTTAGGCAAGTAGACCACCTCTTTTTCGTGTGGGGACTCATGACACCGGATTCCATGACAAGCTCTCATGGTCTATGTCGGATAAATGCTTACTTGCCATCATGTGAGATTTCATCATGGTTTCTTGACAGTTCTACAAAGTGTAGGTAGTAGTATGGGATGCTACCTATACATTGCACGAGTAGGCTTGGAGAGGGTCATAGTGAGTTTCTCTAAATCCTAATGTATGTGACATGAATGTGCCCTAAATGGTTTCTTAAAGAATGTTGGTCTATTGAAGTTATGTTGTAAATGAAATGTCCTTATCTAAGGTAATCTTGGGAACACTTAAGTGTGCTTGAAGAGGTTGTATGGGCGGTCACTTGTCTTACTTCAAGTGTGTCTTAAGGTTATATTAGATAGAGGTCCTATGGTAATGAAATGGCATGTGTTCCTTTAAAGTTAAGCACGGGTTGTATATGAATATATGTTGAGTATGTATACGGTTGGCTATGGTTTTATATGTGAACATTGATTTAGTATGTTATATTGTAATGGCACATTCCTTATCTATGGTAATTTTTTAGAACACTTAGGTGTATATAAAGAGATTGTATGGGCGGTCACTTTATGTTCACATAAGTGTGGCTTTGGGTAACTTGAGATAGAGGTCATGAAATGATGAAAAGGCTTACTTGTCAATTATATTCGTATTGTACATTGGTACTAGTTAAGCATGTCTATTATGTGGGTATTGTCTTATATGTGGATGATGACTTGAAATGTGTCTCTTATAATTGTGATATGAAGGTTTTATCAAAAATGGCATGAAAGCACATATTTCAAATAAATGTCCCTTTTTGGCATGTTTTTGCATGGTCTCCATACTTAGTACTTAATTGTGCTAACCCCTTTCTTCCCCTTTTGGACTAAAGTGTAGGATTTGGAGATGATGACATGTCATGGCTTTGATAGGTTTCTAAGTGTTGAAGATGAAGACTTGGTGAGTCCTCATAGATTCGAGGACAATACCCAATATGTTCTTTTTTATGTCTTTTAGTTTTGTTTAAGTTGTGTACGGGATTAGTCCCGAATTTTGTACTCTAAAGTATTAGATGGTTTGAGACATCATGTATAAAGTCTAGAAAGTCTTCCGCTTGCTATTTTTTTTATGCAATGTTTTCTTGGTAAAGAAAGTTTTAAATTCCTTATGGTTTTAGTGTCTATGCGATGAATGAATGCTAAGAGGCTTGTATTAGACCTCTTCGAGGTCGAAAACTACGCCGGTTACGACTAGGGGGTGCTCCCGGGTCGTGACAAACTTGGTATCAGAGCATAAGTTTCCGGGATGGTCTTAGGTTGTCTCAAAACCACATCTAGTAGAGTCTTGTTCATAATGTGAAGCGCGCCACATTATGAATAGGAGGCTATTGGGTGCTAAGGAAGTTTCACTTCTTCATTCTTTTAGTCGTGCCATGGAGTTCTCTCTATAATGTCTTCCCTTGTTCCATATGTGATGGTCATTTGGGTGTTACCTTTGAGGAAGTTTTAATGTTGCAAGGGTTGAGGGAGAGAGAATGTTGGTTGTGACGCCAACTACGACTTGGTGACTTAGTAGGTGTGAGGTGAAAGATTGTGGTGATAACTTTAGTATGAATGGGATTCCTTTGGTTATGCTTGTTGTTAGTAGTATCCGGCTTAGTCATGATGAAGTTTTTTGATGTGTTGAAGGAATTTGTGAAATGTGTGGTGATTTAGAAATGCTAGGTGTAATGAGTATAAATGCCTAGAGTTGTTTTGATCCGACCTTAGGATGGAAGGAGGCGAGTTTGAAAGAACTAGTAAGAGTTTCTCCTAAGTGGGGGATCTATGTGGTTAGATGATAAGGTCTTTACGCGTGGTTGATGTTTATGAGTTAGGCTTGAAGGATGTTTTCATTACAAGAGGTTTAGTGAATTGAAGAGTTGGGTAAGGATGGTTTTGGTAAGATTGATGGTATTTTCATTGAGATTTTTATGAGATGTTAAGGTTGACCTTAGTTGGGTTTACCCTTAAGTGGGGGGATGGTATGTTGAGTAGTGAAGTTGTTGGGAAGTGTTGATATCCCTACCTACTTCTATATGTGCTTACTCAAGCCTAAAACAAAGAGTTCCTAGAAGCTTGGTTCATGTTTTGGAGTCTTATGTGAAAAGAGTTTTCCATGGTCTCCTTATGTCATGCATGTTTTAAATGAATTCTTGTCAAATGAGAAAATGAGTTTTCATAAATTTATGTTCCTCATGTTGATGCATCTATAATGATTTGCCTAAATGTTGCATGAGTTGACTTATGAGCATGTTTAAAAGTGTTTTGATGATGTTGCCTAAAGTGCTTCTATGAGAAAGTTACATAATGTGCATTTAGCATAAGTTGTCTATTTGCTTTATAAGGTGATAATGTGAGCATGCTTACTTGAGTTTTGGAGAATGTTGCATGATGTGCTTTAATGAGAAAATTGCATATTGTGTCCTTTGATGTTATGATGAGCATGAGATGATTTGGAGAAGGAAGTACCTCCAATGAAATGAAATGAGAAATGAGAAATGAGAAAAGGTAAAGATGATGCATAAGGAGTTAGTAGATGTTGTGCCTACTTTCTTGAATTTCATGAAGTTGTGTGGGATTTTCCATGTGGAGTTGATGTTCCTCCTTATTATGTGTATTGATTATATGGTTGTATGCTTGAATATGGACTGTTTACTTTGGTCGTTTTCCTTGAAAAGTGTTAAGTGTCATTCGAGGGACGAATGTTCCTAAGTGGGGGATAAATGTAACGACTCCAGAAAATGATAGAGTGAAACTAGAGCCTCACATGTGAGTTTAGAGTCGAGAACTTAATGAAATGGTTATATTTGAATTTGACCCAAAAAGTTCTTAAAAATGTGCTTCGAAGTTACCGGAAACTTGTTTAGCTGTGTATTAAAAGATCCGTTTCGTTTCGAAAAATCCGACTTCATATTCTTGTTTAGGGGTCAAATTGAGTGGGAAATGGGTCTAACCCAAATTTTAGAGCAACCGTATCAAAATCCGAAATTTCCAAGTGAAGCCTTTTCGAGGGTCTACTTTGAAGGGTCATATCTCCTAGCACACGAATTATTTGGGTGGCTAATAATATATCCATGGAAAGCCCTTTGAGTTAGCTACCTAACGCACTTCGTTTCACCTCATTCGGAGTTCGGACGAAGAAGTTATGCCTATTTTCGTAAAGTCGGTCCGGCAGAAAAAGGCATTTCCAGTAAGCCGATTTACTGTTCATTTACTGTTCACCCGCCTAAAAACTTTTCTAAGTGTTGGACCATTTCTTCCAAATGACATATATTATTTCCTATATACTATTAGTTCATCCCCATCCCTAAAATCATTCCCCTCTCTCAAATATTTCTCTCCAACTCAAGAAGAAGAAGAAGTGGGAGCTAGGGCTTGGATTCAAAGCTTTCTTCATCAAATTTTGTGGGAGATCATAGCAAAGGTATGGGGATCCTTTATCCTTGATCATTCTTTCTTTCAAGGAGCCCAATCAAAAGGTTTTCAAGGTTTTTTCAAATACACAAAAAAAAATCCTATTTCGATTCTAGCATGGGTTCTTGCATAAGAAAGGTTTTAAATGATGATTTATATTGTTATTAATGATTATTAATGATTTTTTAGAAATAAAACCCCCATGAACCCATGTTTTCCCTAAATTCCTAAAGTTGGCATATGAAGTGGGATTATTGTTTGTGATTGAATGATGATAGAATTATGCTTAAATGGAGTTGAAGAGTTGATTTTATTATTAGTTATGCTTATCTATTGTGAATTATTGGAGAGTTGAGGAATGATGATTGTGGCTTTGGAAAAGGGTAAGTTGGCTTAACTTCATTGTTAATGTAGAATTGATATAGAATCTTGATAGATTGATGTGTGATCCACTTATGGTGGAGGTGTCTACTTATGGAATGTATTATGATTGAGGCTATGAAGGGTATTATATGAGTGTTATTGTATTGTTATATTATTATATATGAATGAGGCTATATGTAAAGTCCTATATGAAGCTATATGTGAAAGTATGATGTGAATGAAGATAATGTGATCACGTTATGAATGTAAGGGTGTTGTTGTAGGTTGTTCACTAGTTTGGTTGTATAATTACTACCCTATTTTCCATGCTCTTTGATTCCATTACATGCCTTCAAGGTGTTTGAAAAATGTCCAACTATGGAGAATTGATGAATCGATGCTTAAAAGCTTGAGTTATGAGATGTATGGAAATTTCATAGATGTGTTGATGACACTCATGAATGTTGATGATAGAATATGAAGGATTCTTCAATGTAAAGTATACCTTGAATTGATAGGGCTTATGCATCCTTTTCGGGTATAAATGATTATATTGTTGATTGTTGAATCCTTGGATCGGTAGGCCCTATGGCACCCTTCCACACATGCTTATAATGAACCTTGGATCGGCAGGCTTATGGCACCCTTCCATTAATGAAAAGTAATGAACCTTGGAATCGGCAGCTTATGGCACCCTTTCCATAAAGGTTAATGATGAGACTTGAATCGGCAGCTCCATGGCACCCTTTCAAGTGGAGTTAATGAGCTTTCCTAAATGTACCTTGAATCGCAGGGCTTATGGCACCCTTTCATGTGTTAAATAATGAGACTTGAATCGGCAGGCTTATGGCACCCTTTCATGTACGATAATGTCAAAGTAATGAACTATTCTATGGGAATGTAGGCTAAGCACCGAGCGGATTTGGTTAGATGGAAACTCCCGACAGTTAGGCATGAGTTTCAATGATCGTCTACCTTATCCCATAAACTATGTGCCCGCATAGGAAGCTAGTGGATCCATTAAGCTATATACCGGTCTTCCTTAGGCAAGTAGACCACCTCTTTTCGGTGTGGGGACTCATGACACCGGATTCCATGACAAGCTCTCATGGTCTATGTCGGTTAAATGCTTACTTCCCATCATGTGAGATTTCATCATGGTTTCTTGACAGGTTCTACAAAGTGTAGGTAGTAGTATGGGATGCTACCTATACATTGCACGAGTAGGCTTGGAGAGGGTCATAGTGAGTTTCTCTAAATCCTAATGTATGTGACATGAATGTGCCCTAAATGGTTTCTTAAAGAATGTTGGTCTATTGAAGTTATGTTGTAAATGAAATGTCCTTATCTAAGGTAATCTTGGGGAACACTTAAGTGCTTGAAGAGGTTGTATGGGCGGTCACTTCTTGTCTTACTCAAGTGTGTCTTAAGGTTATATTAGGTAGAGGTCCTATGGTAATGAAATGGCATGTGTTCCTTTAAAGTTAAGCACGGGTTGTATATGAATATATGTTGAGTATGTATACGGTTGGCTATGGTTTTATATGTGAACATTGATTTAGTATGTTATATTGTAATGGTACATTCCTTTATCTATGGTAACCCTTAGGAACACTTAGGTGTATATAAAGAGATTGTATGGGCGGTCACTTTATGTTCACATAAGTGTGGCTTTTGGGTAAATTTGAGATAGAGGTCATGAAATGATGAAAAGGCTTACTTGTCAATTATATTCGTGTATTGTACATTGGTACTAGTTAAGCATGTCTATTATGTGGGTATTGTCTTATATGTGGATGATGACTTGAAATGTGTCTCTTATAATTGTGATATGAAGGTTTTATCAAAAATGGCATGAAAGCACATATTTCAAATAAATGTCCCTTTTTGGCATGTTTTGCATGGTCTCCATACTTAGTACTTAATTGTGCTAACCCCCTTTCTTCCCCTTTTTTGACTAAAGTGTAGGGATTTGGAGATGATGACATGTCATGGCTTTGATAGGTTTCTAAGTGTTGAAGATGAAGACTTGGTGAGTCCTCATAGATTCGAGGACAATACCCAATATGTTCTTTTATGTCTTTTTAGTTTTGTTTAAGTTGTGTACGGGATTAGTCCCGAATTTTGTACTCTAAAGTATTAGATGGTTTTGAGACATCATGTATAAAGTCTAGAAAGTCTTCCGCTTGCTATTTTTTTTTATGCAATGTTTTCTTTGTAAAGAAAGTTTTAAATTCCTTATGGTTTTAGTGTCTATGCGATGAATGAATGCTAAGAGGCTTGTATTAGACCTCTTCGAGGTCGAGTACGCCGGTTACGACTAGGGGGTGCTCCCGGGTCGTGACACCCGGGGGCCACCCTAAGGGGCCCCGAGGAGGACTCCAACCTTGGCCAAGCAAGCTGCCAAGGCAGCTTGACAGAGAGCATGTCTGCGTTGTGGATGTCACGACCCAAGCCTAGGGCCTAGACGTGACATGGCGAATGAGGAAACCGAAGGAACCCCAAACAAGCCTCTCAAACTTGTCATCACACTTCATCGGTCGCGGAAGTACATTCAACATTAAATAATAGGAATTAGGAACTAAGGGCAAACCATTTCAAATTAACATCATAGAATAAGAGTCAAGCTCATTTACAAAATACTTGTCCAACGCACACCTCTACATACATAGATAGGACGGGGGCCATGACATACTACCGGCTCCCCTCATAGTCAAAATACAATTGCAAGCTAAAGTCTCAAAACATAGGAGTAGGAAACATAACATAGCCCTCGAATCATTGAGGACTCACCAACAAACTCGAATAAGCACCGTACTAGCCACGTGGATGGAGAGAAGGATCAAGAGTAGCTCCGGTCCCTACATGGTGACATCATGTAGGCAAAATATGCGTTAGTACTTTGAATGTACTAAGTATGCGGGGTGCAATACAATAATAGACAAGGACACAATCGAAATGCAAGAAATAGTTCCATAGGCATAATGAATAACAATATGAGGATGCATGATCAAAGTGACGTCAAAACATGTTTCAGTAGATCTATACTAATAGTAGATATCATATGTGTGTGCATAATCCAACCAATCTATAACCCCAACTTAGGATGGGGGATGTCGTTCACACCCGGACACCCTGGTGGCAAGGTATAAACCCCTCACATGGTTATCCGGTTCTTTTCCCCCGGACCGGGCATGGTCATGCAACACTTTATATAGGAAATTCACATTAGGCTCTAATGCAATCTCATGTATGGAATGAAGATATACACAAGCTTAGTTTGTCATCAACACATCTCTGTAATGCCATACATCTCATAACTCAAGCCTTAAAGCATCAACTCATCAATTCTCCATAATTGGACATTTAATCAAACACCTTGAAGGCATGTAATGGTGTCAAAGAGCATGGAAAATAGGGTAGTAATTATGCAGCAAAACCAGTGAACAACCTGCAACAACGCCATTTAACACCCACAAGACCACATGAAAAATCTCCACATCAATTCCAAGTTTAGATTCAAGTTCTAGAGTCACAACATGCTCAAAACAACCACTTTTCATGCTAGAATTCATTGTGCAGGAAATTTATACAAGGAACAAGACTAATTTATGAATTTCAACTTAAACCATGAATTAGTGAGTAGAATAGAGTCTAGGCACTATGGGTGGAAGGACCCATGAGTTCAACCCAACATACCTTGAGTTTTTATGAAGGTCTTGAGAGTGTCTTCAATTGAAGCTTGAAACTTGGAGCAAGAATCTCTTCAATCTTGAGGAAGGTTTTGGATTAGGGTTCTTGAGAGAAAATGTGTCTAAGTATGGGAGAGGTATTTTGGGAAATGTTTTAGAGATTGGAATTGAATTAATGCTATATAGGAAATAAAATATTCCCTTGGAAAAACGGGTCCAACACTTAGAAAAAAAAATGAGGCTTATGAACAGTAAATTCGCTCTCTGGAAATTGCATTTCCTGCACGGACAGATTTTACGAAAATAGGCATAACTTCTTCGTCCGAACTCCGAAAGAGGTGAAACGAAGTGAGTTGGGTAGCTAACTCAAAGGGATTTCCATGGATATGTTATGGGCCACCCAATTATTTTTGTGCTAGGAGATATGACCCTGCAAAGTAGACCCTCGAAAAAGGCTTCACTTGGAAATTTCAGATTTTGATACGGTTGCTCTAAAATTTGGGTTAGACCCATTTCCCACTCAATTTGACCCCCTAAACAAGAATATGAAGTTGGATTTTCAAAAAAATGAACGGATTTTTAGATATAGCTAAAACAAGTTTCCGGTAACTTCCAAATCACATATTTAGGAACTTTTTGGATCGTTTCAGTGGACTAGCTCCACCATAGGCCAAAATTTTGGTCCGCATCACGGACATGTCGCGGACATATCGAAGACTCTACTATCTTGAAATTTAATTTCCAGAAACTTGTGGGAACACCTCTCCATCGTGAACTTGTTTACCGACGAAATGTACAAAAAGAAAACTCAAGTTTGACTTATTTAAAAAGGTCCAAAAAAGTGAGGGGTAGTTTAGGGAATTATTATTAATGATTATTCTACCTACTTTAGGGTATTTTAAGTTGGTTAAAACCCCAAAACCTTAAATTAGACCCCATTCTTCAAATTGACCCTTCCCTCTCAAAATAGATTCTCTCAAAAACTCCATTGAAGACCTTGATGAAGCTCAAGCTAGAAGATGGGTTTTCAATTGATTTATTCTTCAATTTCACGGGTCTTTAATAATTAAGGTATGGTGATTCTTGATTCTTGAATAACCTCTCATTCAAGGAATTCTATCAAAGATTTTCAAAAGTGATTCAAAGACCGAAATTCCCAATTTTGAACCGAAACATGGCTTCCTTGTCAAACGATTTTCTAAAGCATTCTATTGATGAATTAATGTTGCATTAATGTTTTTAAGACAATTTTCAAAGGAATTCTTGAAAAACCCATGATCCCCAAATTCTCGAAAAATGCCCTTCGATGTGGGTCTTTGTGAATATGATCTCTATTGGTGAAATGATTTTTAGATTAGATTGTATTGATGTTTATTATGAGTATCTATAATTATTCATGTTGAATTGTTGGTATATATATGAGTTGAGTATTATGGCCTTATGGGCAAAGTTATGGGTTGATCCCTTTGCTTATGGAATTGTACTTAGACTGTGTTTATGATATTTAATTACATTGTTGATTCCTAGTGCTACCTATGTCAATTGATTATGAATTGTTGAGGATTGATCCATGCGGATCATGGCTTGGAGAATTGGTAAGTTGACCTAACTTCTAGTCTACAATATGAGAATTAATGTTGTGAAGTTTGATCCACTAATGGTGGAGGTGTTTACTTCTTGTCTATCTATGCATGTTGAGATCATGGCCTTGAAGGCAATAGATGTGAAGTGAATTGATGATTATGATGCCTATTTTTATAAAGTTGTGATATGAAGGTTATGTATGAAATCCTTAATGCTAGCATGATGTTTAAAGTGTGTTGATGATGAGGATTATAATGTGAATGATAATGTTAGGGATAAGGTGTGGTCTACATGATTGATTATGTTAAGTACTATTGTGGAATGACCCCTTCCTATATGACCCCTATATGAATGGTTGATCATATACATGTTAGGAGTACCTATTCAATGTTGAATGTGTCCTTGTCTCTTACGATAAAGTGTGCGTGTGTGGTTTAGAATCACTAAGGGCTTTATATGTGAATTGCTCATGATTTGGGGACATTGTGAATGTGTGGTGATCCCTTGAAAGGAAGTGCACTCAATATCAATGTTGTTGCTATTATGTGACTATGAAGACCAATATACACAAACACACACTCTACATGTATAGCTGTGAATATGATGTGTTATGGTGTCTATTGAAAGGTTAACTCTTATATGCACCCTTACATCTTATTATGCATGAAAAGTGTATGATTAGCAAGGTATGAATATGTGTTGCATAAAGGTGTTTGTGTGAAAGGCTTTCTCACATATGGACACACACACATCAATGAATTAATAAGGTTTATGATAATCTAGTGAAACTGAGTCTCTTGACAGGTGTCGTCAATTGTACTCTAAACAAGACTATGTTATGAATATGGTATGACTATGTGAAAGGTCATTCTCACATAATGTAGTTTCTATGATGAAAGTTCATTCTCATCTTAGAAACCTTTGAGCTATATGATATGGGAGATTAAGTCCCTAAAGCCTATTTTATGAACTAATGTTAAATAAAGGCTGAAAGATGTTTAAAAAGGGAGTTGTAGCTTAGAACCGAGTAAACATGAAAAATGAGAATGGAGGCTTGACGTTTAGCAAGTACGGCTTCCCACAAGAGAACCTCCACATTTAGCAAGTCCGGGTTCCCAATATTGATGTTTTCTCATGAGATGGAAACCTCCACGCTTAGTAAGTCAAGATTTTCTAGGAGCAATCTCCTTGTTCCATAACTACATGCCCCCGTAGGTCTTAGCTTAGTGGATCCACTAGATAACTATTATGTACGTAGGTCCTAATTTGGCAACAAGTACCCTCTCCTTTCGGTGTGGTAGTAGAACACCGAATTCTGCGTAGCTGACATAGTCTATGTCGTTTGTAGTAATGTCTCCAAAAATTTAAGAAATGAACTAAGATAAGAATATGAACTCTAGTCATGATTTCTTAAAGAGTTACTTAGTGTAGGTAGGACTATGGACCCTACTTATGCATTGCACAAATGGACTCTAAGGGAGGTTATGATTAGGCTTTTTATGTAATAAAGACTATGCTCTATGTATGTTAATATGAAAGCATGTTAAGGTAGATTTTACTTATGTCAAGACATGAAGTATGGTTATGCATGTGAATTACACTTATGGCTTCTTAATGGGTTTGCTTAGTATATGTGGGGTATGGGACTCCATGTGTACATTGCACAAGTGAGCTTGGGAAGGGGTTGTGAGGGTGGTTTATCCATGATATGAACTAAATGGGTTATGACTAGTGATGTAGTAAATGAATGACTCTTTATATGTTGTTATGAAGTATGTGGACTTATGTCTAATGTTAAATGAAGATGTTATGACTTGTTGAATATGATGTGCCTAGTCTATGGTGGTTTCCTAGGAACACTTGGTAGGAGTAGTATTTTGGGATGCTAGTTGCACAATGCACTAGTGTGACTTGGGGGTTGTCTTAGGTGATGGTTCCTATGTGAAGACTATGTCTTATGGTGTGCTCATGACTCTATGAATATATGTGGTTGGATTGATGAAGGCTATATGTAAGTTCACCCTTGGTAACCTTAAGGTGATACATTGCACCAAGTATTCCATCAGGGTTGATTGAGGAAAGGAGTTAAGATAAAGAGGATGGTAATGTATTGTTTGCATTGAATGTGCCTAAAATGTTATAAGTGGCTCTAGGTGCTATTATGAATGGTTTTCGTGTGTATGATGATGTATGTGGTTTATATTGTGCCTATGTACTAAATGTTCTTGAAGTTTCTCTAAAAAGGCATGATTAATAGTTTCCAACTTGATGTCCTTTTAAAAGCATGTTTTGCATGGTTAACATACTTAGTGCATTCTTGTACTAACACCATTCTTCTTCATCTTTTACATCAAACATAGGTGGTGGTGGCTAAAGGGCCTTTCCTAGAAGTGATGAGCTTGGCTAACTATTCCCAAGTTCGGGTGTGTCCTTAAATATTCAAGAACCTTTATGTTAAAAAGTTTCCTTAAGTTCTATGTACTAGATAGTAGTTTCTTTTGTATTGTATGGGATGTGTCCCTCTTGTGTTGTAGTCATGTTTTAAGTGGCTACCTTGAGACGCAGTACTTCGATTTTGTACTAAAGGTTTAAATGAGGTGACTTTTAAGTCTTGTGTTATATTGTGAAAAAGTTTTAAATTTTCCGCTATTTTTCTATGATAAATGCTATGACGAATATTGAGGGCTTGTATAAGACCTCTGAAATGTCGAATACGCCAGAACGGCTAGGGGGTGCTCTCGAGTCATTACAGAAGAATTGAGGGTGCATCAACAAGTGATGATCGAGTTTATGATTGGGAAGTATCAAGATGAGGTTCTATGTGATGTGGTCCCAATGCAAGGTTGTCATGTGCTACTCGAGAGGCCTTAGCAACATGATCGTTGAACCAAACATGATGGGAGAACCAACAAGTATTCACTTGTGTTGAATGACCATGAATATGTTCTTCATCCTATGTCCTCCTCTCAAGTTAATGATATATCAAAGGAAGAGTGAGTCGAGGGAAAAGAAGAAGTATAAAGAGGAACATGTGGAGTCCTAGAGCCAAGAAGAGAAGGAAGTTGAAGGAAAGGCCCAAGTGTTGTTGTCTAATTACAAAGAGATAAGGGAGGATATTGAGTCTGAAAGTTCTTTGATCATTATCACACATAGGGATCATGTACCACAAACTAACCAATCTCATTCTTCCATTCCCAATTATATTTCCTTTCTTTTGCAGGATTATGAGAATGTCTTCCAAAAGGAGCTTCCAAGTGGATTCCCCCTCTTCGGGGAATTGAGCACCAGATTGACTTTCTGCTGGAATCACAATTGCCGAACAAGCCGGCTTATCGAAGCAATCCGGAGGACACCAAGGAACTACAAAGGCAATTTGAGGAACTCCTCAACAAAGGTTATGTGAAGAAGAACATTAGTCCATGTGTCGTGTCAGTTCTATTGGTTCCAAAGAAAGATGGAACATGGTGCATGTGTGTTGATTGCCGAGCCATAAAAAAAATTATGGTAAAGTGTCATCATCCTGTTCCTAGGTTAGATGATTTGCTTGATGAATTGAATGGCTTTTGAGTGTTTTCAAAGATTGATCTTAGGATTGGTTATCATCAAATCAGGATGAACCCCAGTGATGAATAGAAAATAGCATTCGGGACCAAGTTTGGTCTATATGAATGGTTAGTGATGCCATTTGGTCTCACTAATGCTCCTAGAACCTTTATGCATCTTATGAATCATGTGATGAAACCCCTTATAGGGAAATTTATGGTTGTCTATTTTGATGATATCTTGATTTATAACAAGACCATGCATGATCATGTTGAGCATTTGAGATGTGTCTTTGATGTACTTAGGAAGGAGAAACTTTATGCTAATCTTGATAAATGTTCATTTTATGATGATCAAGTTGTCTTCTTGGGTTTTGTTGTGAGTTCAAGAGGAGTTGAAGTTGATGAGTCCAAAATTGAGGCTATTAAGAATGGGCCAATTTTGAAATCCATAAGCGATGTTAGAAGCTTTCATGGGTTGGATAGTTTTTATAGACGATTTGTCAAAGGTTTTAGTACAATAGTAGCCCCCTTGAGAGAGGTTATCTGGAAGGATAAATCTTTTAAGTGGGGAGAGGAACAAGCCAAGGCTTTTGAGGTTTTAAAATCTATGCTTTGTTCCGCTCCTTTGTTCTAGTTACCTGATTTTGATAAAATGTTTGAAGTGGAATGTGATGCTAGTAAAGTAGGCATTGGAGCTGTCTTAATGCAAAACCAAAAGCCCATTGCTTACTTTAGTGAAAAGCTAAAAGGTGTTGTTGCTTTGAATTATTCCACTTATGATCTGGAATTGTACGCCTTGATTAGGGCTTTGGGTAATTGGCAACATTACTCGTGGCCCAAGGAATTTGTCATTAGGATTGTTCATGAGTATCTAAAGCATATTTGGGCCCAAGGAAAGTTGAGAAAGAATGCACGCCAAATGGATTAAATTCCTTGAAACTTTCCCTTATGTAATCCGATATAAAAAGGGAAAGAAAAATATGTTGGACGATGCCTTGTATAGAAAACATGTGTTGATAAATACTTTGTCTTCCAAATTGATTAGCTTTGAATGTTTGAAGGCATTGTATCCCAAGGATCCCGTGTTTGTTCAAATCTTCAAAGATTGTGAAGGATGGGAAAGGGAAAGGTGGATGAGGGATAGGTCTTCTACTTCCTATTCCAAGTTTGATGGTTTCTTGTTCAAAGGCAAGAGACTTTGTATGCCTATGAGCTCGTGGAGAGAACTATTTGTGAGGGAGGCACACAATGGGGGTTTAGTGGGTCTTTTTGGTATTGATTAAACTAGGGGAATTCTTGAGGAACAATTCTATTGGCCTAAAATGCATAAAGAAGTTGTTCAAATTTGTGGTCAAAGTGTTGAATGTAGACGTGCTAAGTCACGCCTCCTTCCCCATGGTTTATACACTCCACTCCCCACCCCTCAAAGACCTTGGCTTGATATTTCAACGGACTTTGTTTTGGGTTTGCCAAGGACCAAAAGAGATAAAGATAGCATATTTGCTATTGTTGATCGATTTTCAAAGATGGCTCATTTCATTCCATGTCATAAATGTGATGATACTTCCAATGTAGTATCTTTGTTTGTTGATCATATTGTTAAATTGCATGGAATTCATCAAACCACTGTAAGTGATACGGATCCAAAATTCCTTTGTCACTTTTGGAAGGAATTGTGAGGTAGAATTGGTACTAAGTTGTTGTTCTCAACTTCTTGTCACCCACAAACTGATGGCCCAATTGAAGTTGTGAATAGAGCATTGGGTTCTATGCTTTGTGCCGTCGTGCATGGAAAATTGGCCTCGTGGGAGGAACATTGGCCTTTATTTGAGTTAGCATATAATCGAGTTATTCATAGTACTATTGGCATGACTCCATTTGAAGTGGTTTCTGGTTTTAATCCTCTAACTCCTTTAGATCTCACTCCTCTGTCTCAAGATATTGTGTTAAGCTTAGATGGGAGTAAGTGAGCTGAAGAAGCTTCATGAAAAGGTGCGTCTGCACTTAGAGAAAAAGAACCAAGATGTAGCCAAAAGGGCTAGCAAGGTTCATAAGAGGATCGTGTTTGAACCAGGTGATTAGGTGCGGATACACTTTCGCAAGGAGCGATTCCCACTCATCGCAAGACGAAGCTCATGCCAAGAGGTGATGGACCAATTCTAGTGATTGAGCGGCACAATGACAACACCTACAAGGTTGACCTTCTTCCGGAATATCAAGTGCACAACACTTTCAATGTGTGCGACCTGTCCCCTTTCCCAACTGTGGAGGCTGATGATCCGTTGAATTTGAGGATAAATTCTTTTCAAGAGGAGAGAATGATGCGATACGAATATCATCAAGGCCATTTACTAGAAGCCAAGCTCATGGGCTTCAAAGGATGAAATGGTTATTCATGAAGATGGAGGCGCTCGAGATGGTATTGATGGCAAACAAGGGATTTCAGACCTTGAAGATAACATGGGGTCCTTTTGGCGAGAGGGACCCACTTGGCACATCGTCCAAGGAGCTAAGAGATGGCCCCAGCTCGCTTAAAGTTCTAGAATGTGGCTAGAGTTGAGGCCAACGCAGAGAAACTCGCCGACTAGGTCGAGCTTGACTTGTCTCACCATTTATCACTTCCGGGTCACTTTTGGGCACTTTTATAATGTAATAACCTAAAATTATAAATAGGCCTTTAGGGTTCATTTTAGGGTAGATTATTTTGAATGTTAAAAACTGAAAACTCATGTTTGAGTATTGAGAGCTTGTTTAAGCTTTTGTTACCTTTAGTTAGAAATGTTGGTTGCTTGGGATATTGATTCCCTTGAGGTTATCGTAAGAGTTAGGTGCTACAGTTGGATCAACAAATCAAGGTCATTGGGTTTAATATACCCTTTGGTTGCCTTTTGTTTCCTCTTATGTGTCTATCTATCTATCTTTACTTTATTGTCTTTCGATTTTCGCATATTATCGTTGTTTCTCTTGTGAGAATCGTATCAAGTACTCAGTATGATAGCCATGCAAAAACATGTTTAAAATGGACATTTTTTCTTGAAAGTCATGCTTTTATGACATTTGGTAAAACTTCATAAACATTGATAAAAGAGGCAGAATATAGTCACAACCAACATACAAGTCAGCTTTTCACATTTAAACAAAATCAACATATAAACCTTTACCTGCACCCTAAGCTTTCACCACAAGTAGCCCTCAAGCTATACATTGTGCAATGTATGGATATCATCTCGTACCACCACCGACACTAAGGTACAAACTTAAGGTCACCAAAAGTGAACTTACCATTTAGCCTTTCCACTTTTATACAATAAAGCATATAAGAGACATAGACATTACATGAGTCACACCATCACATTAAGACCAACATCTAAGACAACTCTATGTCATATTTGTGCAATGTACAAGTAGCATCCCATACTACTACTCACACTAAGTACTCCTTTGAAGTCACCCTAGACAAGGCACATTCATATACAATAAGTCATGACAAGGAAGTAACTCATAATACAATTCAAGTATAGCATGCATCTTTACATTTAAGCATATTAGCATTTAAGAGTCAACATTCTTCATTAATTTCATTTAGGACACATTCATACACTAGTCATTAAGACTTAGAGAACTCACTTTTGCCTCTCAAAGCCTACTCGTGCAATGCATGGATGGCATCCCATACCACCACCCACACTTCATAGAACTCCTCAAGAAACCATAATGCACATCTCACATGATGGGAATAAGTATTTAACCGACATAGACCATGCAAGCTAGACATGGAATCCGGTGTTCTCCCCCCATGCTGAAAAGAGGTGGTCTGCTTGCCTAAGAAAGACTGGTAATATTAGAATAGATTGAATTGAACCTATTGGCTAATATCATATGTGGGCACATAGTTATGGGATAGGAAGATGTTCATTGGAACCCTAACCTAACGTTGGGAGAGTTTCCATCTTACCATATCCACTTGATGCTTAGCCTACATTCCCATAGAGTATTTTAACCACATTACAACATTGTACTTGAAAGGGCCATCAACATTAGGCCTACCGACCCAAAGCACATACACATGAAAGGTCACCACCATTAGGTCTACCGATTCAAGGTATATTAAGGATAGATCCTTGATCTTTCTACAAAGAGCCACCAACATTAGGTCTACCGTTTCTATGTTCATCATCTCACACAAGAAGGGCCACCACCATAAGGTCTACCATTTCAAGGTTTACCATCACAGTAGCACCTAGAATACTTCATTAATCATTTATAGAAAGGCTAGCAATATTAGGTCTACCAATTCTAGACATTCATTGATTCATTCATTTATGAAAAGGCTACCAACCCTCGGTCTACCAAATTCAAGACATTAAGTCAAGATACACTCATTATACAAGAAAAGGATGCCTAAGCCTACCAATTCGTATTATAACTTCACATTATAGAAACCCTTTACATTCTATTATTCATCATTCATAAGTGTTAATTGAGATATAACATTCAATTCTAACACACTTAGCTTCTAAACAAGATCATAATTCATTCATTTAGCCAACACACATGATTCACATCATAATTGTGCATAGTAATTAAACACCTCCACCTTTCAAGTGGATCAACATCTCTAGCACAATTCTACTTCATCAACCAATTAGGTCATAAATTTTCCGCTTTCAAGGCCATGATCAAAAGTCACCAACACACCAACAATTTACTTCAATTAAGGCATGTATAATGCTACAATTCAACAATCTAAATCAATTTAAGCATAATCCATCAATATTCATTCATGATCAACAAACCCACTTCATAAGGCAAAATTTAGAAACTAAGAGAAATCATGGGTTCATAGAGTATTTTCATCATAAATCATCGATGCAACACTAATACAATCATAATTTGTCATTAGAAACTATTTGAAAATGTTTCATGAAAGAACCCATGAGATTGAGTAAAACCCTATATTTTTCATACTTTGATATCACCTTTGAATTGGCTCCTTGAATCGAAAATTAGACAAGGATCAAGACTACTATACCTTGCTATAGATTTCCAACGAAAATCATTTTGAAAACCTTGAAGAATTTGGCCTTGAGAGCTTGAAGTCTTCACCTCCAATGGAGGTTTCTAGAGAGAGATCTTTTGGAGTGGAGGGGAGGTTTTTATTTGAGGTTTTGAAATAATGAGATGTAAAATAGATTTTATCACTTTTAATACTCTTAAAATACCATAAATAACTTAAAATAACCTACCCCCAACTTATTAGTACTTGGGGTGAATTGGTAAATTCACCCCCACAATGGTCGAACCACTTGATAGATTGCAGTGCTGATTCACGCCCTAGACTCATGGACCGTGAGTCCATTAATGGACTGTGCTGTTGGTCCGTGGTGTGGGGAAGCAGCTTGGTTTTGGGGTCCTTTACCTACAGAGGCCATCCACGGGGCGTGGATGGACCTACGGGCGCGGACCCCTTCTGTAGGTCACCAAATTTTGGCAACTCTTTTGGTTTCAAGGGGTCTTGGTGGTTAGACTTAAGGTCCTCCTCAAAGACCCCTAGGGTGGTCCATTAGGAGTCTTACATTGACATTTAACCCCTAAATCCCTTAACCAAAGCTCGGGACAACATAAAACAACATAAAACCTCACTCATACCTCACATCAAACTCTAACACACACACGTTTAGGCTCTAGTTTCACTTATTCATTTTACAGGTTGTTTCAATTTTAGCATAGACTAGTGGATTCACCTAATAGTCAGGTTCTATTTGTATTCTTACATACACAGTTTATTTGTATTTTTAGATACAATCCAGAGTTATATTATATCTTTGCATACACACAGAGTATTATTATATTTCCAAAAACACAAAGTTGACATCCATGTTTTAAAAATGTTTTTTTTATATTGCACTTATTTTATACTGCTTTATATTTAAATAAATTCAGTTAAGTTGAGTTAAGTTGAGCCAGGTTAGTTCTTCAGCTCCTTTCAAGCTCATGTCTTGTTTTAGAATTCCCCTCGCATACTCACACATTCAATGTACTTATGCTATTTGGCCTACATCTTTTAATGATACAAATACAGTTAACCAAGATCAGCATCCAGTGCATTGTTTATTCTAGTTAGCTTCAGAGTTTGTTGGTGATCCTTCTTTTTTCCTGAGGATTTGTTTTTATTGCTTTCGATATTAGTTAGTTCATTAAGATGTTGTGGGTCTTGTCCTAACATCCATCTCAGTTGTTTAGAGGCTTCATAGATAGACAGTGAGTTAGTTCAATTGTTTTTACCTTGTTATTGGCTTATGTTCAGATTTGAGTTTCCACTTTAGCTAACTTAAATGTTTATTTCTAAAACATTTTGTCTTTAGTTTGAGATAGTTGAGTTATCTTGCATTTAAATTCTCTTCTTAATGCTTCAAGTGATCCGCTGAGTAAGTTAGTCAGGCCAACGGTTCGCTTGGGCCCAACAATGGTTCTTGAAGGCCAGTCCTACCCAGGGTGTAGGCTTGGGACGTGACAAACTTGGTATCAGAGCACAGAGTTCAAGATGCCTAGGGAGTCTATGAAGCCGTGTTTTTTTTTCCTAGTTATCAGTGTGAAGTGCGTCACATCTATAATAAGGAAGCTGCAACACTTAGGATTTTATGTCACATTATTCACACTTATTTCGTGCGTTATAATTCGATCTCTAAAAAATTTCTTTTAACTTGTGCTTACATGTGTCTTTCAGATCATGCCTCCACGAAGAGCTGTTAGAGGTCGTCCGGCTAGAAGGAATGTTGAACCATAGGAACAAGGGGTACCCAATGTATCAGGAGTGCAACCCCAAGCACATTTCACCAATGCTAAATTCCGTGAGGCTATGCGGCTGTTGAGCCAAGTTGTGACCAACCAAGCTAGACAACATAGAGGAAATTATCAGGAAGTGGCTTATACTTCGAGGATCCGCGAGTTCTTAAGGATGAGTCTTCCAAGCTTCATAGGTTCAGGTGTTATTGAGGATCCAGAGAATTTTTTTGAAGAGCTTCAGAAGGTTTTCGAAATCATGCATATTGCTGATACTGAGAGGGTGGAACTAGCTGCATACTAGATGAAGGGTGTCGCTAGGATATGGTTCGACCAATGGAGGAAGAACTGAGTTGAGGGAGCACCACCTGTGAGTTGGTTTTGTTTTGAGGAGGCATTCCTGGGTCGTTTCTTTCCCCGAGAACTGAGGGAGGCTTAGGTACGAGAGTTCCTCATAATTTAAAAAGATTCTTTGAGCATTCATGAGTATAGTTTGAGGTTCACAGAACTTTCCCAGTATGCTCCGGAGATGGTTGCTAACATGACAGGAAGAATGAGTTTGTTTGTTGTTGGGCTGTCTCGTCTATCGAGTAAGGAAGGCATGGCTGCAATGCTAATAGGTGACATAGATATAGCAAGGCTGATGGTCTATGTGCAGTAGGTTAAGGAAGAGAAGTTGAGGGATGGAGAAGAGTTTAAGAATAAGAGCGCTAAGACATGGAATGAGTCCGAGTAGTAGAACAATAATGCCAACTGGTTATCCTTCCAACAGAAATAGTAGGGCCCTTCTCCATCATTTACTAGTGCACCTGCACCAAAGAATAAAAGTGAGTACAATAGTCAAAATTTTAGAGCTAAACCTGCCCATTCTTAGGGTTGTACGGCATAAGGGGGTAGTAAGCCTCCTGGATGCGCTAAGTGTGGTAGGAACCACTTAGGTACATGTCGTGAGGGCTCCATGGTTGTTTCAAGTGTAGTCAAAATAGTCATTTCATGCGAGAGTGTCCAAAGAACAAACAAGGTAATGGTAATAGGGGCAATGAAACCCAGTCTTCTTCAGCTGCTCCAGCAGACAGAGGTGCACCTAGAGAGGCTACTTTTGGTACTGGCGGAGGAACAAACTTCTTATATGCTATCACTAGTCTCCAAGAGCAATAGGATTCTCCAGATGTTGTCACTGGTATGGTCCATGTCTTTAACTTTAATGTTTATGCTTTGCTAGATCCAGGAGAGAGTTTATCCTTTGTAACTCTATATGTTGTGATGAATTTTAATGTTATTCTTGAGAAACTTAGTGAACCCTTTAGTATTTCTACACCTATTGGTGAGTCTATTAGAGAGAGTCTATCATGAATGTCCCATTTCCATCAATCACAAAAGTACCATGGCTGATTTAGTTGAGTTAGACATGGTAGATTTTAATGTCATTCTTTTTATGCACTGACTTTATGTCTGTTATGCCTCAGTTGATTGTAGAGCTCGAGTTGTCAAATTTCAGTTCCAAATAAGCCAGTCTTATAGTGGAAAAGTAGTTCAGCGATACCTAAGGGTCATTTCATTTAGTACCTTAAGGCAAGGAAGTTAGTTTCTAATGGGTGTGTTTATCACTTAGTCAGATTTAATGACTCTAGTGTTGAGATACCTCCTATTTAGTTAGTTTTAGTAGTAAAAGTGTTCTAGAAGACTTTCTAGATGATCTTCTCGGAGTCCCTCCTAAGAGAGAAATAAACATTGATATTGACATTCTTCCAGACACTCGTCCTATATCTATTCCACCATATAGAATGGCTCCAGCAGAGTTGAAAGAGCTTGAAGAATAGTTGAAAGATCTCCTTGATAAGGGCTTTATATGACTAAGTGTCTTACCTTGGGGCGCTCCAGTCTTATTTGTGAGGAACAATGATTGTTCCCTTTGGATGTGTATAGATTATCATCAGTTAAACAAGGTTACCATCAAGAATAAGTATCCTCTACCAAGGATTGATGATCTTTTCAATCAATTTCAGGGTGCCACTTGTTTCTCTAAGATAGACCTCAGATCTAGCTACCATCAGTTAAGAGTAAGGAAATGTGATATTCCCAAGACAGCTTTCAGAACCCGTTATGGTCATTATGAGTTTCTGGTTATGTCCTTTGGTTTGACCAATGAGCCTGCATCATTCATGAACCTTATGAATAGAGTATTCAGACTTTATTTAGATATGTTTGTTATCATTTTTATTGATGACATACTAATCTATTCGATGAATGAAGAAGATCATGCTAGTCATCTACGAAAAATTCTCCAAACTCTACAAGATAGAGAGTTGTATGCCAAGTTCTCTAAGTGTAAGTTTTGTCTTGAGTCTGTGGCATTCTTAGGCCACATTGTTTTTGGAGAGGGAAATAAAGTTCACACTCAGAAAATAGAGGCAGTGCAGAATTGGCCTAGACCTATATCTTCAACTGATATTTGGAGTTTCTTGGGTTTTTCTAGCTATTATAAAAGGTTTGTAGAGGGGTTCTCATCTATTTCATCCCCTTTGACGAAGTTAACTCAGAAGACAATGAAGTTTCAATGGTCTGAAGCTTGTGAGAAAGCCTTTCAGGAATTGAAAAAGAAGTTGACTACTACCCCAGTTTTGACCTTACAAGAAGGTACGCAAGACTTTGTTGTCTATTGTGATGCATCTAGAGTTGGTTTGGGTTGCATATTAATGCAGAATGACAATGTTATAGCCTATGCTTCTAGACAATTGAAAGTTCATGAGAGGAACTACCCACATAATGATCTAGAGTTGGCTGTCATAGTATTTGCCTTGAAAATATGGTACAATTATATTTATGGTGTTCATGTGGATGTGTTCACTGATCACAAGAGTCTTCAGTATGTGTTTACTCAGAAGGAGCTTAATCTCAGACAAAGGGGATGGTTAGAATTACTCAAGGATTATGACATGAGAATTCTTTATCACCTAGATAAGGCTAATGTTGTTACTAATGTCTTAATTAGGTTGTCTATGGGTAGTACCTCCCATTTTAAGGAAGATAAGAAAGAGCCAGCAAGAGAGTGCATAGGCTAGCACGATTGGGAGTTCGACTAATGGATTCCACAAAAGGAGGAGTAGTAGTGATGAATGGAGCTGAATCATAATTAGTTTTTGAAGTTAGTGAGAAACAAGACCAAGACCCAATTTTTCTTGACTTGAAGGCAAATGTTCATAAGCAAAAAGTTATGGCTTTTGAATTAGGGGGAGATGGTGTATTTAGGTATCAAGGCAGATTGTGTGTACCAAGGGTGGAAGAACTCCAAGAGAGGACCATGGAGGAAGCTCATAGCTCCAGATATTCCATTCATCTGGGATCCACAAATATGTATCGTGATTAGAGAAGAGTCTATTGGTGGAGTAGTATGAAGAACGACATTGCAGAATTTGTGGCTAAGTGTCCAAATTGTCAATAAGTTAAGGTAGAGCACCAAAGGCCATGCGATATCGCTTAGAATATCGAATTTCTAGAATGAAAGTGGGAGATGATTAATATGGATTTCATCACAGGCTTACCAAGGTCTCGCAGGAATCATGATTCTATTTGGATGGTTATTGATAGAATGACAAAATCAACCCACTTTTTGCCGGTAAAGACCACCCGTTTAGCAGAAGACTATGCCAAGTTGTATCTTAAGTAAGTTGTTAGACTTCATGGAGTTCTAGTCTCCATTATTTCAGAAAGAAGTGTATAATTTACTGCATAGTTTTGGAAGTCATTCCAAAAATGTTTGGGTTCAAAGGTGAACTTAAGTACTGCCTTTCATCCTTAGACAGATGGGCAGGTAGAGTGCACTATTCAGATCTTAGAAGATATGTTGAGGGCTTGTATGATTGATTTCAACGCTAATTGGGATGATTACCTACCTCTTATTGAATTTGCTTAGAACAATAGTTACCACTCTAGCATAAAAATAGCTCCTTATGAAGCTCTTTATGGGAGAAGATGCAGATCTCCTATTGAATGGTTTGAAGTTGGTGATGCTGGGTTGATAAGACCAAATTTAGTTCATCAAGTTATGGAGAAGGTGAAAGTGATTCAAGCGAGGTTGAAAACGGCGCAGAGTCGTCAGAAATCCTACACTGATGTAAGGAGATGGGAGTTAGAGTTTGAAGTAAATGATTGGATATTCTTTAAAGTTTAAGGCATGAAAAGTGTTATGAGAATATAAAAAAGGATAGGTAATGTAGCTTATGAGTTTGAGCTACAAAAAGAGTTAGCCGCGGTTCATCCGGTATTTCACATCTCCATGTTGAAGAAGTGCATGGGCGATCCTTCATTGATCATACCAACTAAATATATTGGGATCAAGGACAACTTATCATATGAGGAGATTCCTATTTAGATTCCAGATCGCTAAGTTCACAGGTTGAGAACAAAAGAGGTTGTCTTAGTCAAAGTTCTTTAGACGAACCAATTTGTTGAGGAAGCTAATTGGGAAGCTGAGGAGGATATGAAGAAGAGATATCCACATCTCTTCAAATATAGAGAAGTTCCAAATTAAGGTACTAATACTTTTCTTGGATTTTTATTTATAAGTCGGCATATTGTAATTGCATTGTGCTTGTTAGGTGTTTGAGCTGCATGTTTGATGTTACGCCCTTAACCTACTAAGAGTAGGCTCATTCGAGGATGAATTCTCCCAAGGGGGAGATATTGTAACACCCCGTAACTAGAATGAACTAGAATTAGAAAGAGTCATTCTGGGAAAGAATGAAAATCTGGAAAATGTGTTAAGTTTGGGTTTTTGGTCAACTTCAAACAACCATAAATCCAAGCTCAGAATGAGTTAGGTATTCTTCAAGATATCGTAGGAAAGATCTTGGAATAATCTTTCCAACGCCGCTGAGCTTTTGTGATTTTGAGTTTGTATGAATGAGATATGCCCATTTGAAGTTGGGTTGTTCAAATAAGGAAAGTCTAATTCGAATTTTAGAAGGGCAGTATGGTCTTTTCCATACCACATGAATTAATTTAGTTTTTGGTAACTAATTGGGGTCTAAACTGATACGATTCATTATACACTTTTACATTATTGAGTTAGGGTTTTAGAGAAGAGAAAAGAGGATAATGAGCAAGAATCGTCAAATTCTTCAAGAATCGCTTGTGGATTTTGTCAAGGGGTGATCCCTATGAGGTATTTGAGATCACATAGCATTGGGTCAGTTCACCCATGCCCTAATCATGATTTATTTCAGCATATTGTCATTCTTGAGATTAGAGAAATTGAGTTCTTGATGATTATTGTTGAAAGTATGTTTGAATCTTGATTGATGAGTTGCTGAGAAGTTCTTGGGTTCAAATTCATGAAATTAGGTGTCAGTTCGAATAGATTCTTGCATATTTTGGTTATGTAGTCGAATCTAAATGACTGGGGAAAGAACCACTTTAGTTTAGAGGGTTTGGAGTTGAAAAATGAGGAAGAAAAATCGGGGGTATTCTAGGCAGAGGCTTGGGGCATCGTGCCTTTCAGAGCGCCCACTTCAAATTCTGAAGTTTGGGCTCTAGGGCGCCGCTCCAGCCAGAGAGTCCTAACTTCATCTCTTAAGTTTTGAGTTTGGTGCCCCACGCCACTCAGAGCGTCAGGGACGCTAGGTCTTCTACTTCTTTCCCATTCTTTCCGTACTAGTTCCCTTGAACGTATCTGTGTTTCCTAGTTGATTCCTACACTCTAAGGTACGTTGAAACAACATGAAATCATCCATAACATGAGATCATGAGCCTTGAATCCAAAATTCAATTCAAGGAAAGTTAAGATCAAAATCAAGAGAAGTAAGAGTCAAGTCAAGAGAAGTTCTTAGAGTTTTCCAAAAGTCTTTCCCAAACATTTTTACTATGTTTTAATACTTAGAGTTCAAGTTGAGTAAATAGTTAAGAGTAAAGGTTGAAGTTAATATCTTCAAAGAGTATATGGGGACTATGTATTCACAAAGAGGTGATAATATTTTCACATTTAAACAAGAAAAGGAAACTTTGATTTCCAAAAAGCCTTTGAGCTAGTTTTCATAAAAGAGTAAACGCTTTCACAATTAAACAAAAAGGAAATTTTGATTTCTAAGATAGCCTTTGAGCTAAGTTTTTGAGAAATTAACTCAAATCACAGAAAGAAGTATGTGTTTAACCATAAGAGTTAGTATCATATTTTGGGAGTAGTATTGAGCACCGATATGGGGGAGAGTTGAGACAACTCATAAGCCCCATATACCATGTAGCCATCATCGGTAGAAAAGGGTCATAATTTTTAGATGATTCCTTAGGGAGTTTTGGCATATATTAGTGGATCCACTTAGTAGTCAGGTTCTATACCCTCGGCAAGGTATAGGACGACCTTGGTAGCGTGAGATAAAATGTTGTATCATCACAATATCTCTTAAGTGATGGTTTTAGGTTAAAGAAACTCCCACAAAAGTATTTTTATTTTTACATACACAGTTTATTTGGATTTTTATATACATTTTAGAGTTATATCGTATATTTGCATACACACAGAGTATTATTGTATTACCAAATACATAGAGTTGACATCCATGTTTTAAAAAGCTTTTCTTAATATTGCACTTGTTTTATACTACTTTATATTTAAATAAGTTCAGTTAAGTTGAGTTGAGTTGACCCAGGTAAGTTCTTCAACTCCTTTCAAACTTATGTGTTGTTTTAGAATTCCCCTCGCATACTCGTACATTCAATGTATTGATGCCATTTGGCTTGCATATTTTAATGATGCAAATATAGGTAACCTGGATTAACATCCAGCACATCATTGATTCTAGTTGAGCTCCAGAGTTTTTTGGTGGCCTCCTTGCTTTCGGAGGATCCCTTTTTATTGCTTTCAGTATTAGTTAGTTCAATAGGATGTCGTGGGTCATGTCCCAACATTAATCTCACTTGTTTGAAGGCTTCATAAATAGACAGTCAATTAGTTCAATTGTTTTTATCTTGTTATTGGCTTATGTTCAGATTTGAGTTGCCATTTTGGCTAAGTTAAATGTTTATTTCTAAAACATTTTGAGTTTAGTTTGAGACAATTGAGTTATCTTTCATTTGAATTCTCTTATTAATGATTAAAGTCTTCCGCTGAGTAAGTCAGCCGAGCCAAGGGTTCACTTATGGCCAATAATGTTTCTCGAGTGCCAGTCTCGCCAGGGTGTAGGCTCGGGGAGTGACATTTTGTACCGAAGTTAATCCCATGATAGCAAGCACCTTACACACCTCATCTATAAAACCTTGAAGATTTTCCTCCATTTTGGAGCCATAGAACTCTAGAGGATTCATCCTTAAAAACTGTCTCACCCTAGAAGTAGCCATCCCCTTTATTGAGCTTGTCGGAGCTACCACCTCTCTATTGGCTTGGACCGTCATGTCTTGGGCCAACATTATAAAGGCCGACCTAATATCCACATTAGACATATTTGGAGGATCAATTGGATCTTGAGGAGGAGCTTGATGTGGAACTTGGAGAGGAACCTCTTGCTCCTCATTGCCTTCCTCTTCTCTTCTAGCATTTGCCCTTTCATTAGCCATACCTTGCAAATCAACGAGCACAGATTAGAAGAAGGGTCTATTAAAGCCAAGCTCTATGGCATGACTTAGAGAATGAAGAAGTGAGATATCCTAAACATCCAATAGCCTCCTATTCATAAATGTGGCGGGCTTCACATTTATGAGAAAGACTCTACTAGACGTGGTTTGAGACATCCTTAAAACCATCCCAAAATCTTGTGCTCTGATACCACGTTTGTTATGACCCAGGAGTATCCCCTAGATGTAAGACTGCGTACAAGACTCTGGAAAGCCTCATACAAGCCGTTCGCATATCATGAGCATAAGATAATAGAAAAGTACAGAAAAATTTAAAACTTTTAACCATACAATTGAAGTCTTTTATTAGGAATAAGCGGAAGCCTCTTTCTAAACTTTGTCTCAAACCATCTAATAAAACTTTGAATAAAACTCTTGGGGCACAGCCCATACAATAGTCTCAAAACATGAAATAAAAGACATAAACAAAATAGTGGGTTTGTCCCCGAAGCTATGAGGACTCACCAAATCTTCAACTCCTTTGCTCCTTACAAACCTAGCTTCAAGAATTGACCCAATCTCCGAAATCCTACTTTTGATTAGAATGTAGGCAAAGTATGCGTTAGTACAAAATGTACTAAATATGTTAGCTAGCACAGCATCATAAGAGCATAAGATAAAAAGGGTTAGTCAACATGAGACATAATCCAATACTTCATAAAATATTAATTAAAGGCATAAGAGACAACATCATAATCACATGTAGAGTCTCCAAAATAAGCATCATATATACATTATTTAACTCTTAGTCATTTATATAATAATAATACCATTCTCAAGTAACCTCAAAGCACACTTGTGCAATGCATGAAGGGAATCCCATAATACAATTCACACTAAGCACGACCTTGAAGTCACTATATTCATACTTACTATTCATTTGGTCTCATTATTAGCTTTACTCTCATAACTAAGGGAATCTCTCACATTTATTCAATTATAGCAATGAAGGCAACTAAAGCACAATCCTATCTCAAGATACATCATACAAGATAACACTTTCTTTAATAACCCTAAGTCATACTTGTGCAATGCATGAATAGCATCCGATAATACTATCATGATGAGTACCACTTTTAGGTCCTCCTATTAATACTTCTTGCTTTTGAACCTAGTTCCTCTCTTTAACTTTAGAACACTATGAGATACTCCCTTAAGAACATCTTAGTTCATTATAAGGCTGAACCCTATGAGATACTTCTTTTAGTATGTCTAAGTTAATTATTAGCATGGACCCTATGAGATACTACCTTAAGCATGTCTTAGTCCATTTATACTCTTGAACACTATGAGGTACTTCATTAAGTAAGTCTTAGTTCATTTATGCTTTTGAATACTATGATATACTTAATAAAGCATGTCTTAGTTCATTGGATATGGATATTGCTACTAGAAACCTTAACTCAACTATGTGAAGGCTTCCATCTCATGAGACCTATCTTTGGGAAAATGAAACGACCCAAAAAGTTCCTAAAAATGTGTTTCGGAAGTTACCGGAAACTTGTTTTAGCTATATCTAAAAATCCGTTTGTTTTTTCGAAAATCCGACTTCATATTCTTGTTTAGGGGGTCAAATTGACTGGGAAATGGGTCTAACCCAAATTTTAGAGCAACCGTATCAAAATCCAAAATTTCCAAGTGAAGCCTTTTTCGAGGGTCTACTTTGCAGGGTCATATCTCCTAACACACAAATAATTGGGCGGCCCATAACATATCCATGGAAAGCCCTTTGAATTATCTACCTAACGCACTTCGTTTCACCTCATTCGGAGTTCGGACGAAGAAATTATGCCCATTTTCGTAAAATCTGTCCGTGCAGGAAATGCAATTTCCAGAGCACGAATTTACTGTTCATAAGCCTCATTTTTTTTTCTAAGTGTTGGACCCGTTTTTCCAAGGGCATATTTTATTTCCTATATAGCATTAATTCAATTCCATCTCTAAAACATTTCCCAAAATACCTCTCCCATACTTAGACACATTTTCTCTCAAGAACCCTAATCCAAAACCTTCCTCAAGATTGAAGAGATTCTTGCTCCAAGTTCCAAGCTTCCATTGAAGACATTCTCAAGACCTTCATAAAAACTCAAGGTATGTTGGGTTGAACTCATGGGTCCTTCCACCCACAGTACCTAGACTCTATTCTACTCACTAATTCATGGTTTAAGTTGAGATTCATAAATTAGTCTTGTTCCTTGTATAAATTTCCTGCACAGTAAATTCTAGCATGAAAAGTGGTTGTTTTGAGCATGTTGTGACTCTAGAACTTGAATCCAAACTTGGAATTGATGTGGAGATTTTTCATGTGGTCTTGTGGGTGTTAAAAGGCGTTGTTTCAGGTTGTTCACTGGTTTTGTTGCATAATTACTACCCTATTTTCCATGCTCTTTGACCCCATTACATGCCTTCAAGGTGTTTGACAAAATGTCCAATTATGGAGAATTGATGAGTTGATGCTTTAAGGCTTGAGTTATGAGATGTATGGCATTCCAGAGATGTGTTGATGACAAACTAAGCTTGTGTATATGTTCATTTCATACATGAGATTGCATTAGAGCCTAATGTGAATTTCCTATATAAAGTGTTGCATGACCATGTCCGGTCCGGGGGAAAAGAACCGGATAACCATGTGAGGGGTTTATACCTCACCACCTAGGATGCTTGGGGTGTGACCAACATCAACCATGTGAGGGGTTTATACCTCACCACCTAGGATGTTTGGGGTGTGACCAACATCAACCATGTGAGGGTTTTATACCTCACCACCTAGGATGCTTGGGGTGTGACCAACATCAACCATGTGAGGGGTTTATACCTCACCACCTAGGATGCTTGGGGTGTGACCAATATTAACCATGTGAGTGGTTTATACCTTGCCACCAGGGTGTCCGGGTGTGAATGGCATCCCCCATCCTAAGTTGGGGTTATAGATTGGTTGGATTATGCACACACATATGATATCTACTAGTAGTATATGTAGCACTAATTTAATGTGAGCAATGGAAAGACTGTAGGCCAGTAGAAAAGAGCCCAAAAGAGTGGGAAGGTTTAAAGAGGCATTCCTTGATAGGTTCTTTCCCCTAGAGTTGAGGGAGCTAAAGATGCAAGAATTCATAAATCTTCGGCAAGTGGGTATGAGTGTGGAAGAGTATTTCCTTAGGATGATCCAACTATCCAAATATGCTCCAACCATAGTGGGGGATTCAAGGGCCAAGATAAATAAGTTTGTGATGGGAGAGTCCGAATTAGTGGTCAATGAATGTCGTTCAGGAAGGATTATCCCAAGTATGAATATTTCCCATCTCATGATGCATGCTTAACGAATTGAGGAGCAAAAGCTCAAGGAAATGCATAGGGAGACGGAAATGGTAAGGACCGGTGATGGTAATTTCTCCAATGCTAAGTCTGATGAGCAAGGTAGGTGTAAGTCTAAGCAAAAGTATTCCGGCCAACACTCTTCTAACACCCCTAGGTTTAACCAAGAGAAAGGTAGTGGGTCTCCATTTGCTAAACCTATTTGCACCAAGTGTGGGAGGAACCACCATGCTAATTGCCTAGCCGGCATGGATGGTTGTTATGGGTGTTCAAAGGATGGGTACAAAATGAGTGATTACCCGGCTCTTAAGGCTAAGGTAAGGGAGGATAAGAAAGTTGCCTCTAGTGGTCCTGATGAGATTGCTCAAAATAAGAATCGGTTTTATGCTCTCCAATCTAGAGAAGATCAAGAGTGATCTCCTCATGTTGCTTCCGGTATGTATTTTATGCTTTAATAATTTCTAGATTTCTTGTCTTTTGTGACTTGTTATGTTGGACCTTGAAGTTTTCTTTAGCATGCATGATGTTTAGAAGTGATTGTATAGTCTTACTACCA
The DNA here is from genome assembly GCA_029007595.1 of Solanum commersonii. Lineage (NCBI taxonomy): Eukaryota > Viridiplantae > Streptophyta > Magnoliopsida > Solanales > Solanaceae > Solanum > Solanum commersonii. The sequence continues at coordinate 8,717,291 of JAJTWQ010000012.1, forward strand.
AGGGGGAGATAGTCTGCCTAAAAAGTAAGGTTATTGTGTGTTTACGGGTTGCCATGATTTCCTAATATGCATGTTCATGGAAATTCTTAGGTCTTGCTAGAAATGACTTATATGCATTGTTTTCCTCATGTTGTAGTGTATTTGAGTAGAATTTCATATATACTTCATGAGATGAATTAATGAGCATGCCTTAGTTTTGAGTTCAAAAATTCCTCCTTAAATAAATGTTTTTTGAGAGTAAATTGCATTTGGGCTCCATGAGTGTGTATTGAGCATATTTTAGTTAGGAGATGTTAGTTCCTCCTTCAAAATGAGTAAATATAGATTTTCATGCATTTTGGGTTGTTAGAAGTAGTTCCTACTTCCTTGTGGTGCATTGAATATATTTAGTTTGGAATTTAAGTTTTCCTAGCTTGTTCATGTGCATTTGATTTGTTGCATGCATGATGGGCTGCTAGTCTAGAGTTGTGACTTTAAGAAGTGTTTAGAATCATCATTCGAGGACGAATGATCCCAAGGGAGAGATATTGTAATATCCCAGAAACTAGTGAACTAAAATAGAGAGTTCTAGAGCCTTGTGATTGAGTTTTACAATTTGGTATGAAGGTTAAAATAGAATGAAGGTTTTAGGGTTAGGGCGTCAAGGTTCGGCCCCCCAAGAACACTCAAGGAGTCCTTGAGGAGGACCCTTAAAACAGACCAAAAGCTGTCAAAAATTAGCCTTCCCACGAAGGGAAACTACGGCCAGTAGATGGACCCACGCTCCGTGGGTTGGGGTCGTGGGTCAAGGCTGAAGTTTCCCCTGCAGGTTGAGTTGCATACCTCCATCTAAGGATGTGCAGCATGGTAAGTAGACCCACCTACGGTCCATGGGTGGCAGAATCGTAGGTTTTAGCAGATTTTTGGTTTTTAGTTAGGGGTTTGGGGGTTAATTAGTAATTAGTTAGTGGTTAAGTGGGGACAGTTAATTAGTTATTAGCCCCCCTATATAATTCTAATAGACCCCTAAACTAAGTGACTAAAATCACTCTTCGAAGACCTCAAAACTAACCCAAATTTTCTCCGAATAATACTCTCTCTAGAAGAAGAAGAAGAAAAAGAAGAAGACAAGGAAGTAGGGCAGAGTTTCCTCCATTGATTCAAGCTTGGTTAGGACTTTCAATCAAGGTATGTTAGCTTATTCATCTATGGGTTCTTACACCCATAGATCCCCCTAGATTTCCACCATATTGTGAAGAAAAAACCCAATTCTAGCTAGGGTTTCTTTCTACATTGTGGGTACTGTTTGAGTTTGATTCCAATTTAGTGGATGATACCTAATTATGATTGAATTAGCATTGAATTATGATACTATGGTGAATTCATGTGATTTTTATGGTTAACCCTAGTCTATTTGATGAATTTGATATTTTTTGGGTTTATGCCATGTGAGGTTGAATTAAGGAATTCTAGTTGATCTTTTAAAATCAATGTCACGTGTAGTAATTGTTGAAGGTTAGGAACACATAGAAGTGAGTTGAATTACATTATAGTTCATATGATGGATCATGACTTGTAAAGATGAAATTGAACTTTTATGGTCAATTGTGACTAGAATCACCTAGTAATGAAGAATGTTTGAAATTTAGGTATAATTGATGATTGCAAGAAGTAAAGTAAGGTTAGCAATTATGAATGTTGAATCAGTAAGGATTTGAGAATGAATTTAAGGTGATGAATAGAAGGCTAATAGGTGGAATTGTGGTGAAAGTCATATACTAACATAACCTACCTTATAAATGCATGAAAGTATAAAGTGATAGAATCACTTGAACATGGATTGATTGTCAAGGACATCCTTCCATGAGACATGAGTATTAAGTAAGGCGTAATAGTAAATCTTGAGGTGTATGCTTGGCCTCAAGTGGATATGGACAATCAGATGGAGTGTCCCACAAGATAGGGTCCAGGCTCCAAGTAGAAAGGATAACCACACATAGTTGATGTGAGGACTATCCAAGTTAAAGGGGGAACTCTTACGAAGTATAGTGTTGGTTTTCTGTCACGACCCAAGCCTAGGGCCTAGATGTAACATGGCGAATGAGGAACCCGAAGGAACCCCAAATAAGCCTCTCAAACTAGTCATCACACTTCATCGGTCGTGGAAGTACATTCAACATTAAATAACGGAAATTAGGGACTAAGGGCAAACCACTTCAAAATAACATCATAGAATAAGAGTCAAGCTTATTTACAAAATACTTGTCCAACGCACACCTCTACATACATAGATAGGACGGGGGTCATGACATACTATCGTCTCCCCTCATAGTCAAAATACAATTGCAAGCTAAAGTCTCAAAACATAGGAGTAGGAAACATAACATAGCCCTCGAATCATTGAGAACTCACCAACAAACTCGGATAAGCACCGTACTAGCCCCGTGGATGGAGAGAAGGATCAAGAGTAGCTTCGGTCCCTACATGGGGACATCATGTAGGCAAAATATGCGTTAGTACTTTGGAATGTACTAAGTATGCGGGGTGCAATACAACAATAGACAAGGACACAATCGAAATGCAAGAAATAGTTCCACAGGTATAATGAATAACAATATGAGGATGCATGATCAAAGTGACGTCAAAACATGTTTGAGTAAATCCATACTAATAGTAGATATCATATGTGTGTGCATGATCCAACCAATCTATAACCCCAACTTAGGATGGGGGATGCCGTTCACACCCGGACACCCTGGTAGCAAGGTATAAACCCCTCACATGGTTGATGTTGGTCACACCCCAAGCATCCTAGGTGGTGAGGTATAAACCCCTCACATTGTTGATGTTGGTCACACCCCAAGCATCCTAGGTGGTGAGGTATAAACCCCTCACATGGTTATCCGATTCTTTTTCCCCGGACCGGGCATGGTCATGCAACACTTTATATAGGAAATTCACATTAGGCTCTAATGCAATCTCATGTATAGAATAAACATATACACAAGCTTAGTTTGTCATCAACACATCTCTGGATTGCCATACATCTCATAACTCAAGCCTTAAAGCATCAATTCATCAATTCTCCATAATTGGACATTTTGTCAAACACCTTGAAGGCATGTAATGGGATCAAAGAGAATGGAGAATAGGGTAGTAATTATGCAGCCAAACCAGTGAACAACCTACAACAACGCCTTTTAACACCCACAAGACCACATAAAAAATCTCCACATCCATTCCAAATTTAAATTCAAGTTCTAGAGTCACAACATGCTCAAAACAATCACTTTTCATGTTTAAAATTCACTGTGCAGGAAATTTATACAAGGAACAAGACTAATTTATGAATCTCAACTTAAACCATGAATTAGTGAGTAGAATAGAGTCTAGGCACTATGGGTGGAAGGACCCATGAGTTCAACACCACATGCCTTGAGATTTTTTGAAGGTCTTGAGAGTGTCTTCAATGGAAGCTTGGAACTTGGAGCAAGAATCTCTTCAATCTTGAGGAAGGTTTTAGATTAGGGTTCTTGAGAGAAAGAGTGTCTAAGTACTAGAGAGGTATTTTGGGAAATGTTTTAGAGATGGAAATTGAATTAATGCTATATATGAAATAAAATATGCCCTTGGAAAAACGGGTCCAACACTTAGAAAAAAAAAATGAGGCGGGTGAACAGTAATTTCGCTCTCTGGAAATTACATTTCCTGCACGGACAAATTTTACGAAAATGGGCATAACTTCTTCGTTCGAACTCCGAATGAGGTGAAACAAAGTGCGTTGGGTAGATAACTCAAAGGGATTTCCATGGATATGTTATGGGCCTCCCAATTATTTGTGTGCTAGGAGATATGACCCTCCAAAGTAGACCCTCGAAAAAGGCTTCACTTGGAAATTTTGGATTTTGATATGGTTGCTCTAAAATTTGGGTTAGACCCATTTCCCACTCAATTTGACCCCCTAAACAAGAATATGAATTCGGATTTTCAAAAAACAAAACGGATTTTTAGATATTGCTAAAACAAGTTTCCGGTAACTTCCGAAGCAGATTTTTAGGAACTTTTTGGGTTGTTTCACTACCTCCCTCTACACAAATCTTCTCTCTAGACCTCCATTGAATAACAAAGAAATAGATCAAGGAAATCTTGAAGGCAGGAGCTTTTCAATAAGAATTTGGTAGGAATCTACACCTAAGGTATGGGAGTTTTCATCCTTGGGAAGCTACCACCCAAGGAGCCCTTTCAAAAGCTTTTATCTCAATTCTAGAAAACTCAAGTAGCTAGGGTTTGAACTCAACTCCATGGATTCTTTTTAAAGTTTCTTTCAAATGTTGAATTATGCTTGTTTATGAATGTATAATTGATGTTATATGATTTTAACTTAACTCCTTCAAGAATCCATGAGACCCCCAATCCTAGTTATGGTTCTTCTTTGCATTATGTGATGGTTTTGCAAGTTGGTCCAATTGATTGGATATGAGTTAATCATGATGTAATTGCATGACCTAAGTATGATTCTACATGTATCCTTGATTAACCTAACGGTTTATGATGAATTTGATCTAGTATAGTTTTATGTCATGAAAAAGGCAAATTGAGGGCTTACATGTTATCCTCCAATAAGGATGAACTTCTTTATGTAATGCCTTAGATTAGATCACATATATATGAATTGATTATGAGTAAAGCTTCTACACATGAACTAATTGGTTAGGGCTTATATGAGGGACCATGGTTGTGGAGTATGAAGATGACTCCTAAGGCCTTAAGGGTAAAAGCTAATATGAAAAAGTTAAGAATGGTAAGACTTTAAGAAGGAAGCCATTATGTATATTAAGTTGTATATGTCCTTATTGTGAATAGACTTCACCCACAAGACCTATAATATGATCGCATGAGTTTATGCATTACATGAATGGATTACTTGAGTCATGGTTGTATTATATTGAATGCTAGATGTATTGACTCAATATGACCCTTAAATGCATGATATGAGGTGTAAGCATGATTATGATATTATATGCATTTTTATGAATACTTTGAGTATAAAGTGTTTATTATGGTAATGTTGTTGTTGTATCATTGGAAGGAAAATCACACATACACATGCATGAATATGATTATGATGTGACCAAGATTTTGCTTATGATTCACTTATAAATTGAAGATCCTATGACTATTATGTAGAGGTGGTAATTGTCGAATGGTCATTCTCCTCTTTACCCTTACACATGTGTATGTATGAATTATCTAGGACTATGATTAGGTTGTTGTGTTGATTGAAAGGTGATGAGTCCACAAATTGGACTCATTTAGGGCTATATTTTAATAGAAATTGCGTCCTCAAATACTTATTTTATCTCAATATCTGATGAAAACCCTTAAGTTTCAGGTATTTGAAGTTTGAAGGAAAGCATGGACACTACGTCGCAAAAACGAACAAAAAGGCTGAAAAGAATGAAGAAATGAAGGCCTGAGGATCGCCGAGTCCACTCGGTGAGTCGCCGAAGGGTCTTACTTTGCCTTTTGTTACAGTGTGCTGAGCCCTGAAGGAAATAATCAAGTCAGCGGAGATAGGGAACAGTCGGTGCATCACTGAGAAGTTTCGTGAAGCAGTACCATATCGCCCAATGACCCAGAGCACGATGATGCTAAAGGCTGGTGCCAGACAACAATGAACTACACCAAAGGGTGAATCACCTAGTTGATCGGTGATTCCCACTAACGACGCCGAATGATCCACTCCAGCACAAATTTGTGAAAACTATAAATTCTAGTTAGAGTTTTAGTTTTAAAGGTGGAACAATTATTATAATTTTCATATACAATAGTACTTTTTGGTATTTTGCTCTGAGTTTGAGAGGGTTTTGAAGACTTGAAGAAAATGAGGGTTTCATCTCTAAGGATTTGGAATTGGGTCTTTTGGATTCTTCATTCTTGGCCTATAACAAGACTTAAATCTTCATACCCATTTGAATGCAAGCTCATTTAGGTATAAATTTCTATCTCTTGATGTGTGGCTACAAAACCCCAATTCTTGGGGTGTGATTTAGCGAATATGGTTTAAGATAATTGTTGGGTCTTGCTTGTTGATAGTTTTATCGTAGTTTAATTGTGATTTCGTTTAGTGGTTGTGGATGAATTTAATGAATTTGTAGTTGCAAATACAAGTTTATTTATGTGTTTTCGGCTTGCTCAAGAAAGAGGTCGTAAAACCAAGACCACTAGATTGATGACCAGTGTAAGTGGGTCGACATGAGGTTCAGCTCAAGAGAGTGAACCCTAGTCCCATGCCAACACACTCAACTTAAGAGAGTGAGTGGGTTAAGGCATAGGCTGGTCTTCATGCATCAAGTGGGTGTACGAGAGGAACATATTTGAAATAGGGTAAGTTGCTCGAGAGAGAGCTTATCCCTCTTAAAGTCTGGCCTAGTCACATTTACTATATAAATTTTCTATCGAAAGAATGTACCCAATAATCTTGTTTAACCCGTGATCCCGTAACATCCCAAGGATCCCTTCTAATTACTTAGAAACCCTTGTTTATTTTGTTGTTTATATCTTACTTGTGACAAAACCCCCATTATTAATTGACACTCGTGTGTCCCCCTTTAATTTTCAATGTTTTTACTCGTTAAAGTCTTTAGCTACGACTAGTTAGAACTCGATTTTATTTTTCTATCAATTCTCAAAACCACTCTCTTTGGAATGATCCCAACCCTTGGTTGGGTTACTAAACTATTGTACAATCGTAGACACTTGCATCGGAAGTTGTGCCTTCATTACGCAAACATCAAAATGGCATTGCTTCTGGGTAGTAGTGTTATTTGAGAATTCTTAGATTAATAGAAATTTTGTTCTTCTTAGTTGTCGATCACTTACTTAATTTTTAGTTTTGTATTTTGCTTGTTTGAGCTTTGAAATAGAGAAGGTGAGTATTCCAAGCAGTACTCGTGAGCAAATGGAGTTTCCTCCATTAGAGGTAATGAGGATTTGGGATCGTATCCTAACCTTTAAGCAAATGGAGAGTGAAAGGGTCCACAAGGCATGGGAAAGGTTTAAAGAATAGATCGCTCAATGCCAAATCCATGACATTGCCAACATAATCCTTCTTGGCTGCTTCTACAGAGGTCTTGGCCCCAAAAACTAGAGGTTGGTCGACCAACTCATTCCGGGTGGTTTTGCAAAATAACCTTATGCGAGGGAAATCCAACTGCTCGACATCATGGCTAAATGAACCAAGAAGTAGAAAAGGATTTCATGATGGCCGCACTGATGATTTAGATAGATGAGCTTGCCAAAAAGATGACGAAGATCGAAGTCCAGTGCAAGAGAAAGGATAAATATATCCCTCCTCATGAGTGATGAAGTCCTAGGGACAATGAGGTTAAACGCCTTGAGGGAATACACTCAATCATTTTTCACAAGGTGACTGAGCAAGATAGAGAGTTGGAAGAAATTGAAGGGATTAAGCGAATGATTTGGTCTCATTCCAGAGCTATCCAGCTACTCAAGAACCTTGTGGGACATGCATTTCTCGATCTCCAATCACAAAAAAATAGGGGATTGCCTAGTAATATTATGGCTAACACCAAAAATAGAGTTTGAGTATTGACGTGTGTCGTGCCACGACATTACTAAGGCGCTTCTTGGGAGGCAACCCAAGGTTTTAAATTCTTTGTTTTATAATAGAAATAATGGTGTATTGATTTTGCAGGTTGAGATGTGGAGAGTGATCGACAAGTGTTTATTGGCAATCTATAGGTCCATTCTGCGAATCACCAAAGGGTTCAGCCACCCCGAACTAGACCACCGTTAGACTCAATACCAATTTACTTTGGAGTCTATAAAACTCGGTGAGGAAGGTGACTACTCGGAGTGACGCTGAGTAGTTCGGGGGTTGTGACTAATGTCGCCAAATGGGCAATAAATGGATAGTTTTAAAGACCAATTATTACAAAGTTTGACAAATTTTCATGTTCCATTCGATTTCAACTTTCGTAAATCTGCACCTAGTAAGTAATTTTCATTATCCTTGTATTCCTGGTATTTTAGTTGCCGATAAGTGTTCGAACCTGGAATTACATTGCCTCCTAGCCTTTCAAAGTACTTCAATCAGCATAAAAGGTTGGTTTTCCCGAATACCGAGACTATGTTGAAAAAATTGTTCTCTTATGCAATTGGGCTTATTAAATTGCTGTGTGTTGGGCCTCTCTGATTGATTTAGATTGTCAAAATGCCAAATTCAATTTATATATCTTGCACATTTTATGTTTATTTTTGGACTTTCTTTTTGTTGCGCGTAGAACTGAGTAAAATTTTGTGGGGTTGTGGGTGCATGATGTTTATCATGATTAAGTGTTATGGATTTCAGCTTAATTGTACTAGTGCATAGTTTAATTTTATCTTCGGGGGTTGTGGGATTGGAGTCAAGAAGTTAGGTTGGAAATAGGCATGTTGGGACATTAGGCGAGCTAGGCCGAGCCCGCTAAACCACTCGACAGTTCACCAAATGACCCCATCTCGCCTTTAATTTCATGCTACTTGAGATATGGGTCCTGTAACTTTTGGTGAGAAATCCCTCATCGCCAAAACCATTCAGCGACTCGCTGAAAATTTCCTTGATCACCCTTTGTCTGCACCCATGAACCTTTTTGCACTGTATCCTTTGCCGGAGAAAACCCTGCTCGCCAAAGCAGCCTAGCGACTCGGCGATCTATTCGGTGAGTTTTTCTACAATTGTGTCCCTATGAATTTGATTTAGTTGTTTTAACTTCTTCCTAATTTGTTTTTGTAGAAATGGCTAGATCTAAAGTTGCAGGAAGAAGTAGACCACCCCAAGGTAAAAAAAAAAAGGGATTACAATCAACGAGGATGCACATACATCCAGAAGAAAGTTTGCTAAACTTTCCACAACTAGTGGAAAAGGCAAGGGCAAAGACAAGACCCTTGAGTAATGAGATGCAAGCACTGGCAGTGATGGATTTTATAGAAATGACCCCAACCAATCTGAAAGTGACGGTGTGGGTTATGATGATGATGATTTGTTAATAGCATATAGGGTTGAGCGGCGAACTAAGAAGCTGAATGATCCATCCAGGGTCAAGACTCCCCAGCCTACCACTACTGCACCTGCAGTTTTAGAACAGGCAATGGTATAAGCGCCTCTATGACAGGGTCCCCCGCCTAAGTCAATGAATTAAGAAAAGGCTGAGGGACTGATGACAATTCTGGAGGAAAAGAGTCTGTCCATAGACGGGGTTATAGATAGGCACCCAGAGATAATGGAGTTCCTGAGGTACTACAAGTTCCAAATCTTCACTAAACCCCATGGTCCTTATATTCCAAACTAGGTCAGACAGTTCTATAGCACATAGAGTGCACTAATACCCCAAAAAAGGCACCTAGTAACAGCCTTCAAAGAAGTTGACTATGTGGTTGTCAGATATAGGAGGGTGAAGTGTGATAGTAAGATAATCAACGCAGTCTTGGGCATGTCCACGAATATTGGGGATCACTACCAATACTTAAATAGAACAAAGAAGCTAGATGAGATGAAAAAGTGGTTAGCCCAACTAATTTCAAATGAGACTCCAAAGTGGTTGGCGGAAGGAGTTCCGATTGAAAAGAAAGAACTAAACATAGCCGCAAGGTTCTGGTTTGGTTTTATTAGCAGCACAGTTATGCCGTCCCAGAATGAGTCGATCCTTTGTCTTGCCAAGGCAGCTTGCTTGGGTAGCATCATAGAGGAGACTCAGACAAATTTGGGTACAATCATTGCTTCAGAGATACTCATGCATGCAAGGCAGAGCCGAACCTTACTTCCATTCCCAATCTTGATCACAAAATTATGCAAATAAGCATAGGTGCCTCGAGATGCCAAGAAGAATGTGGAAGTGATGCCCACAACTTCTACTGATATTCGGAGGATCAAAGACGAGTACCTTAAGGATCAAGAAGAAAGGAAGAAGGCAACATCAATGGAGTTAGTAACCATAAAATTATCGCCTGCAGAGGCACCTCTGCGTACTCCGACCCTTTGGTCTTCAGGTATATCCATTGCCACTACTACTCCTGCTGATACTCCAGGTTCTTCTTCTGATGCATAGTCTTCAAGACCCACTACTGTTGCTGCTATTTCTCGGCTTCCATTCACCCAGGATTCTCTACTCCGAATGGGACAACTGGCCCTTTTTGCTGATTGTCAGGCTGCTAGTCTAGAGGCCTCTGTTCCAAGTATGATCCAGGTTGCCCTAACTGATGTTGTGACACCTCTGAGCACTGCCATTGATGCCCTAGTGACCAAGATAGCGGTGTGTGAGCACAACTAAGGGTCCACAGAGAAGGTGATGGCTTTAAAAATTGCCATTGTTGAACTGCAAAAAGATGTAGACCACCTGAAGTCCACCAATGTGCCCATGGTCTTTAGAATAGTGGAGATTCCATACATGCCTGAGATGCCTCAGACCACCACTGGAAATGGGGTTAGAGCGAAGCAGATAGCCGATCCTGAGTAAGAAGCAGAAGCTGATGAAGAGATGCTTAAGGAGACTGAGGGAGATGGAGATGAAGACATGATCGATACGGAAGCAATTATGATAGATGTTGTTGTGCAAGATTTCTTAGCACTTTTTGCTGGATCCAGTGGAGCTGGTCCTTCTGGGAGTCACTCTGGGCACTGAAGCCCAGATAGATGGAGTGATCAATTAGCCAGGATCCCCTCTTTACCTCCCTCTCTATCTTTCTTTATTTTAGCTTTCAAATTTTGTGTTAATTACATTTGAGGACAAATTGATTTTATTTGTAGTGGGCTGAGGCCCACCTTTGTATGCTATTTGATGTTCGTATGTTGTGTATATTTGGGCTTTGTGCTTAAATTATGTTAAATACTGCTTTTTGTGGATGTTTGAGCTTGACGCTCACAAAGTAGGTCACAAAAAATGTATATGTCAAATTGGTTCACACTCTTCGAAGTTGCCTAAGATCATATCAAGAGAAAGTCTTACTTAGTCAACCGGACCAACAGGGCAAATTCTAGGTGTTCTCATGCATGGTTCTAAGTAAGATTATCACACAAGGCATAGACACTTAAGTCAAACAAGACTCCACACTTTTGCTAATGTGCAACGGTCGTCACAAGAGAATCGATTTGATAAATGGCCAATGACAAAGAGATGCATAGAGTTCACATATTGTCTATGCAACTTTATTTTGCCTCATCATAGACGTACATTCATGTTCATTTGATTGCAAGCACTATTCAATTCATCGCTATTGATCGAAATCGAGACTCAAATTTGCTAAGGAACATCCACATTCAACACATGAGCTTATAAAGGGTGGCAAAAATGTACAAAAAATTCAAAAAAAATTGGAAGGGTCAAAATCATTTTGCAATTTAAAATAAAAGGAACCACAAGCTCAAACATCCACAGAAAGCAGTGTAATAACACAATTTAAACAAAATAGCCCAAATATATACATAAAAGCACGAGTCATAAATAGCACACAAAAGGGAGCCTCACCCCACCACAATTAAAAAGCAATTGTCCTCAAATGTAAATAACATAATATCCAGAATTAAAATAAAGAAACACAGAGAGGTACGTAATGAGGGGATCCTATCTACACAGTTGTTCCATCTGTCTGGGCATCAGTGCCTAGAGTGTTGTCATTCTAACTCTGGTTTTCAGTATCTGCGTTTGCCTCAGTTGCTACGATATTAGCCTTAACTATATTATCCAAATCGTGAGATACTCCAAAGGGATGTACCACATTAATGAAACCTCTAGCCCACACAGGGACATTAAGGTCAATGGGAATCCTCCATTGGAACTGGCTTTCTTGTTCTTGCTCCTTGCTTTGGGGTGATCTGTGGTCCCAGTATCTCTTTTGGAGTTTTATGCCCTTATATGTCGGGGTGGCATATTTCTTCCTACAACTTTTGGTCTAGCCATGTCTGTAAAGCCTTGAGATAAAGTTAGAAAAGTAGGCAGACTCAGCAGTCCATTTGGCGAATCATCGAATACTTTCGATGAACAAAGGGATCCCCACCGAAAGTTACATTGCAAAAATGGGTCAGGGGTGCAGACAAAAAGTGAATAAGAAGACTTTCGACGAGTCGCCATGTGCTTCTGCCGACCTTATGCTTCTCGCCAAAAGATACAAAAACCTCAACACATAAAACACAATATCAAAGGCAAGGTAGGGCAACTAGGCAAACCACTAAGTTGTTCGGCGAGCTCGTCTCAACTTGCCAAAATGACTCGTCGCGCCTATTATCAACCTAACCTCTAGAAAACATCCCTGCAACCCCCAAAAATGCAATTCAAGCTCCTACAACACAAATCTGACTAAGACCCGTAAAATAAGAACACTCCCTATTGCTGATACGCTCAAATTACACTTCCCTACAGAAGTATAAGCGATCGTTATCAAGTAGAGAACCCAACTTGTAGGTTGGGGTCGATCCCACAAGGAAAAATGTATTAGACTTTACTTTAACCAACAATTATATTCAATTAGTCAAAGAACTTCCAGAAACAAGTAATTAAAAGGGGGGGTTTGTTTATATGAAACAAATAATAAGAATTCAATAAGTAATCAGTAATCAAACAAAACTTAATTTATGGTTGTTATCAAGATGAGAGAAATAACTAGGGCATACGTGTTCCCCACAAGCTCATAACGCAATAATCATAGTAACAACAATCCTTTCCTAGTGTATTACATGCAAAGTGATAAGTTAGGTATCTCTAAATCCTTGATCCGGCATCTAGAGAATTTCACCCCGCACCTTGAACCGGCTACGTGTGTATAACTTACTAACCCTTACCTTTACCTCATATTAGACATCATAATCGATGTTTGGCTTAGTTATTACTTCGCACCAATCGACACTAGTCTATTAGATAGTATCACACTAAATCTATATTGATAATTCTTTTCTTGTTGATTACCTCCTTGATCCGGCAAGTAGCAACAAGGAGAGTTCTAACGTTGGCCACCGTTAAAAAGACTTTTAAACGAAAGAATTATCAAAGCATGCAAAACACTATTCATGAATTGCTTATTTACTATTCATATTTTGTTAATCGCTCATGGTTCCCACAACCCTAGTTGTGGATTGAGTTACTCATATTAGCAAGAACACAATTCATAATTTTAGATAAAAAAATCATGAACTTACGTAAAGAGAATAATAAACCCAGAAATTCAACTTGAGTTGCAAAGCCAAAAATCTTCAAAACGAACTTGTAAAAATTAATAATTGAATTCAATCTCCAAAGTCAAAAGTAAAACTAGAATAATAATGTCTAACCCCCAAAAACGAGGTTTACATGCCCTATTTATAGAAAAACAAATCCTAATTTAAAAAGGGAACAATTTAAGGAAAGTCTATTTAGGTTCGTGTCTTCAATCCACGAGACTGACTTACGGACCGTCGATGGATCTACGGTCCATAAGTCCCTTCCGTCAGCCAGGACTTAAGAAAATATTTCAGCATCCAAAACTCAGCCTCTCTGAAGCAAACGACGGGACGACAAGACGGTCCGTAGATTGATCTACGGTCCCGTCAATCCCCTCCGTAACTCCATACTTAGCATCTTCAAAAATTGGGTACTGGAACCCTCGCAGTCTCCTTCTACGGTTTGACCAGTACGGTCCGTAGACCGATCTACGGACCGTCGATTGACACCGTGGTTCCACACTTGGTCAGATTTCCCTGATTTGTCATCCGTCCCTTGGTTGCTGATCTACGATCATCACCTACGGACCGTTAATGGACCTACGGTCCGTAGATAGGCTCCGTGAAAGCTCTTTTTCTACACTTTGATCAGTTGTCTCCATACTTCTATGCCTGAACATCTTTCCTGCAAAAAAACATAATAAAACACATAAAAACCAATACGATAAGGCCCTAGACACACACAACTTGTAAGTTAAATGTATTAGAAATACCGTAAACTCACGGTATATCAATTGCCAATTTATATAACTTAACGCACTAGAAAGCGGGATTTCACCATTCAAACAAGAGTTATCGATTAGGAATTGACAATTAAGCAATCCAATCCAAGAGTTATCGATTAGGAATTGACAATTAAGCATTGTGGCCACCTCTTAATAAACTCATGCACATATTTGTATAGAGACGACCAGTAATACCCGCTTTATAGCACCTTAGCTCCTGTCCGGACACCACCATGATGCTCCCCAACCAGCGATGCGTGACAAGCACGCAGGATCTCCTTAGATTCCTCTTCTGGGACACATCTTCTGATGATGTGGTCAGCACCCTCTCTAAACAAATGTGGCTCATCCCACAAATATTTCTTAACATTGAATAAGAACTTCTTTTGTTGGTAAAAGTTCAGTTCATCTGGTATTAATCCGCACACTAAATAGTTTGCAAAATCAACATACTAAGGGGGCTGTGTGAGGTTTACTGTGAATACCTGCTCATCGGGAAAAACATCCTCTATGTCAATCTCTGGCTCGTCTTTATCCCTACCTTCCAATCTCAATAAGTGATCAGCTACTTGATTTTCACAACCCCTTCTATCCTTAACCTCAAAATTGAATTCTTGCAATAAAAGCACCCACTTGATCAACCTAGGCTTGGAGTCTTTCTTCGCCATTAGATAACGCAAAGCAGCGTGATTAGTGTGAATAATCACCTTAGTACCTAGCAAGTATGCACGAAACTTCTCAAACGCATAGACCACTACAAGTAATTCTTGCTTGATAACTGTGTAGTTACATTAAGCATTGTTTAAAATTTTGCTTGCATCGTAAATGGGATGAAAGAGTTTATTTCATTTCTGACCTAACACTACGCCCAATGCCATGCCGCTTGCATCACACATTACTTCAAATGGCTCTGACCAGTCAGGACTAATAATGACTGGGGTGGAAATTAGTTTGTCTTTCAGGCATTGAAAGCTACCATACACGCATCATCAAAGTTGAAGGTTACCTCTTTTTCCAAAAGTTTGCATAGAGGAAGTGCAATATTTGAGAAGTCTTTGATGAACCTCCTATAAAATCCAGCATTTCCCAAAAATCATTGAACCCCCTTTACTGAAATTGGAGGTCGTAATTTCTAGATTACTTCGACTTTTGCTTTGTCGACCTCCAACCCCTTTTGTGATACTTTGTGACCAAGCACAATTCCTTCCTTGACCATGAAGTGATACTTTTCCCAATTTAAGACTAAATTGGTCTCGACTCACCTTTGAAGAACTTGTCCTAAGTGCTCTATGCATTCTGCAAATGAGTCACCCAAAACTGAGAAATCATCCATAAATACTTCCATTGAGTTTTCCACCATATCAGCAAAGATGGATAGCATGCATCGTTGAAACGTGGCCGGGGTATTACATAATCCGAATGGCATTTGTTTGAAAGCAAAAGTACCATATGGCCCGAGTACCCATTAAAAAGTAATACCAACCTCTCTCGGATAGTCGGTCAAGCATTTGATCCATAAATGGCATGGGAAAATGATCTTTTTCCATCCATGCATTTAGCTTTCGATAGTCCATGCATACTCTCCATCCTGTCACCGGTCGTAAAGATACAAGCTCTACTTTTTCGTTAGTAGCAACCGTGACTCCTCCTTTTTTCAGTACACATTGCACTCGACTAACCCATTTGCTGTCTACAATCGGGTAGATCACTCCTACGTCTAACCACTTTATTATCTCCTTTTTTACCACTTCTTGCATTGGTGGGTTTAATCTTCGCTAATGTTCAACACTCAATTTACAATCACTATCAAGTTGAATTTTATGTGTGCAAAGGCCTTAAGGAATCCCCACTATATCAGTGATCGTCCAATTGATGGATTTTATATACCTTTTTAGAACTTCAAGGAGCAATTTCACTTGCCAATCAGTTGAGTCAACCACAATAATCACCGGAAAGGGGTTATTTCCTCCAAAGAAAGCAAACTAGAGGTGTGAAGGTATTACCTTAAGATCGAGACTTGGTGCTTCTTCGGTTGACGGTTTGGCGGGAGGTCTCTCTCAATTTTTTAAGTAGATATTTAATTTAATCAGAGTCTTTATGAATTCCCTTTTACTTGAAAATGTGGGTACCAGTTCATCTTGGCTCTGAACCTCAAACTCTTCTTTGTTAGCCCACACAACTTCAAAGGGTTCTTTGCTACGCATTAGCCATAGCCTCGTCAATCACATTGTCAGCTAAGATTACATGAATGTCACTCGGGTGTTTTACTGATTTGCGCATGTCAAAGGTGACTTCGTCATCATTGACCTGAAATTTCAATTCCCCACTCTCGACATCCACCAGTGCTCTCCCAGTTGCCAAGAATGGTCTTCCCAAGATTATGGGAATTTTTGCATCTATGTCACTGTCAAGTAAGACAAAATCGGCCAGAAAAATAAATCTGTGAACCTTAACCAGAATGTGGTAAAGTATCCTCACTGGATGTTTGATCGATCTGTCAGCCATCAGGAATGTCATAGTTGTAGCCTACGGTTCACCTATCCTGAGTTCTTTATAAATAGCATACGACATTAGATTTATACTTTCTCCCAAATCACACAAGGTTTTTGCGAACTTGAACAAGCCTATGGTGTTCGGCATGTTGAATGACCCAGGATCATCTTTCTTTTCGATCAACTCCTTGACATTATCGTACTACAACTATGGGAGACTTCGATCATCTCAAAATTCAAGCTCTTTTATTTTGTGACTAACTCCTTTATGAATTTGGCATAACCCGGCATTTCCAATAATGCTTCAACTAGAGGGAGATTAATCGATAAGTTCTTAAATACCGATAGAAACTTCTTGAACCTTTTATCCTTATTCTTCTTCTTGAGGCATTGAGGAAATAGAAGAGGTATCTTGGGTAAAGGTTGCTTGATGTTTAGGCATGGCTTGAATTCTCCACATCAATTTGTGGCTCCCTTATGATGTCTTGTGGGATGGTTATTTCCTCAGCCTCCATATCTTTGCTTGCAGTTGGTAAGTACACTTCCTCATTTCTCATCATATCACCTTTCACTTCTTTTCCTCTCTGAGTGACAACGACCAGCTCTTTTTCTTCCCCAACCATCTCCATCTTTTGTTTCAATTGTACTATAAGTAAACTCCATTGACCTTTAAGGGTTTTGATTGTATCTGCGTGTGAGTTTACTTTATTTTTCAAGGATGAAAAATCATCTTTCATTCCTTTCAATAAATCTTCTAAGACTTCAACTTGGTCAAGGATGTGTGAAAGTAACTCATTAATTCGGGGACTACTTGCACTCCCCCTTCATTTTGGGCTCTTAGTTGAGTGAGCACGATATTCTTCATATTCATCCGATTTGATAACACTTCCTTTGTTCAACTTCTTGATAACGGTTCCAACCTTGATTTCCACCCCACTGCCAATAGCATGGGTAGAAACCCTCCTCACATCTTCTGGAGTTCCAACCTCAATTCTCCACAAGTTTTGAATAGCTTGGGGATGAACCCTCCTCAACTCTGAACACGCCACATGTTCCATTCATATGCCCCTGTAGAACTTCCATCTGAATGAACATCTTCTTGATGTTTTCATCCCTCTCTTTCTCTTTGTCTAATTGCTCTTGTGTTAGTCTAAAGTGGAATAGGGAAACGTGATCATCTTTTGTATACCGTGCTTGATAATTCTAGTCATGTTGCCTAGAAGAAATAAAGCCACCTCAAATGTTTGTAACATTATTCCTCCTCGTACCAACTGATCAGCCACTCCTTTATTAACCGACTCAAGGCTCCAGTAGAAATATTGAAGTAGCAAATTAGTTTGTATCCCATGAGTTGGGCATTTAAGTAAGAGGTTCTTGATTCTTACCCATGCTTCATGGAGTAGTTCCCTTTCCCTTTGCTTGAACCCTTGGATTTCATCTCTAAGCTTCATCATTTTTTATGGAGGAAAATATCCTGTGTTAAATGCTATGACCAGCTCCGCCCATGACCCATGATGTGATGGATTTTTTTTGTAACTCGGTTAACCACTTGCTTGCTTCTCCTTTCACAGACAATGGAAATAATTGCAGTCGAATTGACTCTTGCGACAGATTCTTGAACGATAAAGGGTTGCACACTTGCACAATGCTCCGTACATGTTCATGTGAATCTTCATGCTCTAACCCTCCATATAAACCTCTTGAATGTATGAGCTGGAGTGTTGCACTAGTAGCTTCAAATATTGCATTTCCATCGGCTTGTGGCATGCGAATTGCACCCATCTCACCCATGTGGGAAGGGTTATAAACACTATTAACATCATCAATTTTGTCTCGATGAAAAACACCATTTGCTGGATGGCCTCCTTGGCAGCTATTTTCCCCGTCTGCACTCATATGTCCTGTTTTGACACACAAACACTCAAAGCAAAACTGAAAGTTAAGTGAGTAGAACAACAACTATCAAGAACAAATTTTTTTTACCAAACTAAGAATTCTCAAATAACACCACTCCCCAGTAGCAGCGCTATTTTGATGTTTGCGTAATCAAGACACAAGTTTTGATGCAAGTGTCTAAAATCATACAATAGTTTAGTAACCCAACCAAGGGTTGGAATCTTCCCAAGGCAATGGTTTTGAGAATTAATAGAAAAATTAAATTTAGTTCTAACTAGTCGTAGCTAAAGATATTAACAATTAAAAACATTGTAAATTAAAGGGGTCACAAAAGTGTCAACTAACAATTGGGGGTTTTGTCACTAGTAAGTAAAAGCAACAAAATAAACAAAGATTTCTAAGTAATGAGAGAGGATCCTTGGGATGTGACGGGAATACGGGCTAAGCTAGGTTATTGGGTACATGTTTTTGATAGAGGATTCCTAAAATAATTGTGAGTAGGCTAAACTTTAAGGGGGATAATCTCTCTCTCGAGCAACTTACCCCGTGTCAAATGTGTTCCTCTTGGACACCCACTTGCCCGATAAAGACCAACCTATACCTTAACCCACTCACTCTCTCAAGTTGAGTGTGTGGGAATGAGACTAGGATTCACTCTCTCATGCTGAACCACATGTCGACCCACTCCCACCGACCATCAATTTAGCAGTTTTAGTTTTACGACCTCTCTCTCGAGAAAGTCGAAAACACATAAATAAACTTGTTTTTGCAACTACAAATTCATTAAATTCATCCACAACTACCAAATGAATCACAATTAAACTATGATTAAACTATCAGCAAGCAAGACCCAATAATTATCTTAACCCATATTCGCTAAATCATACCTCAAAAATTGGGGTTTTAAGCCACAGATATATAAGAGATAGAAATTTATACCAAATTAAGCTCGCATTCAACTAGGTATGAAGATTTAAGTCTTGATACAGACCAAAATTGAAGAATCCAAGATACCCAAATCCAAATCTTAAAGATGAAACCCTTTTGATCTTCAAGTCTTCAAAACCCTCTCAAACTTAGAGAAAAAATAACAAAAAGTACTATTCTATATGAAAATTTTAATAATTGTTCGACACTTAACACTACAACTCTAACTAGTATTTATAGTTTTCACAGATTTGTGCTGCAGTGAATTACTAGGCATCGTTAGTTAGAATCGCCGATCAACTCAGCGATTCACACTTTGGTGTAGTTTATCACCGTCTTGCACCAACCTTCAACATCATCGTGCTCTGGGTCATTGGGCGACATGGTACTGCACCAACTGCTCCCTTTTTCCGCTGACTGGATCCTTTCGTTCAGTGCTCAGCACACTAGAACAAAAGGTGAAGTAAGACCCTTCAGCGACTTAGAAAGTGAACTCGGAGATCCTCAGGCCTTTATTTCTTCATTCTTTTCAGCCTTTTCATTCCTTTTTGCGACGTAGTGTCCATGCTTTCTTTCAAACTTCAAATACCTGAAACTTAAGGGTTTTCATTAGATATAGAGATAAAATGAGCATTTGAGGACACAATTTCTATTAAAATATAGCCCTAAATAAGTCCAATTTGTGGAATAATCAAGTGGTACTAGATCTTACATGATTAGGCCTACTTGTGCTAGGTGTGGAAAGAAACATAATAGCCAATGTCTATTCGGTATGGAAGGTTGCTATGGTTGTGGTGGTGGTGACCATCTAATAAGAAATTGTCCGATGCTTAGGGCTAAGGGAAGGGAGAAAGAGAAAATTAGGTCCAATGCCTTCTGAGCTAGAGGTGAACAAGAGTGCCTTCCTAATGTTGCTCCCGGTATGTGTTCTATGCTTACTCCTATTCTTGTAATGGTTGTCTTTTGTGAATTGATTAATTGGATATGATAAGCTTTTAGGTTGTCCTTAGTATGCATAGGTTTGATTATGGCTATATGTGTATGTTGGTGGAATCCCATCTAGCCATAATAAGCTTGAGGATGTGATGGAGGATTTGATGAATAGTGGTGTTTAAGTGATGCCTAGAGAATGTTGAGGGTGGTATTTTAGTAAGGGTTTTAGTTGAAGGTGCTTATTTGGGAGGCCAAGGGCCAATGAGATGTCCCAATGTCCTTATGTTCCCTTCTATTCCTCCTCTAGCATGAGATGATAAGTTCTCCTTGACTCATTTCATGATTGTGGAGTCTTGTATGTTATGTGTCCTATGATTTCCTTGTCTCATAGAGTTACTTATGTTAACCTTGGTAGGATTTGGATGCATGGTTATTAGACCTCTATTGGTTTTAAAGCCCGGTAAAGTTATAATGAGCCTTCGTAATGCTTGAGTTGTTAGAAAGGAGTAGTATTTGAGGTTTTAGTAAAAATGGGGCTTACTCCCAATTGGGAGATCATGTGCTTGGATAGAAATTTTGATTAAGAGTCCCGATATCCTCATTCTTTGCTTCTATTCCTATTCAAGCTTGAGACCAAAAGTTCCTTCTTGGGCTTGTTTTATGCCTAGGAGTCATGAGTGTTTTAGAAATCTCCATTATCTCCTTAGGTTATGCATGTTTTTCAGAAATTTTTATTTTGTAAAATGAGTTTCCATGATTTATATGTTCCTCATGTTATTTTGCATTTTAGTATGGAAATGGCATATTTGACTTCATGAGATGATTCGGTGATCATGCTTGGTTATGCTTTTGATGAAATGGTATATTTGCTCCATAATGATGTGATGAGTTTCTTTTGTTGGGGAGGCTAGCTCCTCCTATGATTATGTGATTGATGATGTTTAGGGTGGGATGGTGTGCCCAGCAATCATTGTTGTTCTGGGGTGAAGTTATGCCATGACTTCCTTATATGATGCATGTTCATGAAAACTTGTGTTTTAAAAAGAAAATGAGTTCAAGTGAATTATTTTCCTCATGTTGTAGTGCTTTGAGTAAGGGTTTCCTAGTTTACTTCATGAGAAGAAGACATAAGCATGTTTTAGTTAGGAGTTGAGAAATTCCTCCTTGAGTAAAATGCTTTTGAGAAATAATTGCTTAAGAGCCCCATAAGAGTATGTTTAGCATGGTGTGACTAGGGGATGGAAGTTCCTCCTTAAATATGATTAGTCATGACAAATCTCATGCATAAATGGGTTAATAGATATAATTCATTGTTGCTTGTGTTGCATTGAGTATATTGAGATAGAGTGATGTTTCCTCCTTGTTTATGTGCATTTCGATGTTTCATGCATGATGTGCTGCTAGTCTTGAGTCTAGAATTCCCTAAAAGTGTTCAAAGTGTTATTCAAGGATGAATGTTCCCAAGTGGGGGTTAATGTAACAACTCAGAAAACTAGTAAGACCAACCTAGAGTCTAACGGAAACTAGTAGGTAAGACTAGAGCCTTACATGTGAGTTTTGTAGTTTGATATTTGATTTTAGATTGTAAAACAACTTCTTGAGTTTAGGTTGAGGATTCTAGGGGTTAAACGTCAAGGTACGACTCTCCAAAGACCAACCAAGGGTCCTTGAGGGGGACCCTAAAGTCTAACCCCCAAGGCTGCCTAGAAACCAAAAAGTTGTCAAATTCATTGTGACTCACGGATGGGACCTAAGCCCTGTATGTCCATCCACGCCCTGCGGATGGCCTCCGTGGGTCAAGGTCCCAAGAGGGATGCTGCAGAACCAAACCACGAGATGCCAGGACGGCCCATGGACCCACCCACGGTCCGTGGGTGGGGGTTCATGGTTTGCACCTGTAGACTGCCTTAGGTTTGGCCAACAAGTGAGTATTTTAGTTTGTTTTAAATAGGGGTTGTTTAATATGGTAATGATACATATATATAAAGTATTTTAAGTCCTTAAACACCCTAAAAAATCATTATAGCCCAAGACCCCAAATCAAATAATCTTCTCTCTAGAACCTCCATTGAAGAACAAAGAAAGTGATCCAGGAAATCTTGAAGGAAGGAGATTTTCAATATGAATTTGGTAGGATTATACACCTAAGGTATGGGAGTTTTCATCCTTGGACTCTATCGGCCAAGGAGCCCTTTCAAAATCTTTTATATCAATTCTAGAAAACTCAATTAGCTAGGGTTTCAACTCAACTCCATGGATTCCTTTTAAAGTTGCTTTCCAAGGTTGAATTATTCTTGTTTATGAATGTATAATTGATTTTATATGATTTTAACTTAACTCCTTCAAGAATCCATGAGACCCCCAATCCTAGCTATAATTCTTCTTTGCATTATCTGATGGCTTTGCAAGTTGGTCCAATTGATTAGATGTGAGTTAATTATGATGTAATTTAATGTTCTAAGTATGATTCTACATGTATCCTTGACTAACCTAACGGTTTATGATGAATTTGATCTAGTCTAGTGTTGTGTCATGAAAGAGGAAAATTGAGGGTTTAAATGTGATCCTCCAAGAAGGATGAACTTCTTTATGTAATTCCTTAGATTAGATCACCTAGACATGAATTGATTATGATTAAAGCTTCTAGACATGAACTAATAGGTTAGGGCTAATATGCGGGAGCATGGTTGTGTAGTATGAAGATGACTCCTAAGGCCTTAAGAGTAAAAGATTATATGAATAAGTTAAGAATTTTAAGGCTTTAAGAAGGAAGAAATTATGTATGTTAAGTTGTATATGGCCCTATTGTGAATAGACTTCACCCACAAGACCTATAATATGATCACATGAGTGTATGCATGACATGAATGGATTACTTGAGTCATGGTTGTATCTATATTTCTTGTATTAAATACTAGATGTATTGACTCAATATGACCCTTGAATGCATGATATGAGGTGTAAGCATGATTATGATATTATATGCATGTTTATGAATACTTTGAGTATAAAGTGTTTATTATGGTATTGTTGTTGTTGTATCATTGGAAGGACAATCACACACACACATGCATGTATATGATTATTATGTGACCAAGGTGTTGCTTATGATTCACTTATAAAGTGAAGATTCTATGACTGCCGTGTAGAGGTGGTAATTGTTGAGAGGTCATTCTCCCCTTTACCCTTACACATGTGTATGTATGAAATGTCTAGGACTATGATTAGGTTGTTGTGTTGATTGAAAGGTTATCTCGTGAACACACTATGAATATGATGTGCAAGGCTTGTTCATATATTGATGATTCTAAGGTTGAAAAGGCATTCTCATATAACGAATCTATGAGCTATTATGATGTTATGTTGGCTTGAGTGCCTAATGCATTCTCTTATAAACATGAACTTAAGTAAAGACTTAATATGACTTTTAAAAAAGGAATTATGCTTAGCACCGAGTGGATATGAAAATGAGATGGAGGCTTTTACATTTAGCAAGTCCGTCTTCCCAATGTATGTTATCTCATTAGATGGAAATCATTTATGCTAGTAGTCCGGGTTTCTAGTAGCAATCTACTTATCCCATAACTATGTGCCCACATAGGTCTTTAGCTAGTGGATCCACCTAAAAGCTATTATGTACTTCTACCTTAGGCAAGTAGGACACCTCTTTTTGGTGTGGGGGTAGAACACCGGATTCCATTTAGCTCACATCATCTATGTCGGTTAAGGCTATATTTCACTAAATGATAAGAATATGAATTATGATAAGAACATGAGCATATTCTATGGTCCCTCAAGAGGTTCTACTTAGTATGAATGGGGGTATGGGACTTCATTCATGCATTGCAGAAGTAAGCTTTGAGAGTAGGCATGGTATGTCTCTTTTTTATGATATGATGATTATAAGTTGAATGTATTCTTTATATGAATTATGAACATGAACTGTACTTATGACTTCTTAATGAGCCTTACTTAGTGTGAGTGGGGGTATGGGACTTCACTTATACATCTCACAAGTAGACTTATTAAGGGGTCATGGTGAGGTTCTCTTATGTTATGAAGACTTAAGATTTATGTATGAAAGGTATGTATGAATGTTAAAGGTTGAATTCACTTGTTACAAGTTATTAACAGGAATAACTCCTTACTTATGTTTGTTGAATATGAATAAGGTAAAGTATGATATATATATTGTTGGTTGTCTAAAAGTGATACTTAGTGTAGATAGGATCATGGGATACTATCTATGCATTGCACAAGTATGGCTTATGATTTCTGATGTAATAGTTCTTCTTTGATGAAACGATCTTGGTATTTGACTATGAGTATGAACTATGTCTTGTGAAGATTGGAATATGTATCTTGTGGTGCTGGAGACTATGCTTGTGATTATGATGATGTTTCTTATGCTAGGATGAATTGTATGTGAGTTGCTTTATAAATTGCATTCTCCAACTATTTCAAGATGAGGTTCAAAATGGCATATAGCATGGTTTCAAATGAAATGTCCCTTTTATGCATGTTTTTGGGATTTTTATGCATGGCTTCCATACTTAGTACTTTTTGTGCTAACCCCATCTTTCTACATTTTCTATAAGTGTAGGCTTTGGAGATATTGGATTCCATCCTCATGGCTAGGACTCTAGTAGATCAAGAAGAAGAAGATTGGTGAGTCCTCATTGTATTCGAGGGCTTGACCATACGTCCTTTATGGTTTAGACTTTTGTTGTAAAGGTCGTATCCCTAAGATTGTATTCAAGAGTTATATTCCAAGTGTTATAGATGGTTTGAGACATAGTGTTATAGATTCTCTCTCTTTTTATTAAAGGCTTTGATTGTAAAGAAAAGTTTTACATTTTCTGCATAATTCTATGTCTTTATGTTATGATTATGCTAAGGGCTTGTATGAGAATGCTTCGGGGTCGAGTACGCCATGTTACTTCTAGGGGGTAACCTTGGGTCATGACAGTTAGTAATTTTTGTTTGTGTTGTTTTGACTGCAAATAAATTCAGAGGACTTGTTTGAACTTTTGGACACTTTGCCTCTTTTTAAAAAAAATTCTTATAGGCACCTATCAGCCTGTAACGCCCCTCAAAATGAAATAGGATAATTACAGCTTCACATGTATGTTAGTAGTTGATAAACTTGTATAAATGTTTGAAAATGAGTTTATAAGTCAGTTTAGTTGAGTTTGAAGTCACACATCAAAGAGGTGTTCAAGATGTTTGGAAACTAGTCTTTTACGTGTTGGTGTGTTCTAGTGTGTTGTTCATGTTTTTATGTGTTGTTTGGAGTCTAAAATAAGAGGAGGTGACCCTAGTGTCTTAATAAGTGTTTTAGGGTTGAAACGTTTGAGTACGACGCCCCGGGGCCACCCTAAGGGGCCCCAAGGAGGACCCCAACCCTTGGCCAAACAACCTGCCAATGCAGCTTGAAAATACACTTGGAGGGAGCATGTCCGCTTCACGGACTAGCTCCACCAAGGACAAAAATCTTGGTCCGCATCGCGGACGTGTCACGGACTCCTCTGCCTCAAAATTTAATGTCCAGAAACTTGTGGGAGCACCTCCGCATCACGGACTTGTTTCCCGATGAAATCTGCGAAAATAAAATTGAAGTTTGACTTGTTTTAAAAGGTCCAACTAAGTGAGGGGTGATTTGGGTACTTTGGGGAATTATTATAATTGGTTATTCTACCTATTTTAGGATATTTTGAGTGGATAAAACCCCAAAACCTAGAGTTGGACCTCATTATTCTAATTGAAACTTCCCTCTCAAATAAACTCTCTCTAGAACTCCATGGAAGACATCTTTGAAGCATTAAGCTAGGGGATGGGTTCCTACTGATTTCTCTTCAAATTCCTAGGAAATTAATCATAAAGGTATGGGGATTTTATCTTTGACTCTTCTTTCAATCAAAGAGATTTCAATGTTTTTCAAAAACACGAAAAATCCCAAATTCAATTCTGAGCTTGGGTTCTTGCATGAAAGTATTTCAAATGATGTTTTATGTTAATATTGATGGTTTTAAGGTCAAAAACTCCATAAACCCTTGCATATCTTGAAACCCTAATTTTGGGTCTAAAGTGGGTCTATTGATTATGAGCTAATAATGTGATATTAATGTGTAGATTGTTATGGGCTATTGATATATGTATTGTTCTATATTGAATTATGAGGAATTGATGGTCAATTGTGTTATATTGGATGTTGGCCTTGAATGGGAAATTGTGACCTAAGGCTTATGATGATAATGAAGTTGTGAATAGATTATTGATACTAGTATTTTATATATATATATATGTAGTAGATGTTAGAATTGTGAGGTTTGATCCCTTTGAAAGCGGGGAGATGTTTACTTTATAAGCATGTTGTGATCATGGCCTTGTAGGCAAAGTTGGATGATTATTGTGTTGAGTGATGTTGATTATGTGAAGGTAATGTGATATGATGTGAATTGTGTATGGTCTAATAGCATGAAAGGTGACCTAGTGAAGAATGATTGAAAAGAATGGGAGTTAATGTTAATGAATGAATGTTGGGTCTATTGTAAGGATAGTCTTATAAAGTACTCTTTTAAATGAATGGGGTTCCTAGATGAAAGGTTTTCTCATCTCTGAATCCAAGAGCTTCCTTAATGAATGAATGAGGGTTAGCATGGGTATTCCTTCGTGAGTTGAGATGAGAATACTTAGTAGCAATCCTTATCCTTAAATGAATAAATGTTGGGCTAGGATGGGTGCTCCTTCGTGAGTTGAGATGTGAGTACTTAGTAGCAATCCTTATCCCTAAATGAATGAAATGAATGTCCTACTCCGTGGGGGAGTAATGCCTAGCACCGAGAGGATATGAAGATGGGTGGATGCTCCTTCGTTAGTATTTACTAGCAATCTTTAAGATGGGTGCCCCTTCGTTAGTTGAGATGTGGGTACTTAGAATCAATCCTTCTATCCCTTAACTATGTGCTCACATAGGACTAGCAAGTGGTCCGTACCATGTAAAGGCTAAAAGAATGACCCTACGTTAGGCAAGTGGGGATCATTCATCCGGTAAGGGTACTACTGGGATTCCATGTCAAGCTCCATGGTCTATGTCGGTTAAGGCTCTTCCCCCACATTAATGAATGAATGAACTAGGGTCACTTAAGGGTGTACTACTTAGGATAGGTGGTGGAATGGGACATCATCTAGACATTGCACAAGTAGACATTTAAGGAAGATCTTGGTGTGTCTTAGTAATGATAATGAATGAATGAGTCTCTTTGGGATAATTAATGAAAGTGTTGGTCTTTGAGCATGCTAATGTGAATGTCAGTTCTTATGTTGAATTGAATGTATGTGATGATCTTATGTCATTAGTGAATGAAGTTGTCTAAATGCATTAAGTTGAAAGAATGATTTATGTTGAGATGTGAATGGAGCTTGTCTTGTGTAGCCTTAAGGATCACTTGGGTGTGGTATGGAGAGGTTGTATCGGCTGCCTCACCATGTCTTACTTAGGTGAGTCTTGGGATGACATTCGATGAGTGTTCTAGTTTTATGAAGTGACTTGTTGGCTTATGTGCTTATATGTCTTATGTGATTAATTGGTGAAGGTTGAGGTATGCATGGTAAGTGCACTTTGTGTGACCTTAAGGTGGTGCCTTAGTGTGGGTTATGGTATGGGACGTTGCCCATACATTGCACAAAGGTATTGCTTAAGGGTTAATTAAAGTGGAGGTCCAAGGCAAGAAGGTAAAGGTAAATGGGTTATGTATGTTTATGAGGTATTGTGAAGCATATGACTTTGTATTGTTGGTTGTGACTTGTAAGGTGCCTATTATGTTGATGTTCATTAGATTTCATTTAAATGGCATGAAAGCATAACTTCCGAACAAATGTCCTTTTTAGCATGTTTTGCATATCCTCATACTTAGTACCTGTGTTTTACTAACCCATTTCTTCTATTTTACTACAAGTGTAGGTTGTGGTAACTAGGAGGAGATTGTGCTTTGGACTTGTTGCTTCACTCTTCCAAGTCTTTGGTATGTCCTCAAGATTCGAGGACTATGTTTAGAAGTTTGTTAGTCATTGTAATAGACACTTAAGTTTCATTTCATTTGTAAAGGGTCGTGCCCCTTAGTATGTTTTAAGTTCTTGTCTACGATTGGCTAAAGAGACTTAGTAGTTCGCTTGCGTATTGATGTTTTCAAATGTTGATGACTCTTGAAGTCTTATGGTTTTATTGAGTAAAAGTTTTAAATTCTTAGTGATTTTTATGATCTATGCAATGAATGAATGCTAAGGCTTGTATAAGACCTCCGAGAGGTCGAATACATATGTAACGGCTAGGGGGTGCTCTAGGGTCGTTACACAGCCAACTATTCCTTTTTGGAATGGAAAGAAGAAAGGATGGTCGTAGATCACTGATATCAAATTCATGAAAAAGATCATATGTGAAAGAATCGTCAGATTATGGGTTCTCAGTGTAGACGGAATGAGAATGAATGAAATAAAATAGTCTGGAAGAATTGCATGATAGGGAAAGTGCTCCGCGTCCCACTTGTCTAGGTTACGGGGCTGGCTAACCTAACTATGAATTTCTATTAATGTTGTGATATACAGAGGTCTAGGATTTGGTGTCACGAATTAAGGGAACTCTTCCTCACTCAAGCGAAGTCCTCTTTAGCAACCAAGAGTCCGCTTAAGCGAAGGGCATCAGAGGGGTGGGGGTCCTTTAAGAGACCCACTCTTGGCTTTTGCGAAGGGCGCTGAAACAACCAAGTTTTCGCTTAAGCGAAGGAAGTCTCTTAGGTGGGCACCTCTTAAGCAACCTTTTGGCCGCATAAACGAACATTTTTTTGCTTTTACGAAGATCCCTAGGTGTAAAAACCCATTCTCTTTCTTTATTTCTCCAAAAGAACCCAGCATCTTTAGAGCTCTGCCTTGGGTTACTTAGAGCATTTCGTGACAAGTTTCAACCCTTTAAAGTTAGTTCCTGTTTTCTGTTCCTCCTCTATGCTTTTATGTCATTAATTTTGTAATTGAAAAAATTTTCTAACCTTGTATCCCCTAATTTCTAAACTTGAAAGTATGGTAATTTGGCCATTAGAGGTCTGAATTGAGTCCTGTTTGCGCCTATCTTTTGGGCATGTGATCCTTATTCCAATGAGGAGAGTGTGACAAATTTATTTTTGTATTTTGGTTGCACAATTATTTGGGTTGTTTTAGGCCCAATTTCTAGTACGATTTTTGAGATAGTGATTTGGGTATTGTTAGACCTGTATTGACTTCATCTTTTTGTTCTTTATATCTTGGCAATAATCTAAGGCTCTCCTGAAGGGAAAATCACAAGAGTTGTAGTTCGTGTGTGGTCTTCATCCTTGAGGTAGGTTATGGTTTCCTTCTTAGACTCGGATTAGTTAGATTGAATATATTAAGGTAATATCTCATGATATAGGTACCCTCAGGTTATGTTGAGATTTATTGATCCTTGGATTGTTATGGCCATAAGTTCGGAGGTTTAGTTTAAGTTAATTCAAAGGCGACTTGGCTCAGGTGGTCCTTGCATGAGTAGTATCCTTATACTTTGCTTCTAGGTGGCGTGAACTTAGAAGTGTGTGGTCTTAACGAGGTTTGGTTGCTTTGTTTTATTTGTGTGGGTCCTTGAGTTTTGACTTTGGTTGTTTATTCAAATTTTGTGCCTGAGGTCATGAGATTAGATTGGTAGGAGTTCCTGGTTAGTAGTCTTGTGGTGCGATGGGTATTCTTCTTGATTTTATGTGTATGCTATGAGTTGTCTGTGATTATGCTTCTAAGGGCTTGCTATTTGAATGTGATTTGAGGGAAAATGACTTGGCTTGTCAAAAAAAAGTTAACCTAAATGATTTGGAAGTCCTTGAGACCTGTTTTGAATAAAAAACCTGTAAAAAGGACCTTTACTTTATTTATCGCACCTTTCGGCTGCTTTTACTTTGATTAGCTCGAGCTATCATTCTAGGCGGCCCAATAGCTTGGATGGGCTACATTTTAACTTTTTCATTTAAGGTGTTGATGAGCTCGAAATATCATCTCGGGAAGCCCATATAAACACATATCCCGATTATAAGAAAGATCGACGTGCCATACCGAGATGCCCATGGATATATTTATCTGGGTTGTTGGCTTATGGTTAAGCTTGAGGTACCATTCCATATTACTCAATGTTTCCTTCGAGCTTTTGAACTTTCCTTACATGGAGTTTTACATTGTTTCATAGCATGAGTTTGCCTTTGAATGTGTTGTTTGACTAATTTGTTTGTGGCTTATAGTTGATTATTGATATTATCTACATGTTCTCTAGTATACCCTTGTTATGCCTTTTTTGCCCTTGACTTGCTAGTAGCTTTGTTCTTTTTATTTATATATGGCTACCACGTGTTTTGTTACTCATACTGCAATTCAACATCTTTTTCTAATGGAACTCCCAATTTTAATCACCCTTAGTGAGAGTTTGGATCTCCCGTGGCTTTCATAACATAGATTGTGGTGAGCTCTTGGCGTTGGGAGACTTGTTTTTTCCTTCTTTTGCACTGAATCTCATGTTGTATTTTGTATTACTCAGTTCTCTCTATATATGACATGTTGTTCGTAGTAGCTCCTGTATAGGTGACACTAGGTCCTGGGGATTGATATCTCGTTTTGTTACTTTTGGGCCTATTTTGTACATTTTGTATTGTACTACAAATATATATATATATATATATATATATATATATATATAAATAGATATATTATTCTTGTCTTTTGCTTTTATTGCTCATTTATTATTTAAATTTTGTCATCTACATCTTAAGTTTAGGCATGTCCACTTGGTGGGTTGTGGTGGACAACATCATGACCCGACTTAGGGTTGTAACAATGTGGCATTAGAGCTTTAGGTTCACCGGTCTCACCAATATAAAGCAACTGTCTAGAAGAGACTCGCTGATAGATACGATGACATCAGTATACAATCTTCAAGAGGCTATAGGGAATTCATAGGAATACTTCACTATTTATTATGTCTTATCATGCGTTCATGGTTGTACCAATGTCTAAACTACATTGTCTTTACTCTTTCTCAGATAACTAGGATGAGATTGACTATAGGCGGGTGTGGACGTGCTAATTGTCCCGGTAGAGCCCCAACTAGGGGCAGAGTTAGAGTTTGACCTAGAGGTCAAGATGGGGCACCAGCTCAGCGCTTGAGAGAGGTTGAGCATGTTCAACATCAGTCAAAGGGTGTGGGGCCAGCTAGCCTCTACAAAGATGTGTGGCTATGCTAGTACTTAAGGATACTTTGTCCATGATCCTCATCTTCATGGAGGGTATGTCTCAGGCAGGCCGGCTCTATGCCTAGTACTTCAGTCGGACCGCAAGTTAGAGATGACGCTAAGAATTAAGCCAAGGCAGGAGAACAAGGTTTTCATGCTCCATATGCACATCATGATGTTGCAGCTCTTTGGACACTAGTTCAGCCAGTTCCAACTGTTGCTCCACCTTTGACTCCTTGGCCAACTTTGACTCTTGAGGAGCTGAAGATGTTGGGGAAGTTTGTCAGATTGGGTCCTCCTTGAGTCATCGGTATTGCAGACGATGATGCCTATGATTTTCTAGTTATTGCTAGGAGAGGTTGCATTAGTAAGTACCATGGAGTTTATTGCATTGCTTAAAAGTTGGAAGGGCCAGCAAAGCACCGGTGGAGATCCTATTTTTATTGCCGATCAACCAGGTCTCCTTTGATGACTTGATCTCAGTTCTCCAAAGCTGTCTTAGAGAAATATGTTCCTTGTAGTTTGAGAAAGTGGTTGCGGGATGAATTTTTAGATATGACTCAGGGATCACTTTCAATCGTAGAATATGAGGCACAGTTGCATGAATTAGCCAGACATGCATCAATGCTTATGTCGACAAAGTAGCATAGAGTTTGTAGGTTTGTTAGAGGGATCTTATTTCCTCTTAGATTGGGGATATAGAAGATGATGGGATTGTGTTTTTATTTCATACTGATAATTGATGATGCATACACCATTGAGGAGATCCGTCATAAGGCCTAGGGAGGCAGTGACAAGAGGCTGTGTCTTTAATGTAGCGCCAGCAAGTCTGAATCTTATTGTAGAGGGTTTAAAGGTCGAGGGTATTCACAATCGTATTGTTCAGTAGGCTGGTTCAGGCGACTCTACAGACTACAGATTGTGGCACGGTAGATGCTAGTGGTTAGATGGTTCAGACTTCTCGAGGTTCACATTTAGGGTATTTAGGTCATGTTGGCAAGTCACATTCAGTCCAGTTATCTGAGAAGGTAGTTCTGGTAGAGGCTCCTATGAGTGTGGTAGTTAACTTTTCCTGAGAGTGTCCTACAATCAGTCACTGCAGGAGGCAGGCCAATCAGGTGCACATGGTCAGTCGAGTCTCCAGATTCAGGCTCCTAGGGCTCCGGTTCAGGGTACTAGAGGTTGTCCCCAATGTACTACAAGTGGTCCTTTTGCAGGTTTATCCGGTGGTCGAGGTGGATGTGGTCATATTTATGCTTTTTTGGGGAGGCCAGAGACGAAGACTCTGGATGTTGTTATCAGAGGTACGAACTACTTCTCCCATTAGCCTACTTATGCCTTATTTGATCCAGGGTCTACCTTTTCATATCTGTTTGCTTATTATGCTACGCGGTCAGATTTGTCTTATTAGCTTATTTCATTATCTATGCGCATAGCTACCCTAATAGGTGATTCTTTGGTAGTAGACCTAGTATATAAAGGTTGTGTGATGGCCATCTTTGGTTATTATACTTTGGTAGACCTTATTACGTTAGATAAGGTAGATTTCCATGTGATTATAGGTATGGATTGGTTGTCTCACTATCATGCAGTGTTGGACTATTTTTCCAAGACTTTTACTTTGTGCATGTCTTATATTTCTCCTCTTATTTGTACCATTTCAGATAGTCATATCCCGAGGGGTGTGATTTTATTTCTGACGGTGCAGTGGTTGGTAGAGAAGAAGGGTCTATCTTATCTTGCTTATGTCCATTTTACTAGTGCCAAAATTCCTCCACTTGAATCAGTTCCTGTGGTAAAATAGTTTGTTGATATGTTTCCTACTGATCTATTGGTCTTCCAACTAATCGCGATATTAAAGTCATATATAATACTTCCCGTGCATAGAATGAGGGGTTTAGTGGTTGAACGTCAAGGCACGTCTTACACCCTGTAATCTTAAAGAATAACCTAAGTCTTAGAATGTGGGGTTGTCAAGCCTACAGAATGAGCAAGGGCCTAAGATATCATGGAAGAGTGAAGGAGAACCTAGTCTTCTATGGACCTTGTTGGAAATTGAGCAGCATGATCTCCCAAGTGACTTGGCGAGCCGCCAAAGTTCACTTGGGGTCGCCTAGTGGGCAATCCCCTTGGCCTAGGTTCTGTAAATTTGTGCGAGCTAAGTTGTGGCTCGCCGGTTGGATTGGCAATTTGCCAAAGAGACCCCTCCATCGCCTAGTGATCTGCCCTTTTAGGGATCCTACTGGAAATTTGGGTGAACCAAGGGCCCATTAGGCGAGTTTCCTAGTGTCCTTGGAGAGCCAAGGGGTGCAAAGGGCGAGGTAAGGTGAGAAGGTTTGTAATTTGTAAGTTCAAACTTTAAGGGGCCTTAGTTCTTTTCCAAAGTTGACCCTACATTATTTTATTCCCTTCCTAGCAAGTATATAAGCTTATTAGATCCAAGTTTCCTTCAATTAAGCCATTCTCCCTAGAATCCAAAGAAAACCCAACTTCATCCTCTCCAAAGAATATTTCTCTCTCTAGAAAACTTCCATTGAAGAAGAAGATAGAGCTTGAAGCTTGGGTCAAGAACAAAGTTCATTATTGAGAGATTGTTCTAGGGCTTTGATTAAGGTATGTTTATCTTTTCATCTATGGTTTCTTCCACCCATAGAGTTCCTTAGGATTTCCCCTAATTTGTGAAAAAGAACCCCAATCTAAGCTAGGGTTACTTCCAATGTGTGGGTTTTAGATGGGTATGATTCCAATTGGTTGGATAATACTTATATATGATTAATTTAGTGTTGATTCATGATATTATGAATAGTTTATATGAATTCCATGATTAACCCTAGAAATCAAAGTATGTGGGTTCATGTCTTTTGATGACAAATTGATGATTCTTGATAGATCTTCTAGAATTGTCATCATGTATAGAACTTATTCAAGAATGGGAATATGAAATCTTGAATTGAACTAGACTTATGCATGTATGATATACCATGAATGGTAATGATTGAAATTAGGACTTCATGATGAATTATGCTTAAAATTGCCTATGATTAAGGCTTGTGACTAATATGCCTTGTAAAGAGTCTAGTATGATGATTGTGGAGTAAACCTTGATAGTAGGTCTTGAAGTCATAATGTTGATCATTAGGGTTTATAGGGTAAGTCTAATATGATGAGATAGCTTGCATAGAATTGATATACAAAGTAGATAGAGTTGTGGTGGAAGGCTTTTAACCACATGACCTACCTAATACTATATGAATGCATGTATGTAGATTGGGAAAGGTCTTCTCACATAGAATGGTTCTAATTGAAAGGTAAATCACCTAAAATGAATCAAAGTATGTATGAACTATGATAGCTTGAAGTTGTGACATATGATCCCTTCATGTGTAGCTTGAATGATAGCATGAGTTGGTAGTTCTCATGGTAGCTTGGGATTGAGAAAATATGCTCTCCTAAGGTTAGCTTAAATTAGCATTGGTAGGATGCTCTTTATGGTATGGTAGCCTAGGATTGAGGACCTATGCTCTCATAAGGGTAGCTTTGTCACAACCCAGGGGTTCCCCCTAGATAACATGGCATACTTGACCCCGAAAGGGTTTCATATAAGCCATTAGCATCATAACAAAGGTAATAGAAATGAAAATACGGAACAATTTAAACCTTTTACAATCAATGTCTTATTTCATAAAAGAAAGTGGAAGTCTTTACTAAAACATTTTGTCGCAAACCATCTATTTAAAATCATGAATAAAAGTCTTTGGGAAGCAGCCCATACAAAGTCTAAAAACATAAAGAAATCAGATGAAGGGAATAAGGGTTTGTCCTCGAAGTTATGAGGACTCACCAATTCTTCAACTCTTCCAGATCCTTGGAACCCTAGCCTTCAAAGCAACTAAATCTCTAAAACCCTAGCTTAAATGCTTAAATGTAAAGATGCATGCAATACTTGGATTGTATTATGAGTTACTTCTTTATCATGTCTATTGTATATGAATGTGTCTTGTCTATGGTGACTTCAAAGGAGTACTTAGTGTGAGTAGTAGTATGGGATGCTACTTGCACATTGCACAAGTATGACTTAGAGTTGTCTTAGATATTGGTCTTAATGTAATGTTTATGTCTCTTAAATGCTTTAATGTGTAAAGGTGTAAAGAAGCAATGGTAAGTTCACTTTTGGTGACCTTAAGGTGGTGCCTTAGTGTGGGTGGTGGTATGGGACGCTACCCATACATTGCACAAGGTATAGCTTAAGGTCAAGGTAAAGGGTTATATGTGATCTTGTTCTAATGTGAAACGGTGACTTGAATGTTGGTTGTTACTTATATTATACCTGTCTTATATTAATGTCCATGAAGTTTTACAAAAGTGGCATAAAGCATGGCTTTCAACAAAATGTCCCTTTCAAAGCATGTTTTTGCATGGTCATCATACTTAGTACATTTCTGTGTGCTAACCCATATTTCTCTATTCTTATGAAGTGTATGGCATTCTATTTGATTCACCATAGTGAAGCTTGGGATTAGAGTTCTCTCAAGACCTCTTTTGGTATGTCCTCATATGTCGAGGACAAGGAATTTATGTTTCTAGTTTGTATATTTTAAGACTTTTGTCTATTCTTCTATTGTAAAGGACCGTGACCCTATCTTGTTAAAGTTTGTCTAAGATGGCCATGTGAGAATTAGTATTCCCCTGCTTTATAAATGAGATTTTGATAGTTTGGTTTTAAATAAGTTTTAATTCCACACTATTTATGTATGTCGAATGTTATGAATGCTAAGAAGCTTGTATTAGACCCCTTCGGGGTCGAGTATGTTGTGTTACGACTAAGGGCTTTTCTAGGGTCGTGACAAACTTAGTATCAGATCATAAAATTTTGGAAATGGTTTTAGGGTTGATGTCACACAAGCCACGTCTAGTAGAGTCTTGTTCATCGGTGTGAGTCGTGACACATCTATGAGCGAGAGGCCATATGATGATAGAAAGTTACACTTCTTTCATATTCTTGTAGTCTTGCCTTAGAGTTTAGTTCTATAAGTATCCTTTTCCTAATCCTTTCTTTGTGTTTAGAGGATATGAATACAAGGAGGACGCCTGCAAGGAGAGTGGAAATGGAAGTTCCTCCCCTAGGTGATCAAGGTCTTCAAGGTGACCAAGTGCCTCAAGAAAATAAAGTTTCGGTGGTTCCCCAGGACATGACTAATAAAGAGATAATGATGGATTTTCTAACTGTAGCCCGAGCCATTACAGCTCAAGTGAATAGAGATGTGGGGCCTAGGGTGAATGCTAATGAGAGTATTGTGGCCTCAAGATTGAGAGACTTTGTGAAAATGGATCCTCCTATTTTTCTTGGCACTAAAGTGGGAGAATATCCCCAAGAATTCTTGGATGAAGTTTAAAAAATAGTAGATGCTATAGGAGTAAATTCTAGGAAGAAGGTAGAGTTGGCTTCATACTAATTGAAAGATGTGGCCCAAGTGTGGTTCACTCAATGGAAAGCCAATAGGCCGGTTGAAGGGGGTCCTATACAATGGGAGGAGTTTAAAGGAGATTTTCTTGGTAAGTACTTTCCCTGTGAAAAGAGGGAGTGTAAGGTTGAGGAGTTTATAAACCTTGGGCAAGGTAACAAGAGTGTGGAGGAGTATTCCTTGAAGTTTACCCTATTATCTAAGTATGATCCATTCTTGGTGTCTAACCCTAGATATGAGATGAGTAGGTTTGTTATCGGTGTATCCGACCTAGTTAAGGAAGAGTGACGTACGGCGATGCTCTATGATGATATGAATATCTCTAGACTTGTTGTGTATGCTCAATCTATTGAGGAGTCCAAACTTAAGAGGGTGAATAGGGATTTGAAGAGGGGTAGATTCAATGAGCAAGGTCAACCTAGGTTCAAGAAGATACCTCCTAACCAAGATTCTTCAAGTGCTCTGAAGGCTAATGAGGAGAAAGCTGGTGGATCTCAATTTCCTAAGCCTCTTTGTGCCACTTGTGGGAAGAGGCATCATGGGAAGTGCCTAGCCGGTACTAATGGGTGTTATGGGTGTGGCAAAATTGACCATCAAGTGATAAATTTTCCTACTCTTACAATTAGAGGAAGGGAGGCCAAACAAGTTCCTTATGATGGTCCGGATCCCAACGCTCCAAAGAAGAACCGTTTCTATGCTCTTCAAGCCAAAGAAAGCAAATGAGCTAATCTGGATGAAGGTATCGGTAAGTTATAGTTCCTTTTTGTGGTGATGAGATCCTTATGTTGTTCTATGATAGCCTTAGTTGGGTTTTCTCCTAAGTGGGAGATGGTATGTTGAGTAGTAAGGTTGTTAGGAGTGTTGATATCCTTATCTGTTTTCCTTCTATTCTTATTCAAGCTTGAGACCAAGAGTTCCTTGTAGATTTTTTCAGGTTTTGGAGTTTTGTGTGATGTTGAGTTTCCATGGTCTCCTTATTGTTGTGCATGTTCTAGTTGAATTCTTGTTTAAATGAGAAAAATGAGTTGTCAAATTGTGTTCCTCATGTTAATATGCATCTGTGATGAGTTGCCAAAATGTTTCATGAGTTGACTTGTTGAGCATGCTTAAATATGTTGTTATGAAGAAGTTGCATAATGAGCTTTTATGAGAAAATTGCTTAAATGTGCTTAATGATGTTGTGATGAGAATAATGTGGTTTGGAGAAGGAAGTTTCTCCAATGAAATGAGAAATGTGAAGTTTTGATGCATAATGAGTTTGTAGATATAGTTCCTACTTTGTCGTTGTATTTTGAGCCTATTGATGTGGAGTTGATGCTTCTTCCTATGTTCATGCATTTATATTGATGTCGCATGCATGATTGCGGGCTGCTAGTCTTGAGTCATTACCCCTTAATGTGTTTAAAGTGTCATTCGAGGATGAATGTTCCTAAGTGGAGGATAATGTAACAACCCTAAAAATGAACTAGTGAAACTAGAGCCTAGCGTGTGTGCGTTTGTGTTTGTCTTGAGTTTTGAAGTTTTTTAATGTTGTCTCGATGCATGGTTGAGGTGTTTAGGGGTTAAAAGTCAAGGTACGATTCCCCAAGTACCACCCTAAGGGTCCTTGAGGAGGACCCTAAGTCTAGACCCCAAGGAAACCATGAGGCTTCCCAAAATGGGGTGACCTACAGAAGGGGTTCACACCCCATGGATGGCCTCCGTAGGTCAGGGACCCAAATGGCCAGCCACTGACACAAACTACGGACCACCAGTACGAGGCATCAACCCATCCACGGTCCGTGGATGGGGAGCCGTTGATTGGCACCTGCAATGTTGTCAAGACACGGCCTAGCTAGGGGTGAATTAGTAAATTAACCCCAAGTCCCAATTAGTATTTGGATGGTTATTTTTAGTGTTTTAAGGTATTTTAAGAGTATTAAAACATTAAAACACTCTTTTAGATTTCATCTCTCAAATCAAAACCCTTCCCTCCTAAAAAGTTCTCTCTAGAAACTCCATTGGAGATCAAGGTCAAGATCAAGCTAGGGTTGGGGATTTCAAGGTGTTTCTTCTTAAATTTTCGTGGGAATTCATCTAATAAGGTATGGTGATCCTTCATCTAGGGTTATTTTTCACCCTAGAGTCAATTTCGAAGAAGTTTCAAAGTTTTCAAGTTTCATGAAAAACCCTAGGTTTTACTCAATCTCATAGGTTCTTACATCAAATGTTTTAAAATGATAAACTATGATAATATTGATTTTTAATTGATTATTTAAGATGAAAATTGTCACAACCCAAGCCTAGGGCCTAGACGTGACATGGCGAATGAGGAACCCGAAGGAACCCCAAACAAGCATCTCAAACTTGGCATCACACTTCATTGGTCGCGGAAGTACATTCAACATTAAATAACGGGAATTAGGGACTAAAGGCAAACCATTTCAAAATGACATCATAGAATAAGAGTCAAGCTCATTTACAAAATACTTGTCCAACGCACACCTCTACATACATAGATAGGACGGGGGCCATGACATACTACCGGCTCCCCTCATAGTCAAAATACAGTTGCAAGCTAAAGTCTCAAAACATAGGAGTAGGAAACATAACATAGCCCTCGAATCATTGAGGACTCACCAACAAACTTGGATAAGCACCGTACTAGCCATGTAGATGGAGAGAAGGATCAAGAGTAGCTCCGGTCCCTACATGGTGACATCATGTAAGCAAAATATGCGTTAGTACTTTGGAATGTACTAAGTATGCGGGGTGCAATACAACAATAAACAAGGACACAATCAAAATGCAAGAAATAGTTCCATAGGCATAATGAATAACAATATGAGGATGCATGATCAAAGTGAAGTCAAAACATGTTTAAGTAAAACTATACTAATAGTAGATATCATATGTGTGTGTATAATCCAACCAATCTATAACCCCAACTTAGGATGGGGGATGCCGTTCACACCTGGACACCCTGGTGGCAAGGTATAAACCCCTCACATGGTTGATGTTGGTCACACCCTAAGCATCCTAGGTGGTGAGGTATAAACCCCTCGCATGGTTGATGTTGGTCACACCCCAAGCATCCTAGGTGGTGAGGTATAAACCCCTCACATGGTTGATGTTGGTCACACCCCAAACATCCTAGGTGGTGAGGTATAAACCCCTCACATGGTTATCCGATTCTTTTCCCCCGGACCGGGCATGGTCATGCAACACTTTATATAGGAAATTCACATTAGGCTCTAATGCAATCTCATGTATGGAATGAACATATACACAAGCTTAATTTGTCATCAACACATCTCTGGAATGCCATACATCTCATAACTCAAGCCTTAAAGCATCAATTCATCAATTCTCCATAATTGGACATTTTGTCAAACACCTTGAAGGCATGTAATGGGGTCAAAGAGCATGGAAAATAGGGTAGTAATTATATAGCAAAACCAGTGAACAACCTGCAACAACGCCTTTTAACACCCACAAGACCACATGAAAAATCTCCACATCAATTCCAAGTTTAGATTCAAGTTCTAGAGTCACAACATGCTTAAAACAACCACTTTTCATGTTAGAATTCACTGTTAAGGAAATTTATACAAGGAACAAGACTAATTTATGAATCTCAACTTAAACCATGAATTAGTGAGTAGAATAGAGTCTAGGCACTATGGGTGGAAGGACCCATGAGTTAAACACCACATACCTTGAGTTTTTATGAAGGTCTTGAGAGTGTCTTCAATGGAAGCTTGGAACTTGGAGCAAGAATCTCTTCAATCTTGAGGAAGGTTTTGGATTAGGGTTCTTGAGAGAAAATGTGTCTAAGTATGGGAGAGGTATTTTGGAAAATGTTTTAGAGATGGGAATTGAATTAATGCTATATAGAAAATAAAATATGCCCTTGGAAAAACGGGTCCAACACTTAGAAAAAAATGAGGCTTATGAACAGTAAATTCGCTCTCTGGAAATTGCATTTCCTGCACGGACAGATTTTACGAAAATGGGCATAACTTCTTCGTTCGGACTCCAAATGAGGTGAAACAAAGTGTGTTGGGTAGCTAACTCAAAGAGCTTTCCATGGATATGTTATGAACCACCCAATTATTTGTGTGCTAGGAGATATGACCCTCCAAAGTAGACCCTCGAAAAAGGCTTCACTTGGAAATTTCGGATTTTGATATGGCTGCTCTAAAATTTGGGTTAGACCCATTTCCCACTCAATTTGACCCCTTAAACAAGAATATGAAGTCATATTTTCGAAAAACGAAACAGAGTTTTAGATATAGCTAAAACAAGCTTCCGGTAACTTCGGTAGCACATTTTTAGGAACTTTTTTGGGTTGTTTCAAAAATACTCTATGAACCCATGATTCTCTCAATTTCTAAATTGTGCCTTATGAAGTGGATTTGTTGATTATGAATGAATTTTGATGGATTTATGCCTAAATTGATTTAGATTATTGATTTGTATCATCATCTATGTCCAATTATGGTGAATTGAGGAATTATGATCATAGCCTTGAAAGGGTAAGTTTGACCTAATTTCATGTTAATGTAGAGTTGTGCTTGAATTGTTGATCCACTTGAAAGGTGGAAGTGTTTACTTACTATGTACATTGTGATCATGGCCTTGAAGGCATAGTGTGATGAATCTAAGTATTATCATGATGCTCCATGATGTGAAGGACTTACATGTGATTCAATGATTGAATGATGATTTGTATTCAATGTATATGTGTTAGTATTGAAGGGCTATTTCTCAATTTGACACTCACGAATGAAAATGATGAAATGTGAAGGGTTCCTATAATGTGAATGTTGAATCTAGAATTGGTAGTCAATATGCATCCTTTTCATATATGAGTGATGAATGTGTCTTGACTTGATGAATATGAATTGATAGGCTATGGCATTCCTTTAATATATGAGTGATGAATGTGTCTTG
Source organism: Solanum commersonii (assembly GCA_029007595.1). Classification (NCBI taxonomy): domain Eukaryota; kingdom Viridiplantae; phylum Streptophyta; class Magnoliopsida; order Solanales; family Solanaceae; genus Solanum; species Solanum commersonii. The sequence continues at coordinate 8,759,162 of JAJTWQ010000012.1, forward strand.
ACTTAATGGCTATGAATTGATAGGCTTTAGGCATTATTTTCATAAATGATCTAATGTAATGAAGACTCTAGAATCGATATGCTAGTGGCGTTCCTTTCTTAATGAGTCAATGTGCCATGAATCGATAGGCTAGTGGCATTCCTTTCATGAGTATTAGAATGTAATAGGTACCATGAATCGATAGGCTTATAGCATTCCTTTAATATGGATGCTAGAGCTATCTTTAAATGTACTATGTATCGATAGGCTTAAAGCATTCCTTCCTTGGTAACGATGTATCATGGGTCGATAGGCCTATGGCATTCCTCCCCAATACACTAATATAATGTGAATGAAATAATCTATGGGAATGTAGGCTAAGTACCGAGTGGCTATGGCTAGATGGAAACTCTCATAATGTTAGGTTAGAGTTCCAATGAACAATCTTCCTATCCAATAACTATGTGCCCACATAGGATATTAGCTAGCGGATTCCATCTGAGCTAATGTTAACTAGTTTACCTTAGGCAAGTAGACCAACCCTTACGATGTGGGATAGTACATCAGATTCCATGTTCTAGCTCTCATGGTCTATGTCGGTTAAACGCTTATACCCATCATGTGAGATGTGCACTCTAGTTTCTTGATTGGTACTTGATGTTTAGCGTAATCAACGACACGTCTTACAATTTGGGTGTCTACGATCATGCAATAGTATAGTAACTCAACTAAGGGTTCGGGTAGTGTCCCAAGGGACTGGTTTTGAGAATTAATAGAAAAATAAAACTTAGTTCTAACTAGTCGTAGCTAAAGATATTAACGATTAAAAGCATTGTAATTGAAAGGGGGACACAAGAGTGTCAAATAATTTGGGGGTTTATCACAAATAAGTAAAAATAGCAAGATTAACAAGAAAATCTAACAATGAGAGGGGGATTCTTGGGATGTGATCGCAATACTGATTAATCTAGATTATTGGGTACATACTTTCGATAGAAGATTTATAGAACAATAGTGACTAGGCAAAGCTTTATGTGAAAATACGTTCTCTCTCGAGCAACTTACCCCGTTTCAAATGCTTTCCTCTCGGACACCCACTTGCCGCATAAAGACCAGCCTACGCCTTACCTCACTCACTCTCTCGAGTTGAGTCTTAGGATATGGGACTAGGGCTCACCCTTTTGGACTGAGCCTCATGTCGACCCACTCCTTAGGCCATCAATCTAGTGGTCTTGGTTTCACGACTTCTCTCTCGAGCAAGTCGAAAACACATGAGTGAACTTGTATTTGCAACTATAAATTTGTTAGATTCAACCACAACTACTAGACGAAATCACTATTGAACTACATTTAATCTATCAGCAAGCAAGACCTAACAATTATCTTACCCATATTCGCTAAATCACACCCCAAGAATTAGTGTTTTAAGCCACATAGGATAGAATTTTATACCTATATGAGCTTGCATTCAATTGGGTATGAAGATTTAAGTCTTGTTACAGGACAAGAATAAAGAATCCAAGAGACCTAAGTCCAAATCCTTGCGGATGAAACCCTCTTCTTCTTCAAGTCTTCAAAACCCTCTCAAACTTAGAGAAAAATATGAAAAGCTAATATTCTAGACTAAAAATTATAATGATTGTTCCACTCTAAGTGAAAATTAAAATAATTGTTCCACATTAAGTGAAAATTATAATAATTTTTCCACACTTAAGACTACAACTCTAACTAGTATTTATAGTATTCAAAAATTTGTACTGCAGCGGATAATTCGACGTTGTTAGTTGGAATAGCCGATCAACTCGGCGATTAGCCCTTTGGTGTAGTTCACTGCCGTCATGCACCAGCCCTCAATATCGTTGTGCTTTGGGTCATTGAGAGACATGGTACCGCTTCCCGAAACTTCTCGGCAATGTGCCGACTTCTTCCTTTTTCCACTGATTTGATCCTTTCCTTTAGGGCTCAGCACACTGGAACAAAAGGAGAAGAAAGACCCTTCGGCGACTCGCCAAGTGGACTCAGCGATCCTCAGGCCTTCATTTCTTCATTCTTTTCAGCCTTTTTGTTCTTTTTTGTGACATAGTGTCCTTGTTTTCCTTAAAACTTAAAATACCTGAAACTTAAGGGTTTTCATCAGATATTGAGATAAAATAAGCATTTGAGGACACAATTTCTATTAAAAGATAGCCCTAAATGAGTCCAATTTGTGGACTAATCAACACCCCTAGCTTAAACTTTTGCTTGTCCTTAAACAAACTCAAGTTTAGCCGTTCAATAAGGATGTCTCGAACAATGCTATACAAGACTCAATCATGAATGCACACAACAAGACTCAATTTACTTATGCAAAGATCAAATGTGTACTCAAATATTTAAGTTGTAACTCACCAATATCAACAAATCTCATGTTCACAATACTCGCTTCAAATGCAAGTTCAATCTCAACTATAGTATTCAAATGCCCTCACACAAAGAATGATTTCATATTCACATAATGATTTCAGAACTTAAAGCTTCAGAATCAGATGCAATGCTCACACTCACAAAAAAGAACACAATGCATAATTTCACCCATAGGTTTACCCGTATTTTCCAATCAACATTTTTTTCAGCTCACTCAAGATCAAAAAGGTCTTTTCAAGGCTTGTAATGGGGTTGAGTGGAAAGGTATGGTAATTTAGGCTTAGTGCCTTTCATCCTCATGAAATGTGATCCTCACAACACTTTCTTTCCTTTTACTTCATCATTCTCTTTAGTGCTCATAAGTCATCCTATTATTCACTTTCCATGGATTGTTTGGGAACCCCCTTTCATTTTTCAAATTTATTCCACAACTTTTTTTTTCATTCTTTTCTTTTTCTTCTCTGTCTTTTTTTATATGGAGGGGTTCCATTTTCCTCAAAACCATGGGTAGGAGGGACTTTCTTGCAATTCTTGATTTGCCTTCTCTTTTCACCACACCCCAAACTTAGGCTTTTGGCCTAAATTGGCTATTCAAACTACCCACAACTTCATGAGGATTATGGGTGATGGATTAAGAAAGGTTTAGTTTCATCAATTTTCTTCCAAAGAAAGGTAAGGCTCAAGGGGTGTTCAAGAGAGAATCACACACTCACAAGGTAGGTCACAAAAGAAGTATATGTCAAATTTGTTCAAACTCGTGGAAGTTGCCTAAGATCATATCAAGAGATAGCATCACTTAGTTGACCGGACCAACGGGGAAAATTTTAGGATCTATCATGCATAGTTCACAAGTAAGCTCATCACACTAGGCATTGACACTATAAATTAAACAATACTCCACATTTTCGATAGTGTGCAATGATTATCACAAGAGAATCAATTTGATACAAGGCTAGTCATAACAAGATGCAACGAGTTCACATATTGTCTATGCAACTTCATTTGGCCTCATCGTTGCCACGCATTCATGTTCATTCGATTGAGAACACTATTCAAGTCAATAGTATTGATTGGAACTAAGACTCAATTTTTTTCCAAAAGCACAACCACATTTAAAGTGCATACGAGGGGTGATGAAGATGTGCAAAAAATTATAAAATTTTTGGAAGGGTCAAAATCATTTTGCAATTTAAAATAAAAAGAGTCGTAAGCTCAAACATCCACAGAAAGCAGTGTATAATAACACAATTTAAATAGAACAACTCAAATATACACAACACACAAACATCAAATAGCATAAAAAGGTGGGCCTCACCCTATCGCAAATAAAAGCAATTTCTCCTCTAATGCAAATAACAAAAATATCTACCAAGTCAATTAAGAAGAACATAGAGGGTGGTAAAGAGGGGATCATATCTAAGCAATCGCTCCATCTGTCTGGGCATAAGTGCCCGGTGTGTCCTCCTTTTTACTCTAGTTCTCTGCTTCAATTGCCGCAGCAATGTTAGCCATAATCATCGCATCTAAATCACGAGCTGCTCCAAAGGTATGCATTGCATTGATGAATCCTCGGGCCCACGAAGGGACGGTAGGGTCAATGGAAATCCTCCTACTGGAACTGGCTTTCTTGCTCTTAGTCTTTTCTTTGGTTTTGTTTGGATTTTCTGCATATCTCCTAAACTTTTGTGATCTTATGTGTTGGGGTGGCACGTCTCTTACTGCAACTTTGGACCTGGCCATGTCTGCAAAAATCTTGAGATAACATTAGAACATGAAATACTAAGTAGAGATATTTAGCTGTAGGCATGTGGTCATTCCATTCAGTGTGTCATCAAATACCTTCGGTGAGCCACGGTTAGTCTGCCGAAGCTCACAGTGCAAAAGGGTTAAGGGTGCAGACAAAGGGCAATTAAGATGACATTCAGTGAGTCACCGAGTGCACTTACTGATCCCGTGCTTCTTGTTGAAACTTTCATCTGCCATATCAGATAACACATGATAATAAGGGCGAGATGGGACACTTAGGCAAACCACTAAGTGGTTCGGCGAGCACGTCACAGCTCGTCGAATGACCCAACGTGCCTACATTTTACCCAACTTCTCGAAATTGGCCCCGCAAACCCCAAAAACACATTTAAAGCACAAATAGCACAAATTCAACCAAGACCCATATTCTAAAAGTACCACCCATCACACATTAACTCAACTAGACACATCAGAGAACAAGATTTCGACAGTTTAAGGAAGATTATCGAATAACAATCAACAATTAACCAATTTTATCCAATCAGAGATGTTTAACAGATTTTAACAGGTATTGAGAAGTTAACATTTTGGACTGATTAAAATGCTACAAAAAGCTAGGTGGCAATGCAATCCAAATCCGTGCACAAATCAATGAACCAAAATACTCCAAATCTATAAGAAATATAAAACTAGAGTGCAGGTCTGAGTTTGGGAATGTGAAAAAGTGATGGAAAGAGAATGAAGTTAGAATTTTTTAAACCTTTGGTTGAAAGACTATCCAATTTTTGTCTATTGGGTAACATTAGTCCCGATCGATGAACTTGTTGGCGATTCGCTAAGTTGTCACTTGTCTCGCCGAGTTTTATAGGACCTTAAGTCAAGATGAAGATCCAAATGGCGGTCTGCATCAGAATCGCCAATTACTCGGTGACTTGCTAATGATTTTCGTTGAGTCCTCCGAGTTTTATAGATCCAAACCTAGACTATGTTGGATCAAACGGCGAAATATGTCGGGGTCACTGAATCTTTCAAATTTTGCCTACCGAGTCTTTAGTTTGCCAATATGTACTTCTCATTCAACTTCCACACTTTCACCTGCACAATCAACACACCACTATTTTATGAAAGACAAAATAGAAACAAGAACAAGCGTTTTGGGTTGCCTCCCAAATAATGCCTTATTTAACGTCGTGGCACGACTCAAGTTCACCTTGAAACCTCATTCTTGGGGTTAGCCATGGTATCACTCAGCAAACCCCCTGGCTATCTCAAATTTAGGTAAGATGAGATATGAGCCATCTGGGTCTCTAACTGCTTGATTGAAACTGAATGAGAGGTAACGGTCTGGCTAAAGGTAGATACATCTTTTTTCATGCCTTTTAGCATTTTGTTTGACCCTTCAACTTTGTTGAGGGTGCGCGAGAGTATATCCTCAAACCTACCACCGTCTGAATTTTTTGGCTTTTGGTGCTCATGGGGAGGCATGAATATATCATTTTCCCCATCTTTCCAATTTGGATTACGGTTCCTCCATTCACGATGCCAGTCCTTCCAACCTTCATCTCTAACTCAACCTTTGTTACCACCCTGCATTGGGTAATTTGAGTGGTACCAACCGCCTTGGTTTGCTAAAAAATTTACCTCCTCGTTATACAAGGCTTCAAACTTCATCTCCTCAAGATTAGCACGCCGAACCCCCACAGCGTTGACACCAAGGGAATTAGCCCCCATGACATTTTTGGATAAAATATCAAGTTGCATCATGATTTTTGCAATGTTCTAGTTTCTCTCAATGTCTTTTTCAATCTGCTCCTTCGATAGCTTGAAGGTGAGAGGGGAGACTTGGTCCTCACGAGTGTACCATGCTCTTTTGATGGTTGTCATACCATCTAAAAGTTGAGCTACTACTGTATATGGCTGCTGCAGTAAGCCTCCCGGTGAGAATTGGTCGGTGACACCTTTGTTTATCAAGTCCAAACTCTGGTAGAAGTACTGAAATAGCACGTTATCAGGCAAGCCATGGGTTGGGCATTGTAGCACCAACTTTTTGAACCGTAGACAAGTCTCGTGCAGAGGCTCTCCTTCTAGACGCTTAAGGCTCTGGATGCTATCCCTAAGTGACATCATCTTAAAGGAAGGAAAAAATTGCACTTGAAATGCGATTAAGATTTTCTCCCAAGAAGTGATAGATTCTCTCGGCAACTTGGCTAGCCATTTGCACGCCTCTCCCATCAACCAGAAAGGGAATAACCTTAATCAGACTGACTCCTGTGAGATGTTTTTGAATGAGAATGATTCGCATATATCTACGAAGTTTTGAAGATGTTCGTGAGGATCCTCATGAGCAAATCCACTGAAAAGTCCCTTTAGTTGCAAGAATTGCAATATGGTGCTTGTTATGTGGAACACTATATTTCCGTCAACTGGGGTAAACGGATGGCTCCAACATCTCCCATGAGATGGGGATCATTGATATTGGGCTCTTGGACATCATTGAGATTACCGATGTCATCCTGGTGGCCCACCTGACATCCGTTGCTACCGTTAACACTCATGCTTTCTAAAATATTCACACAAGCAGATAAAACAAAACTAAAAATTAGGTAAGTAGACTACAACTCATAAGAACAAAAAAGAAATTCTATTATCTAAATTTTTTCAAATAACACCACTCCTCGGTAGTGGCACCATTTTGATGTTTAGCGTAATCAACGACATGTCTTACAGTTCGGGTGTCTACGATTGTGCAATAGTATCGTAACCCAACTAAGGGTTGGGGTCGTGTCCCAAGGAAGTGGTTTTGAGAATTAATAGAAAAATAAAACTTAGTTCTAACAAGTCGTAGTTAAAGACATTAACGATTAAAAATATTGTAAATTAAAGGGGGACACAAAAGTGTCAAATATCAATTTGGGGGTTTGTCGCAAATAAGTAAAAATAGCAAGATTAACAAGAAAATCTAATAATGAGAGGGGTATTATTGGGATGTGACCGAAATACAGATTAATCTAGATTATTGGGTACATGCTTTCGATAGAAGATTTATTGAAAAATACTGACTAGGCTAAGCTTTATGTGGGAATAAGTTCTCCCTCGAGCAACTTACCCCGTTTCAAATGCGTTCCTCTTGGACACCCACTTGCCGCATGAAGACCAGCCTACGCCTTACCCCACTCACTCTCTCGAGCTATGTGTTAGGATATGGGACTCAAGCTCACCTTCTCAGGCTTAGCCTCATGTCGACCCACTCCTTAGGCCATCAATCTAGTGGATTTGGTTTCGCGACTTCTCTCTCGAGCAACCCAAAAATACATGAGTGAACATCTATTTGCAACTACAAATCCATTAGATTCAACCACAACTGCTAGATGAAATCACCATTAAACTACATTTAATCTATTAGCAAGCAAGACCCAATAATTATTTTAACCCATATTCGCTAAATCACACCCTAAGAATTGGGGGTTATAGCCACACATCAAGAGATAGAAATTTATACCTAAATGAACTTCCATTCAAATGGGTATGAGGATTTAAGTATTGTTATAGGCCAAGAATGAAGAATCCAAGAGACCCAAATCCAAATCCTTGGAGATGAAACCCTCTTCTTTTTCAAGTCTGTGAAGCCCTCTTAAACGTAGAGCAAAAATATGAAAAGCTAATATTCTAGACTAAAAATTAAAATGATTGTTCCACTCTAAGTAAAAATTATAATAATTTTTCCACACTAAGAGAAAATTATAATAATTGTTCCACACTTAAAACTATAACTCTAACTAGTATTTATAGTTTTCACAGATTTGTGCTGCAGTGGATCATTCAGCGTCATTAGTCAGAATCGCCAATCAACTCAGCGATTCACCTTTCTGTGTAGTTCACCGTCGTCTTGCACCATCCTTCAACATCATCGTGCTCTGGGTCATTAGGTGACATAGTACTGCTTCGCAAAACTTCACAATGATGTGCCGACTGCTTCCTTTTTTCGTCGACTTGATCCTTTCCTTCAGGGCTCAGCACACTGGAACAAACGGCAAAGTAAGACCCTTATGCGACTCTCCAAGTGGACTCGGCGATCTTCAGGACTTCATTTCTTTGTTTTTTTCAGCCTTTTCGTTCCTTTTTGCAACGTAGTGTCCATGCTTTCCTTAAAACTTCAAATACCTGAAACTTAAGGGTTTTCATCCAATATTGAGATAAAATAAGCATTTGAGGACACAATTTCTATTAAAAGATAGCCCCAAATGAGTCCAATTTGTGGACTCATCAGTACTACAAAGTGTAGGTAGTAGTATGGGATGCTATCTATATATTGCACGAGTAGGCTTTGAAGGGGCTATAGTGAGTTCTCTAAGTATAAATGACTAAATATGTGACAGTCCTTTAAATGCATGAATGTGTCCTAAATGAACCTAATGAGGAATGCTGGATTAATTGCTTAAATGTAAAGATGCATGCTATACTTGGATTGTATTATGAGTTACTTCCTTGTCATGTCTATTGTATATGAATGTGACTTGTCTATGGTGACTACAAAGGAGTACATAGTTTGAGTAGTAGTATGGGATGCTACTTGAACATTGCACATGTCCTAGAGTTGTCTTAGATGTTGATCTTAATGTAATATTTATGTCTCTTAAATGCTTTATTGTTTAAAGGTGGAAAGGAGGAATGGTAAGTTTACTTTGGTGAGCTTAAGGTGGAGCCTTAGTGTGGGTGGTGGTATGAAACTCTACCCATACGTTGCACAAGGTATAGCTTGAGGGTTACTTGAGGTGGAAGCTCAAGGTAAAGGTATAAGGTAATATGTGATCTTGTTCTAATGTGAAATGGTGACTTGTATGTTGATTGTGACTTATATTATCCCTCTCTTGTATCAATGTCCATGATGTTTTAAAAAATGGCATAAAGCATGGCTTTCAACAAAATGTCCCTTTTAAAGCACATTTTTGCATGGTCATCATACTTGGTACATTTTTATGTGCTAACCCATATTTCTTTATTCTTCTGAAGTGTAGGGTTTGGCACTCCATTTAATTCTCCATAGTGAAGCTTGGGATTAGAGTTCTCTCAAGACCACTTTTGGTATGTCTTCATATATCAAGGACAAGTACTTTTTGTTTCTAGTTTTTATGTTTTAAGACTTTTGTTTATACTTCGATTGTAAAGGGCCATGACCTTATCTTTTTAAAGTTTGTCTAAGATGGCCATGTGAGACTTAGTATTCCGCTGCTTTATAAATGAGATTTTGATAGTTTGGTTTTAAATAATTTTTAATTTCACACTATTTCTTTATATCGAATGTTATGACTGCTAAGAGTCTTGTATTAGACTCCTTCGGGGTCGAGTACGTCGTGTTACAACTAGGGGGTGCTCTCGGGTCGTGACACTAATTAAGTAATTAACCAACCTACCTTAACCCTTAATTAAAAACTTAATTAATTTTCAAGCCCCTTAACTAAAACTAAAAGTCCAAAAATTGGTAGCACCTACGCCCACCCATCCCCGGACCGTGGATAGGTCTACTGCCCATGCTGGAAAGTCGTAGGTTGCATCTAAGGCTTCCCTTGGCAGGAATAAATAGGCCTTCACCTAATCCCCATGACCTACGGGACGTGGATGGATCTACTGGCCGTAGATGGCCATCCGTAGGTCACACATTTTGACAACTTTAGGGATTGTTTTTGGGGGTCCCTCACAAGGACCCCTTGGTTGGTCCTTAGGGAGTGGTACCCTAAGTTTAACCCATAAAACCCCTCTACTAAGTACAGGAATCATTGTTACGAGTTTTAATCGTCATACAACACTCCAAAACTCCTATGAAAGGCTCTAGAACTCACTAGTTCAACTCACTAATTTATAGGGTGTTACAATATCCCCCACTTGGGAACATTCGTCCTCGAATGACACTTTAAAAACTTCATAAGGTCAAAAATCTAACTTAGAAGCCCATTATGAATGCACTACATCTAAATGCACACAACTAACCAAGAAAACTTGAATTCAAAACCAAACTCATTCAATGCAACTCAAGGTAATAGGAACTATTTCTACCAACCCAAAAATGCATCAAATTCTATATCTACTCTTTTTAAAGGAGGAACTAACATCTCCTAACTAAAACATGCTCAACACACACTAATGGAACCTAAATGCAAATTATTTCTCAAAAAGCATTCATTGAAGGAGGAAATCTTTCAACTCCTAACTAGGGCAGGCTCATAACTCAACTTATGAAGTCTATATGCAAATCTACTTAAATGCACTACAACATGAGGATAGAATGCATAAAAGGCATTTCTAACAAGACGTAAGCAATTTCAAGAACATGCATATAAGGAAATCATGGCAACACATAAAGAAAACAATAACCTTACTAGATAGGTACATTATCCCTCACTTGGGAGTATGCCTACACAACTTTTCTAAACATCAACTTCATAGTCCAACATAACAAGTCACAAAAGAGAAGTAATCTGGAAATTTTACAAGAGCATGAAACACATACCGAAAGGGACTTGAGGAGATCATTCTTGATCATCTCTAGATTGGAGAGCATAAAATCTATTCTTCTTTTGAGGCTCCACATCGCCACTACTAGAGGCAACTTACTTACATTCTCTTCTTGTAACCTTAGTCTTAGGGCAATCTTTCATCATGTGGCCACTCTCACCACAACTAAAGCAACCCTCTCTACCGGCCAAGAACTTACCCCCATGCCTCTTACTTCACATAGCACAAGAGGGCCATAGGGACTCATTACTTATCCCTTGTGGCCTAGGGGTAGACACCCTCTCATCCTTTTTCTTAGGAGCATTAGAAAAACCTTGTCCGGAAAACTTTTGTCAATTCCTAGAATGACCATGTCCATCGGACCCATCATGAAAGGACTTATCACTATCTATCCTAGACCTCTTCTTCCCCTCTCCTTCTTTAGTTTTGACTCTTCTATTTGTTCGGCAAACACCATGAGGTGTGAGATATCAATATCATCAACAAGCATTGACATACAACATTCATCTTCTACTAAATTAGACACCCCTTCATAAACCTATTCATCAAATCCCTTGGATTTGCTACCAAGCTTGGAGCATGCTTAGACAAAAGGGTGAATTTCAAAGAGTACTCCTTAACTCTCATACTACCTTGCTTAAGGTTGCTAAATTCTCCCAATTTGGCTTCCCTCAATTCCTGGGGAAAGAACCTATCTAGAAATTCGGACTTAAAAGCTTTCCATTACTCATACCAAATTTGGGCAACATCCTTCAATTGATAGGCGGCTAGTTCCGCTTTCTCAATAGAAGTGACGCCTATGATTGCTAGCACCTTATAAACCTCCTCTATGAACCCATTTGGATCTTTTTCCACTTTGCCACTAAACTCCGGAAGGTTCATCCTCAAAAACTCTCTTACCCTAGAAGCACCCATCCCCCTTATAGGGTTTGTCGAAGCCACCACCTCTCTATTGGCTTGTGTCGTCAAGGCTTGAGCCAATAATTGCATAGAAGCCCTAAACTCATAAAGAGTTGCATTACCAATTGGAGGGTCATTTTGAACTTTAGGAGGAGCTTGATGTGGAACCTCTTGGTCCACATTGCCTTCATTTTCTCTCCTAGCATTCGCCCTTGTATTAGCCATACCCTAAAAAACAACGGGCATGGATTAGATGAAGGGCCTACTAAAGAGAAACTCTATGACATGACTAAGAAAATGAAGAAGTGAGACTTTTCCTAAGCATCCAATAGTCTCCTATTCTTAAATGTGGTGCGCTTCACATTTATGAACAAGACTCTACTAGACACGGTTTGAGACAATCGTAGAACCATTCTAAACATTGTGCTCTGATTACCAAGTTTGTCACGACCCAGGGGTACCCCTAAACGTAACATGGCATACTTAACCCCGAAGGGATCTCATATAATCCCTTAGCATCATAACATAGGTAATAGAAATGAAAATATTGAACAATTTAAAACTTTAACAATCAATGTCTTATTTCATAAAAGCAAGTGAAAGTCTTTACTAAAACCTTTTGTCTCAAACCATCTCTTTAAACTCATAAATAAAAGTATTTGGGACGCAGCCCATACAAAGTCTAAAAACATAAAGAAATGACATAAAGGGAATAAGGGTTTGTCCTCGAAGATATGAGGACTCACCAATTCTTCAACTCTTCTAGATCCTTGAAAGCTTAGCTTTCAAAGCAACTCAATCTCTGAAACCCTACATTTGATTATAATGTAGGCGATATGAGTTAGTACAAAATGTACCAAGTATGAAAGCTAGCACAACATCATAAGAGCATCTCAAAATGGTTAGTCAACATAAGACATAAGCATAAGAGATAATAACATATTCATAGCATAATCATCTTAGTCATAGCATAGTCTCCAACATAAGCTCCATATAAACATAAGTCAACATAAGACATAGTTAATGAGCATACAAGACAAATCATAATCATATAAGCATAATAGACTCTTGGTCATCTTTCCCATAATAGCACCATTGTCAAATAACCTCAAAAGCATACAAGTGCAAAGCAAGAATAATGTCCCATAAGACCACCCAAGCCAAGTATCCCTTTTTGGTCATCTTATGCATAGTCTATATGGATGGTTAAGTCATAAGTCTTTCTACCATAAGGGCACTATACTCCTAAGTAACCTCAAGACACATTTGTGCAATGCATGAAAGGCATCACATACTACCCTTCACACTAAGAACAGCCTTGAAGCCATCTTAGTCATATCCACCCTCCTTTTGGTCTTACTCTAAGCTTACTTCATATAGACAAGGGAACTACCACCTTAGGCAATCATATATTGGAAGACAACTATGGCAACAACCCAAGCTAAGTCATACTACATAAGAGAACCCTTCACAACTAGCCTCAAATCATATTAGTTTCATGTATGGATAGCATCCCATACTACTACCCACACTAAGTACTCCTTTATACTATCATGAATGTTCACTAGTTGGGGACTAATCCCTCTATTCTATTTACCTCTTCAAGGCTACCAACAAATAACCCCCTAATAGGCTAGACCATGCTACCATCTTACTAACATAACTAGGTTAAGTTAATCTAACTACCTTGGAAGACACACTAACATGCAAGTCCAAGCTATTATAAGAAAGGTACAAGTATCCCATCCTAACTACCATGAGATAGTCCTAAACCAACTAAGTCATGCTACCCTTCAAAGTATACTATGATACAAATGCAAGCTATCCATACGGTAGTATGATTCTCAACCCTAAGTTATCCTTAGGAGAGTATGAGTCCTCAATCCCAACCTACCATAACTAACCTAACTCAAGCTACCCTTGAAATGCATATTTAAATGCAAAGTCCAGATACCCTTAGGAGAGTATGGATCTTCATTCCTAAGCTACCCTTAGGAGAGTATAAGTCCTCTATCCCAAAGCTACCATGAAATGGTCTTGGCCAAACCAAGTCATGCTACTATGAAAGCATCTTAACAATGCAAGTTCAAGCTACCCATATGAGAGTATAAACCCTCAGTCCTAGGCTACCATGACTAACTCATGCTACCCTTGACATGCATCCTACAATGCTAAGCCAAGCTATCCTTAGGAAAGTGTAAATCCTGAATCCCAAGCTATCCTATCTTGGTCTTGTCTTACCAAGTCAAGCTACACAAAAAGGGATCATATATCACAACTTCAAGCTATTCTAATCTAACATACTTTGATTCATTTTAGGTTATTAAGTCAACCTATAATCCTTCTATGTTACAGAACTTGAATCTCATGGCATATTCATGTCTAAGTGTGTAAAAGAGAAGCAATACTAAACATAATCACATAATAATAGATTTACCCCCAAAGCCCTAACATGGATGTCTTCAAGCCCTACTTTCATGCTTAACTTCATTCTATCATAGTTCATGTCTAAATTACAAGCTATTCAATCACATTCCTTACTACTAAGTGATTCTAGTCGTAATTGATTTCTAAAGGTTCAATTCTAACTTTACAAATCAAGATACTTCCTATTCAATCAAGTATAGTTCAATTAATTATTATATGATCCTAACTATGATCAATTAGTATTCAAGACATTGATTTAGGAAGATCACCTTTGAACCTTGAACTTTGCCTCTTATGGCATAAACCGGCAAAGATCACATTCATCAATATAGATTAGGGTTTACCATAGAAATCACATGAATTTGTCATAATATCACCAAACAAAGCTAAATCAATCATAATTGAGTGTTATCCACTAGATTGGAATCACAACCAAGGCCTACCCACAGTGCAAGCACAACCTAGCTAGAATTGGGTTTTTTATTTCACAAGTGGGGAAACTATGGAGGCTCTACGGGTGGAAGAACCCATAGATAACTAATCTTCACATAACTTGAATCAAATCCCTAAAGAAATCTTGAATCAATGGAGAAACACTTCCCTCTTCTCTTCTTCTTCTTCTTCTTCTTCTTCTTCTTCTTCTTCTTTTTCTTCTTCTTCTTCTTCTTCTTCTTCTTCTTCTTCTTCTTCTTCACTTCTAGAGAGAAAATATCTTGAGAGTAATTGGGGGGTTCTAAGATGAACGAGCTAAATGAATTAGTTTAGGGGTGTATTAGACTTATATAGGTGGATAATTAACTAATTAACCGACCTACCTTAACCCTTAATTAATAACTTAATTATTTCCCATGCCCCTTAACCAAAACTAAAAGTCCAAAAACTGGCAGCACCTACACCCACCCATCCATGGACCGTGGATGGGTCTACTGCCCGTGATGGCAAGTAGTAGGTTACATATGAGGGTTCCCTTGGCAGGGCTTAATAGGCCTTGACCTATGTCCCATGACCTACAGGGCGTGGATGGATCTACTGGCCGTAGATGGTCATCCGTAGGTCACACATTTAGAAAACTTTGGGGAGTGTTTTGCGGTCCCCCTCAAGGACCTCTTGGTTGTTCCTTGGGGAGTAGTACCCAGATGTTTAACCCCTAAAACCCCTATACTAAGTACGGGAATCATTTTTATGAGTTTTAATCTTCAGACAATACTGCGAAACTCCTACGAAAGGCTCTAGAACTCACTAGTTCAACTCACAAATTTACGGCGTGTTACAATCTTGAAGTAGCATTGCTAGAATTCCTTCATGGTAGCTTAACTTGGTTAGGAAAATACCATTTCATGGTATCTTAGGATTGAGGACTCGTGCTCTCCTAAGGATAGCTTAGGGTTGATGATTCATACTCCCCTAATGGTAGCTTGCATCATATTGAATGTTTGCATGGTAGCTAGGTTGGAATACTTGTATTCTTCCTTTAATATCTTGGGTTGCATGATAGTGTGCCTTCCATGGTAGTTAGGTCTAGGCTAGTAGTGTGCTATTCTTTAATAGACTAGAATGATAAATAGCATTGAGTAAGCTAGCCTAAAGAAGTACTTAGTGTGAGTGGTAGTATGGGATGCCTTTCATACATGGCACAAGTAGACTTGAATCTACTTATGAATTTTCCTCTTATGTGATGTATGCTTAGCTTGGATTGTTGCTATAGTTGCCTTCCATGATACGATTGATTGAAGATGATAGTTCCTTGTCTTTATGAAGAAGATCTTGAATGACACTTATGATTAGTAAGCATGAACAGAGTGATGTCAAGATATGCTTAGTGTGAGTAGTATTATGGGATGCCACTCATGCATTGCACAAGTGTGCCTTGAGGTTACTTAGGAGTATAAGTGCTCTTATGACATGAAAACCTAGGTCTCAACTAAGAATGTGAACTATGCCCAAGAATGAACACAAGATGTAATTAGCTTGGATAGTATTATGGGATGCTATTATTGCCTTACACAAGTATGCTTGGAGGTGGCTTGTGAAGTAGTTCTCTTAAAATATAAAAGACTAAAGGTTGAAGTATGTAAACATGAAAGTCCAAGTTAAGCCTATGCCATGAACATGATTTATCTCCTATGCTCATTAAATATGCTTTATGTTGACTTGTGATGATATGATTCCTATGTTGGAGATTATTCTATGAATATGTTATTATATCTTATGCTTATGTCTTATGTTGACTAACCATTTGAGATGCTCTTATGATGTTGTGCTAGCTTTAATACTTGGTAGATGTTGTACTAACGCATATTTCCTACATTCTAATCAAATGTAGGGTTTTGGGGATTGAGTTGCTTGAAGGCTAGGTTCTTTAGGTGCAAGAAGACTTGAAGATTTGGTGAGTCCTCATAGCTTCAAGGACAAACCCATTATGTCCCCTTTATGTCATTTCTTTATGTTTAAAACTTTTATATGGGCTACATTCCAAGACTTTTATTCAAGAGTTTATTAGATGGTTTGAGACAAAGATACAGTAAAGACTTACGCTTGCTTATGAAAATATTTTCGATTGTATGGATTAAAGAAGTTTTAAATTTCCCATACTTTTCTAGTATATTATGTTATGATTATGCTAAGAGTTTGTGTGAGACCCCCTAGGGGTCAAGTATGCCATGTTACGTCTAAGGGGTACCCCTGGGTCGTGACATTTATGACTTCTGTTTTCTAACTCTTTTAATTAATCTTTTAGCTTGGTCAATTGCATGTCATGAAATGTCCCATTTTTGCTTAATTTAAATGTTTTATGCATAGCCATCATACTCGGTACATTCTTTTGTACTCAGCATACTCTTGCCTACATTTTCCAAAATGTTGGGTTCAACAGTCAAGTTTCTGAGTTTCAAGGTTAGTGGTTGATTACGAGGTTCCCGAGCTTTTGGTGAATCCTCATCCTTCTAAGAAGGACTGTCATTGTTCTTAGTCTCTTTCTTGTATATAAGCTTTTGACATGGTGTATGGGTGTAACAACCCATAACACGAATAAGTGAAACTAGACCCTAAACAATGTGTCTTGGAGTTTGGTGTGAGGTTTGAGGGTGTTTAATATTGTCCTGAGCCATGGTTGAGGGATTTAGGGGTTAAACATCAAGGTACGACTCCCCAAGGACCACCCTAAGGGTCCCTGAGGAGGACCCTAAGCCTAACCCCCAAGACCCCTTGAAACCAATAGGCTGCCCAAAATTTGGTGAACCACAGAAGGAGACAATGCCCCGTAGGTCCATCCACGCCCCGTGGATGGCCTCCATGGGTCATGGCCCACAAAACCAAGATAGCCACAAACCACGAGGGCATAGGACAGTCTGTGGTCCCATCCACATTCCATGGATGGGGGCTTCATGGTTGGTGCCAATTTTCTGTCCAAGTCGGCCAATGTGGGGGCTCATTTGGTAAATTCATGTTAAGTATTGTTTGGTTGGAGGACGGTTATAGTTAGTTATTTATGGTATTTTAAGGGTTTTTAAAGTGTTAAAACATATTTTATATTTCATTATTTCAAAACCCAAAATACAAACCTCCCCTCCTCTCCAAAAGTTCTCTCTCAAGAAACCTCCATTGGAGGCGAAGACTTCAAGCTTCAAAGGTCAAGACTTCGAATTTTTCAAGGGATTTTCGTGAATTTCTTCCATTAAATTTATGGCGGTCTCATCCTTAACTTAGTTTATTTCAAGGAGCCATTTTTAAAGTTGATTTCAAATCTTCAAAGTTTACCCAAAAACCTTAGTTTTGAATCTATGCATCGGTTCGATTCAAAACAATTTATAAAGGCTTTATTGCATTGAATTATGAATGAGTTGTGGATTTAAAGTTAAATTAAGATGATTTCTTCCTAGAACCCATGTTTTCCCCCAAATTCCTAAGTTGTGATTTGAGATTGGGAATTGATTGATTATGAAGAATATGAATTGTATATGTTTTATATGGATATAGAATGTTGAAATTATGTTATTACCCTTGCCTAATTGTATTAACCTAAGGTGTGTGGGTGAAAGTGATCCATGGCCTTGAAAGGCAAGGTATGAAGGTTCAGGAATGATTATGAGTGAAGAATATGCATGTGATTTCAATGATAGAATGATGATCGTGTATAGAATATAATTATGTTATTGTTGATAGTATATTCTCAATTGACACTCATGAATGATGATGATGATGGAATGTGAAGGGTTTCTTCTATGTGTTGTTGAAACTTGAATTGGTAGGATTAGGCACCTTTTCTTGTACAAATGAAAGTAATGTGAACGATGAATCTTGAATTGGTAAGTTTATTGCATCTTTTTCTTGTATAAGGAATGTTTATTGACTTGATGGATATGAATCGATAGGCTTAAGGCATTGCTTTCATAAATCATCTAATGTAATGAAGACTCTAGAATCGATAGGCTAATGTCATTCCTTTCTTAATGAGTCAATGTACCATGAATTGATAGGCATATGGCATTCCTTTCATAAGTATAAGAATGTGATGAGGAACCATAAATCGATAGGCTTATGGCATTCCTTTCACGAGGGCTCTAGAGCTATCCTTGAATGTACCATGGATCGATAGGCTTATGGCATTCCTTCCATGTGTAATGATGTAAGTTGGGTCGATAGGCCAATGGTATTCCTCCTTAGTATACTAATGTTATGTGAATGAAATAATCTATGGGAATGTAGGCTAACCACCGAGTGGATATGTTTTGATGGAAACTCTCCCAATGTTAGGTTAGATTTCCAATGAACATCTTCCTATCCCATAAAGTATGTGCCCACATAGTTCTAGCTAGTGGATCCACCTAAGCTACTATTATCGGTCTTCCTTAGGCAAGTAGACAACCTCTTTACGGTGTGGGGCCTCGTGATACCGGATTCCATGATTTAGCTCTCATTGTCTAAGTTGGTTAAATGCTTATTCTCATCATGTGAGATGTGCATTATGGTTTCTTGAGTAGTTTTATGAAGTGTGGGTGGTAGCATGGATGTCATCCATGCATTGCACGAGTAGGCTTTGAGAGGGTCATAGTGACATCTTTAAGTCTTAATGGCTAATGTATGAATGTTTCTTAAATGAAGTTAATGAAGAATGTTGACTATTATATGCATAAATGTGAAGATGCATGTTGTACTTGGATTGTATTATGAATTACTTCCTTGTTATGACTTATTGTATATGAATGTGCCTAGTCTATGGTGACTTCAAAGGAGTACTTAGTGTGACTAGTAGTATGGAATGCTACTCATACATTGCACAAGTATGACTTAGGGTTGTGTTAGGGGATGGTCCTTATGTGATGATATGACTTATGTAAGTTTGGGTCACATATGCATGAGTATTGTATAAAGATGGAAAGGTTGAATGGTAAGTTCACTTTTGGTGACTTTAATGTGGTACTTTGGTGTGGATGGTGGTATGGGACGCTATCCATACATTGCGCAAGGTATAGCATGAGGGTTACTTTAGGTGAAGTCTTAATGTGAAGGTGATGGGTTAAATGTTTATTATGTCTCTAATGTGGTTACGTGACTTGTATGTTGATTATGTCTTATATTATGCCTCTTATTTTTATGTTCATGAAGGTTTTATAAAAAGGGCATACAAGCATGAGTTTCAAAAAAAATGTATGTTTTAAGCATGTTTTTACATGGATATCATACTTAGTACTTAATTGTGCTAACCCGTTATTCTTCATGTTTTACTACAAGTGTAGGTTCTGGCATTTGACTTGCTTATCTCTAGTTGAAGCTTAGATTGAGATTCTTCCAAGACTTGGTATGTCCTCATGTATTCGAGGACAAGAACTTTTATGTTTTTCTTTCTTTTCATGTAATAGACTATTGTTTAGACTTCGATTGTAAAGGGGCGTGACCTTATTTTGTTTCAAGTATGTTGTTTAGATGGCCATGTAAGACAATAGACTTCCGCTTGTTTTTAATGATTTCAATTGTTGGATTTATAAAAGAAAAGTTTTAATTCAGCACTATTTCTAAGTATCGTATATTATGAATGATATGAGGCTTGTATAAGACCCCTTTGAGGTCGAGTACGCCATGTCGCTTCCGGGTGTAGACTATTGGCCATGTTTTGGTCTCTCTCATTATCTTTGTCAACATGTTCCTTGGATAGCTGGAATGTGACCGGTGACACCTGCTTTTCTTCGCGGGTGTACCACGCCTTGTTAATGGTTGTCATGCCATCGAGAAGTTGAGCTGCTACTGCGTATGGTTGCTGCATTAATCCTCCGGGCAAGAGTTGGTTAGCTACACCTTTGTTTACTGAGTCTAGACTTTGGTAAAAGTATTGAAGGAGCACATTATCAGGTAGACCATGGGTTGGGCATTATAACACCAATTTCTTAAATCAAAGCCAAGTTTTGTGCAGAGTTTCTCCATTCAGACTCTTAAAGCTTTGGAAGCTATCCCAAATAGTCATCATCTTCGAAGGGGGAAATATCGCACATTAAATGTAGTGACCAACTCCTACCACAAAGTGATCGAGTTATGTGGTACCCATGGTGTCAATGTTGTTGGAGTCGGGGGTGCAAATCCTGAGAAGATGATGTTTTAAGCTATGTATTACGAGGACGTAAATTTTCTAGCTAACCAAACTGAGGGCTATTGTTCAAACTACCCAAGGCAAGGTGGTAATCAAGGATAGTTTAGAGACGACGGCTGGAAGGATCGAGATGGTGAATGGAGGGACCGTAATCCAAATTGGAAGGATGGGGAGAAGGATAGATATGTGCCTCCCCACGAGCACCAAAAGCCTAAGGATTCGGAAGGTGGTAGGTTCAAGGATATGCTCTCGCGTATCCTAAACAAAGTCGAAGGGTCAGACAAAATGCTGAAAGGCAGGAATGAAGACGTGTTGACCCTCAGCCAGATTATCACCTCTCATTCAGTTTTGATCAAGAAGTTAGAAAACCAAATTGGTCATATATCGTCTCATCTCAATCCGACACAACAAGGGGGTTTGCTTAGTGATACTATGGCTAACCCTAAAAGTGAGGTCTGAAGGTGGACTTGTGCCGTGCCACGACGTTAACTAAGGTGCTGTTTGGGAGGCAACCCAAAACCCTTTTAGTATTTCTTAGTTACTAGTAGAATGATGGTGTGTTGATTATACAGGTTGAAATAAGGGAGGTGATTGAAATAGCATATGGAGGAAAGTTGCAGGTCCAGTTGGCGGATTGCCAACAAGATCGGCGAACATAATTCTTTTCGTCGGTTGACTTGAGGCACTGTCAGCTTGGATTCTGTAAAACTCGATGGTCTGAAGAAAACTAGTGGCGCATCGCCGACCATGTCGGTGATTTCCATGCTAACCGTCAATTCGAATCCTCACATGAGTTGCAGAGCCTATTACAATTGGCGAAGAAACTAGATACTTGGTGCGTCGCCGAGTGAATGGGTGAACTTGACCAACTTTGTCGAATGAGCAGGAACTAGATGGTTTTTTGCAATCCATAGGTTTAAAAGTTCTATTTCATTCACTTTCTCTCCCTACTTCATCCAATCAAACTCACACCCGCACTTTAGCCTTTTATTTCGTGCATTTTTAGAGTATTGTAAGTGTTGGATTGTGCTCGGATTTGGATCGCATTGTTGCCTAGCACGTCAGTACTATCTAAATCGGCACCAAAGGTTGGTACTCGAACCCCTCCGTCATTTTAACAAAACTTGTACCCATTTATATAATGATTGATAGTAAAAAATCTCTGTTGAGCCTCTAAGTTATTTGGATTGCATATATTATCAACTATGACTTGGTATTTTCTACATGATTTGAGGGATTCCCATTTAGCTACGCTAGAAGTTGAATTGTTACGCAGTGGGAATAGAAATTTCTATGGGTCTTCGTTGAAACTGAGTTATATAAGCTAAAGTTGCATTATCTGGGGTTGCGGGGTGAAATTTGAAAGGCCGAGTTGAAAATAGACATGTTGAGCTAATCGGCGAGATGAACAAAATCCGCTGAACTGCTCGGTAGTTCACCTAACATCCCCATTTCGCCTCTAACTAAATACTTTATCTATTAATTGATCTATGACTTTTGGCGGTCAGTTTAATTTGCCAAATGCACTCGGCGACTCGCCAAAGGCTCCCTTGTTCACCCTTTGTCTGCGCCCTTGTATCAGTTGTACATCATTTTCAACGATTGGCCTAAAAGGATAAGCAATTCACGAACTAGCTTGGCTAAACGATTCAACACCCTGAAATACCCCTTTTTTTCCTATGTTGAATTGCTAACTAACTTTTCCACAAAATCTTTGCAGAAATGGCTAGGTCAAAAGTTGCAGGGAGAAATGATCCACCCAGGTACATAAGAGCACGAGAGTTTAAAAAAAGATGAAAAGAGAGAAGAGTTAGCCAAACAAAGAAAATATACCAAAGAAGCCAGGGCAAAAAGATGAATTCCCATCGACCCTAATGTACCTGCATGGGATCGAGGTTTAGTTAATGCAATACGGGCCTTTGGAGCAGCTCATGAGATAGACCAAATGATTGCAGCTAATCTTGTTGTAGTGGCCAAGGCAAAGGCAAATAATGAGAACCGAAACAATGATACTCCGGGGACCATTATTTTACTTCAGGGAGATGCATCTAGCACTGATGCCCTGGCAGATAGAGAGACTGCATAGACAGGACCCTTCTTTACCCCTTTCTATGTCTTATCTTTCTTTAACTCTGGATACTGTCATTATTTGCATTTGAGGAAAAATGGCTCTTATTTGTGGTTGGGTGAGGCCCACCTTGTTTTGCTTGTTTCGGATACTTGTGTTTTGATGTACATTTGGGTTGTTCTGTTTAAATTGTGTTTTTAAAACTGCTTTGCGATTGTTTGAGCTTATGGCTCTCTTGTGAGTTTAATTGCAAAATGATTTAGACTCTTTTTTTTGCACATTTTTTCCACCTTTCGTAAGTTGAAAGTGGTTGTTCTTTTACAAAAATTTGAGTCTCGATTTCGATCAATACCGATGACTTGAATAGTGCTCTCAATTGAACGAACATGAATGTATGGCTACAATGAGGCCAAATTAAGTTACATAAACAATATGTGAACTCTTTTCATCTCGTTGTGATTATCCATTTATTAAATTGATTCTCTTGTAATGACCATTGCACACTAGCGAAAGTGTTTAGTCTTGTTTGACTTAAGTGTCGATGCCTTGTGTGATTAGCTTGCCTTGAACCTTGAATGATTAAACCTAGAATTTTCCTTGTTAGTCTGATTTCTCTAGAAAGGTGTGCTCTTTAAATGATCTTAGGCAACTTTAAAGAGTGTGAGCCAAATTTAACATATACCTCTTTTGTGGCCTACTCGTGAGCGTGTGAAACTCTTTTGAACACCCTTTGAGCCTTACCTTTCTTTGGAAGAACATTGATGAACCCTAGACCTTACTTGACCCACTACCAATAATCCTCTTCATTTGTGGTTTAGCAAATAGCCAATATAGGCCAAGAGCCTAAGTTGGGGGTGTGGTGAAAAGGAAAAGGAAAAGTCAAGAAACGCAAGAAAAGTCCCCCTTTAACCCATGGTGTTGCAGAACGATGGAAACCCTTAAATCAGAAAAAAAAAAACTGTTGAATAAAGTACAAAAGAAATCGAGTTTCCTAGCAATCCATTGAGGTGAATAAAAAGATGACTTAGAAGCACTAGAAAAAGAATTGATAAAGGAAAGAAGGGAATGCCTTGAGAGTACCACATTTCATGAGGGCGAAGTCAAAGAGCCTAAATGACCATACCTTTGCCCTCATCACCATTACAAGCCTTAGAAAGACCTTTTTTATCTTGAGTAAGCCAAATCGAAAATCGATTGGAAAATAAGGGCAAACTTATGGGTGAAAACCTGCATTGTGTTCCTCGTTTTGGAGTGTGAGTGTCGCATCTGATTCCTGATCTTGAATTGATTAACCTTTGTGTGTAAATATGGAATCATTCTTTATGTGAGGACATTAAGATACTTTTGTTGAGCTTGAACTTGCACAAGTAGTAAGTATTGCAAGCATGAGAATCTTTGGTAATGGTGTGTCACAACTTGAATCTTTGAGTACACAATTGATCATTGCATAAGTAATTTGAGTCTTGTTGTGTGCATTCATGATTGAGTCTTGTGTAGCACCGTTTGAGACACCCTTTCTGAACGGCTGAACTTAAGTTTGCTTGACGACAAGCAAAAGTTTAAGTTGGGGGTGTTGATGAGTCCACAAAATGGACTCATTTAGGGTTTTATTTTGATAGAAATAGTGTCCTCAATTGCTTATTTTGTCTCAATATCTGATGAAAACTCTTAAGTTTCAGGTATTTGAAGTTGTAGTGGAAGCATGGACACTTAGGTGCAAAAAGGAACAAAAAGGCTGAAAAGAACGAAGAAGCAGAAGCCTGAGCATTGCCAAGCACACTTGGCAAATTGCCGAAGGGATGCACTCCGCCCTTTGTTCCAGTACGTGAAGCCCTGAAGGAGAAGGATCAAAAGGGTGATGAAAGGAGCAGTCGATGCTTCGCCAAATAGTTCCTCAAAGCAGTACTATACCGTCCAATGGTCTAAAACGTGAAGATGCTGAAGGCAAGCACAAAATGACTATGAAACAGAAGAAGGGTGAATCACCGAGTCATTCAGCGATATCGACTAACCTCGTCGAGCGATCCGCCAGCACTAATTTCTGAAGTCTATAAATACTAAACTCTTTATTAATTTTTGTGAGTGTGTGAGAGTCGATTTTATTATTATATTTTCATAATAGAATAGTACTTTTTGGGATATTTTTCTTTCAAGTTTGGAGAGGGTTTTGTGGGAAACTTGAAGAAAGAAGAATTTCATCTTCCCCAAGTTGGAAGTGGGTCTTCTCCATTTTTCTTTCTTTGCTTAAATCAAGGTTTAATTTCTTATACCCATTTGATTTTAGTATCATTTTAGGTGTATTTTGTTATTTTTTTTATGTGTGGCAAAAAACCCCCTTCTTGGGGTGTGATTTAGCAAATATTTGTTGATATTGTTGTTGTGTCTTGCTTGCTGATAGGATAGATGTATTTTAATGGTGATTTCACCTAGTGGTTGTGGTTCAATTTAATTGGTTTGTAGTTGTAAATACAAAAACACCCATGTGTTTTTGGGTTGCCTGAAAGGGAGGTCGTGAAACCAAAACCACTAGACTGATGGCCTAAGGAGTGGGTCGACATGAGGTTCAACACGAGAGGGTGAGCCCTAGTCCCATATCCTAACACTTAGCTAGACAGAGTGAGTGGGTTAAGGCATATGCTAGCCTTTATGTGGCACATGGGTGTCCGTGAGGAACGTATTTGAAACGGGGTAAGTTGCCCGAGAGGGAACTTATTTCCATCTAAAGCTTAGCCTAGTCACTATTATCTTGCAAATTTCCCATCGAAAGCATGTACCCAATGATTTATCTCAACTTGTATTGCAGTCACACCCCAAGAACTTTTTCCCATACTTGATTTTTTTGTTAATTTTTGTTGTTTCTACTACTTGTGACAAAACCCCCAATTGATATTTGACACTTTTGTGTCACCCCCTTTAATTTACTATATTTCTAATCATTAATGTCTTTAGCTACAACTAATTAGAACTAAATATTTTTTCTATTAATTCTCAAAACCACTCCCTTGGGACACGACCTCCAACCCTTAGCTGGGTTACTATATTATCGACGATCGTAGACACTCATACTGTACGTTAGTGTCGTTGGTCATGATAGGGATCAGTGGTCATCACCATTGGCCGTGAAAGTGGATGTGGTCCCTGGGCAGTGTGTTGCCAAGGTTGGGCAGCCTTGGCCCTTTGGCTTAGGCTTACCCTTTTTCCTTGGCGAGGTCTATCACGCACCGTATCGTTCCAAAACTAACCCCTTATTCTAAAAATGAAAAGTCTCATCTACGACTCTAATCTTCAATCACACTCTAGAACCCTAACTCTTGGCTCTAGTTTAGTCTACTAATTTTTGGGGCAATACAATATCTCCAACTTGGGAACATTCATCCTAGAATGACCTTTCTAAACACTTCTTAAAGAAAATGATTGTAGACTAGAATCCCATCATGCATGCACTAAACCTACATGCTCACAACCAACCAAGGAAACTTCAATTCCAAGCTAATCATACCTAATGCAACTCAAGGAAGTAGGAACTACATCTACCAACTCAAAATGCATGAAAGAGACATACTTACTCATTTCCAAGGAGTAACTAACATCGCCTACTTACAACATGCTCAATATAAAACTCATGGAGCCTAAAATGTACATCGACTCAAAGATGCTACAACAAGAGGCAACACAATGCAATTAGATCAATTCTAACAAGGCCTACACACCTTCATAAACATACATACAAAGAAATCATGGCAACACATAATCATGTAAAGACATAATGGAATAGGCACACTATCTCCCCCTTTGGAGTATTCCCACACATTGCTTTTCGAAACATCAATCATAGCAAGGACAACATCGAGTCCAACATAACAAATCACAAAAGACAAGAAATCTGGAAATTTTCTAAAATATGAAAGAAGCACATACCGGAAGGGACACGAGGAGATCACTCTTGATCTTCTCTAGATTGGAGAGCATAAAACCTATTCTTCTTTTGAGTACCCTCATTCGGATCACTAGAGGCAACTTTCTTATCCTCCCTTCCCTTCACCTTAAGAACCAAGAAATCCCTCACTTTATGCCCATCCTTTCCACACCCATATAAACCATCCATGCAGGCTAGGCACTTACCATAATGACTCCTCCCACACTTGGATCAATTAGGCTTGGAAGAATCTTGGCCGAAGTACCTTGGTTTAGTCCTACGCCTATATTGTCCATCGGACTTAGCATCTGAAAAGTTCACATCATTGGTCCTAGCCTCTTTACCTCCCTATTCACCTTCTTGAGCTTTTGCTCCTTAATTTGTTTGGCATGAACCATAAGACTTGAAATGTTCATACTAGGGATAAGCATTGCTGAACAACACTCATTCTCTACTAATTCCGACACTCCCATCACAAACTTATTCATTCTAGACCTTGATTCCACCATTAGAGTTGGGGAATACTTGGATAGTTAGGTGAACCTAAGAGCATGCTCCTTTACACTCATACCTCCTTGACGGAGGTTGATGAATTCTTGCATCTTACGTTTCCTCAATTCTAGGGGGATGAACCTATCTAGAAATGCTTCTTTGAACCATTCCCACTCTATTTGGCCCACTCCTAAAGGCCTAATATCTTTCCATTGTTCATACCAAATTTGAGCTATATCCCTCAATTGATAGGCGGCTAACTCCGCCTTCTCTACCGTAGTCAAACCTATGATGGCAAGCACCTTATACACCTCATCTATGAAACCTTGAGGGTCTTCCTCCACCTTGGAGCCATAAAACTCCGGAGGGTTCATCCTCAAAAACTCTATCACCCTCGAAGCAACTATATTCCTATTATTAGTCGGGGCTACTACTTCCCTATTGACTTGGGTCGTAATGGCTTGAGTCAATATTTGGAGAACCACTCTTTTCTCCACGTTAGTCATAGCTCCTTCATCAATAGGGACTTGAGGAGGAGCTTGTGGAGGGACTTGATTTGGAACTTGAAGAGGAACCTCTTACCCCTCATCATCTTCCTCAACCTTCCTCGCATTAGCCCTAGTATTTGTCATATGCTGAAAAATCATAAGCAACATTAGTAGAAGGACATACTAGAGCTAAACTTCTATGGCGCAACTATAAGAATGAATAAGTGGGGTTTCCTAGACATCCCATAGCCTCCTACTCATAAAATTTGTCGCGACTCACACCAACGAATAAGACTCTACTAGACGTGGTTTGAGACACCCTAAAATTTTCCCAAAACCTTATGCTCTAATACCAAGTTTGTCC
Source organism: Solanum commersonii (assembly GCA_029007595.1). Lineage (NCBI taxonomy): Eukaryota > Viridiplantae > Streptophyta > Magnoliopsida > Solanales > Solanaceae > Solanum > Solanum commersonii. The sequence goes on from JAJTWQ010000012.1 coordinate 8,787,035, forward strand.
CGACCCGAGATCAGCCCTAGTCATAACAAGACGTACTTGACCCTGAAGGGGTCGCATACAAGCCCTTAGCATTATCATATCATAAGATTATAGAAAAGTAGGGAGAATTTAAAACTTTCTTTAAAGCAGAATACCAAAAACATTTCATAAAAGCGAAAGTCTTTCTAACATCTTTGTCTCAAACCATCTATGAATAACACAAATAAAAGTCTTGGGACACAGCCCACGTAAAGTCTAAAACATAAGAAAAGACAAAAATGAAACATATGGGGTTTGTCCTCGAAGCTATGAGGACTCACCAATCTCCAATCTTCCTGCACTTACGAACCTAGCCTCCAAGCAACTCAATCTCCCAACACCCTACATTTGAATATAATGTAGGCAATATGTGTTAGTACAAAATGTACCAAGTATGAAAGCTAACATACCAACATAAACATCTCAAAGTGGTTAGTCAACATAAGACATGATCATAAGAGATAATAACATAGTCATAAGCATCATCTCCAACATAAGCAATGTATGAACATAAGTCGACATAAGACATAATAAATGAGCATAGGAGATATATAACAATCACAATAATCCAATTCTTCATCATAAAGATCATATAAGCATTATTGACTATTAGTCATCTATGCCATAATAGTACCATTCTCACGTAACCTCAAAACCAGTCATCTATGCCATAATAGTACCATTCTCACGTAACCTCAAAACCATACAAGTGCAAAGCAAGAATATCATCCCATAATACTACCCAAGCCATGTATCCCTTCTTGCTCATCCTAATCATGGTATATATACATGATCTAATTCTCTAGGCTTCTCTACCATAAGGGTACCATACTTCTAGGTAACCTCGAAGCACACCTGTGCAATGTATGAAAAGCATCCCATAATACCATTCACACTAAGCATGACCTTGAAGCCATCCTAGTCATATTCACTCTACTTTGGTCTCATTATTAACTTAGCTTCTCATAACTAATGGAATCTCTCACCTTTAGTCAACTACAGCAAGGAAGGAAACTGTGGCACAATCTCATCTTAACTCACTCTACTTAGTAACGCTAAGCCATATTTGTTCAATTCAATCATAGCATCCCATAATACTACTCATGCTAAGTATTACTTTTAGGTCCTCCTTCTAGTACTATTAAGTTTGGAACCTAGTTCCACTTTTTATCTTTAGAACACTATGAGGTACTCTCTTAAGCATATCTTAGTTCATTTATAACTTAAACCCTATGAGATACCACTTTTAGTATGTCTAAGTTCATTACTAGCATGGATACTATGAGATACTTACTTAAGTATGTCCAACTCCCTTATACTTTGAACCCTATGAGATACTCTCTAAAGTATGTCTAAGTTCCTTCACTTCATGGACACTATGAGATGCTAGCTTAAGCAAGTCTAAGTCCATCTACACTCTAGAACAGTATGAGTTACTTCATTAAGTAATTCTTAGTTCCTTATTCTTTGAACACTATGATATGCTTCTCAATCATGTCTTAGTTCATTGGATATGTAGATTTCTACTAGGAACCTTGACTCAACAACTTGAAGTATCCCATCTCATGAGACCTAATTATGGGAAAACCCACACTCTACTACGTAAGAGTTCCCCCTTGTTCTTGGATAGTCCTCACATCAACTAGGTGTGGTTCTCCTTTCTACTTCGAGCCCAGACCCTTTCTTGTGTGACACTCCATCTCATTGTCAATATCCACTTGGAGCCAAGCATACACCCCAAGGTTTACTTGTTAAGCTTGCTTAACATTCATCTCTCATGGAAGGACGTCTTTGACAATCCATCCATGCTCAAATGATTCTATCACTTCATACTTTCAAGCATTCATAAATTAGATTAGGTGAGTATTTGCCTTTCACCATAAACCCACCCATTAGATTCTATTCATCGCATTGATTCTACTCTCAAGTCCTAGTGATTCAACATTCATAACTACAACCCTTCATCTCAAAGTTTTGCTTCATTCTATCCTTAATATCTAGATTACTAGACATTCAAGTAATACGCTTCTTCTTAAGCAATTCTCATCCATGTCCTCATTACTAGGTGATTCTAGCCATACTTCATCTTAGAGGTTCAATTCCAACTTTACAAGACAAGATCAATCATATTAAATTAGTCTAAGTTCAATTCATGATTATGTGTTCCTAACCTTGAACAATTACTACTCATGTCATTGATACAAGAAGGTCACTCATGAACATTCAAACTGCCCTTTCATGGCACCAACTCACAAATCATGCAACAAATTAAGAAAACTAGGGTTAACCATTGAAACCACATAATTTCATCATAACATCACAATTAAATGCAAAATTAGAGATAAACAAGTATTATGGGAATAACCCTAGCTTAGATTGGGGTTCTTCTTCACAAATTACTAAAAATCTTAGGGGACTCTATGGGTGGAAGAACCCATAGATGAAAAGCTAAACATACCTTAATTCAAAGCCCTACTAAGCTTGATTCAATGGAAGATTCGACCTAGCATCTTTCTATTTTTCTCCTTCTTCTTCTTCTTCTTCTTAGGTTTTCTACAGAGAGGATTATTTGAGAGAGAAGGGATTTGGGGTTTTGATTCTAAATGACTTAAAAGGGTGTTAAAAAACTTATAAAATATATTAATAGGTGTATAAGACCCATAGAAAACAACCCCATATTTTATCTACCATTTGGGAATTTAGGACTTTGGCCCTCACTGGGCAGCCTTGTTGCCAGGCACCACGCCCCTCTCTACGAACCGTCAAGGGAACCACAGCCCGTGAAGGTGCCCGTGGTCCCTTAACCAGTGTACCATCTCACCTCCCCAAGCTCACAATGCACTAAGGAGAGACCACGGGCCTTCCCACGAGCCGTGGTCTTGACCACGGTTCGTGAAGTGGTATGTGGTTCCTAAGGGAATAGCTAGGATTGTTTAACCATGCCTCGATGAGTCTAAGGGAACTTCATGGACCCTTTCACAGTCTGTGGTCATCACCACTTGCCGTTAAAGTGGTCGTGGTCCCTAGGCAGTGTGTTGCCAAGGTTGGGCAGCCTTGGTCCTTTGGCTTAAGGCTTGCCATTTTTCCTTGGCACATACCTTTCCAAAACTTAACCAATACTCTAAAAGGTCTTCTAAGCTATGAGGTCTAACATGCACCCTATCGTTCAACCCATAACCCCTCATTCTAAACATGAAAAGTCTAATCTACGACTCTAATCTTCAATAACACACTCTAGAACCCTAACTCTTGGCTCTAGTTTAGTCTACTAATTTCTGGTGCATTATAACAACTCATACTAGATGCACATTTAACATGAGGAACATAAATCATGAAAACTTATTTTTCTCATATAACAAGAATTCAACTAGAACAGGCATAACATAAGGAGACCATGGAAACTCATTTTCACATAAGACTCCAAAACATGAAACAAGCTACAAGGAACTCTATGTATCAAGCTTGAATAAGACTAGAAGGAAAGTGATAAGGATATCAACACTCTCAACAACCTTACTATTCAACATACCATTCCCCACTTAGGAGAAAACCCAACTAAGGCTAACATGAAAAACAACATAAGAATCTCATCACCACAAAACGAACTATAACTTACCAGTACCTTCATCCGGATTTGCCCCTTTGTCCTTGTTAGCTTGAAGCACATAGAAATGGTTATTCTTTGGAGCATTAGGATCCGGGCCAACATAAGAAGCTTGTTTGTCCTCCCTTCTTCTAGCCATAAGAGTAGGACAATTTTTCACTTGGTGATCACTTTTGCCACACCCATAGCACCCACTAGTATCGGCTAGGCACTTCCCATGATGCCTCTTCCCACAAGTGGTGCAAAGAGGTTTAGAAAATGGAGGTCCACCACCTTTCTCCTCATTAACTTTAGGAGCACTTGAAGAGTCTTTGTTAGGATCTCTCTTCTTGAACCTAGGTTAGCCTTGCTCATCGGGCCTACCCCTCTCCAACCCCCTACCCTTCCTTTTAAGTTTGGACTCCTCAATAGATTGATCATACACCATAAGTCTAGAAATATCCATATCATTATGGAGCATCGTCGTACGACACTCTTCCTCAACTAGGTCGGATATACCCCTCACATACCTACTCATATTATCCCTAGGGTTAGACACCAAGAAAGGAGCATATTTAGAGAAGAGGTTAAATTTCAAGGAGTACTCTTCCTCACTCATGCTACCTTGCTTAAGATTGATAAACTCTTCAACCTTGCACTCCCTATTCTCACGGGGAAAATACCTACCAAGGAATGCTCCCTTAAACTCCTTCCATTCTATAGGACCCACTTCTAAAGGCCTATTGTTTTCCCATTGAGTGAACCACACTTGGGCAACCTCTTTCAGTTGATAGGAAGCCAACTCCGCTTTCTCCCTAGAAGATACCCCCATAGCGTTGACTATATTATAAACTTCATCCAAGAATTCTTGGGGATCCTCTCCCACTCTAGATCCAAAAAAAGAAGAGGATTCATCCTCACAAAGTCTCTCAACATTGAGGCCACGGTACTCTCAATAGCATTCACCTTAGGCCCCACATCTCGGTTATATTGAGCTGTCATGGCTTGAGCTAAGGTTAGAAAAGACGTCCTAATCTCTTCATTGGTCATGGTCGGGGGATCCACCGGCACTTCATTCTCTTGAGGCACTTTACCACCTTGAAGACCTTGGGGTGGAACTCCCTCATTCTCAATCTCCTCTTCTACCCTTCTTGGGTTAACCCTTTTATTCATATCATATAAACACAAGAGAAGGATTAGGAAAAGAACACTTATAGAACTAAAATCTAGGGTACAACTCCAAGAATATGAAAGAAGTGTAACTTTCTAACGTCTTATAGCCTCTCGCTCATAGATGTGTCACAACTCACACTGATGAACAACACTCTACTAGACGTGGCTTGTGAGACATTGATCCTAAGAACTATTTCCAAAATCTTATGCTTTGATACCATTTTTGTCGTAGTCGTAAGACGGCGTACTCGACCCCGAAGCGGTCTTATACCAGAATCATAACATTCATTTATTGCATAGATAATAGAAATAGTACGGAATTAAAACTTTGCATTTAAAACCATACTATCCAAAACATTCATTTAACAATCTTTCAAAGCAAAACGGAAGTCTAAGTGTCACATGGCCATCTTAGACACAATCTCAAGAACATAAGTAGGAACATGGCCCTTTACAATCATAAAACTACTAATTGTCTATTACATAAAAAAAAGGGGAGAAACTAGAAAAAGACACTTGTCCTCGATATATGAGGACGTACCACTCTAGCCCTGGAGGAATAACAATCCAAGCACTTCAATCTAGCTAGAAGCAATCACTTGCCGGAACCTACACTTGTAGTAAAAATAAGAGATATATGGGTTAGCACACAGAAATGTACTAAGTATGATGACTAGGAAAAACATGCTTTAAAGGGGACATTTTGGTTGGAAATCATGCATTGTGCCACTTTTTAGAAATATCATGAAACAATAGCATGAGAGACATACAATACAAGTGTAATCATCATACAAGTCATAACTCCACATTAAGATAATATCATCATGTAAACTATTACCTTCACCTTGGACCTTCACCTTAAGTAACCCTCATGCTATAACTTGTGCAATCCATAGATGGCGTCCCATACCACCAATCACACCACGGCACCACATTAAGGTCACCAAAGGTGAATTTACCATTCCTTCCTTTTCACCTTTGCACAATATCCATACATAAGAGACATAACATTTCATAAGGCATGACAAGGGAAAATAACTCATAATCTAACCCAAGTATATCATGCATATCACATTAAGCTTTTAAGAGTCAACATTCTTCAATTACTTCATTTAGAGGACTTTCATACATTAGTCATTAAGACTTAGAGAACTCACTATGACCCTATCAAAGCCTACTCATGCAATGTATAGATGGCATCCCATACTACCACCTACACTTCATAGAATCTCTCAAGAAACCATAATGCACATCTCACATGATGGGAATAAGTGTTTAACTAACATAGACCATGCAAGCTAGACCTAGAATCTGGTGTCATATAGCCCCACACCGTAAAGAGGTGTTCCACTTGCCTAAGGTAGAATGATAGCGTTAGCTCGGATGGAATCCGCTGGCTAATATCCTATCTGGGCACATAGTTCGGGGATATGAAGAAGTTCCTTGGAACACTAACCTAACATTGGGAGAGTTTCCATCTAACCATGTCCATTCGGTGCTTAGCCTTCATTCCCATAGATTATTTCATTCACATTACATTAGTGTACTAAGGAGGAATATCATAGGTCTATCGACCCTTGATACATCATTTCCAAGGAAGGAATGCTATAAGCCTATCGATCTATGGTACATTCAGGGATAGCTCTAGGATCCTCATGAAAGGAATGACATAAGCCTATCGATTCATGATCCCTCATTACATTCTTATACTCATGAAAGGAATGTCACTAACCTATCGATTCATGGTACATTGACTTATTAAGAAAGGAATGAAACTAGCCTATCGATTCTAGAGTCTTCATTACATTTGGTCATTTATGAAAGGAATGTCTCAAGCCAATCGATTCATAACCATCAAGTCAAGACACATTCATTAAACATATATGAAAGGAATTTCATAGCCTATTGATTCATATTCATCAAGTCAAGACACATTCATTACACAAGAAAGGGTGCCTAAGTCTACCAATTCAAGTTAGAACATTACATCATAGAAGCCACTTACATTCTATCACCATCATTCATGAGTGTCAATTGAGAATATACAATCAACAATAACACATTTACATTGTATACATGATCATCATTCTATCATTGAAATCACATGCATATCCTTCACATCATAATCATACATAGTAATTAAACACCTCCACCTTTCAAGTGGATCAACATCTCTAGCACAATTCTACTTCAACATGTAATTCTACTTCAACATGTAATTTAGCCACAACTTGCCTTTAAGGCCATGAATCTCAAATCATCAACACACCTACAATTTACCATGATTAAGGCATAGATAATGATACAATTCAATAACCTAAAGCAATTTAGACATATTTCAACCATAAGCTCTCATAATCAACAAACCTACTTCATAAAGGCACAATTTAGGAATTGAAAGAAATCATGGGTTCATAGAGTATTTTCATCATAAATAACTAATTAAACACCAATACAATCAATATATGACATTAGTAACCATTTGAAATCATTTGAATAAAGAACCCATGAGATTGAGTAAAACCCTAGATTTTTCCTGAACTTGAAAGCATTGAAAACTTCTTTGAAATTGACTCTAGGATGAAAGCTAACCCTAGATGAAGGATCACCATACCCTTACTAAGATTCCCCAAGAAGTTTGATGAAGAAACGCCTTGAATCCAAAACCCTAGCTCTCACTTCTTGTTCTTCTTTAGGAACTTCTAGAGAGAGAAATATTTGAGAGGAGGTGGGTTTCTTTTTTATTCTATTTGGAGTGACTTAAATGAAAGTATTTAGGTCTAAGAAGGTCTTAAAAGGGTTATATAGTTGCTAGGAAAGGAATAGAATAATAAGGACTCAACTTTGGAAAAGAACTAAGGACCCACAAAGTCTTAACTTAAAATTCTGCCCCTTGCCCATTTAAGCTTGACCTTTGGACACTTAGGCTCACCAAGTACACTAGGCGACTCACCAAGTGCACCCTTGGCTCGCCCTTTGTTCCAGTGAGCTCACTAATTTAAGCTCACCAAGTGCACTAGGCGACACGCCAAGCTGGTTGGCGAGCTTGCTCCTAGCTCACCCTTTGGACCAGAATCTTGGCCGAATGGGGCAGCCACTAGGTGATAACAAGGGCGACTCGTCCAATCCTTTGGGCGATCAATAGCCCCATCGCCAAACAGCCCCTAAAGGAACAAGGCTTAATTAACCCTAACTTGCTAGCCTAGGTATTTGATTGCACCCTAGGCTTCCACCTTGCCCCACTAAGGTTGTAAAATAGCCTAGACATCAACCTAAAGTCACACTAAAACAAAAGTTAAGGCTCTAGTTCAACCTATCATTTTTCGAGTCGTTACAAGAAATAATGGATTTCACAGGGGTTCATGGGAATTCAACTTAGAAACTTGAAATTACTTCATTTCATGCATAAAAAGACATAAAATAGTCAATTAGATCATAATTGAAAATAACCCATGAGATTAAGTAAAAACAGTAATTTCCATTGGAGATTCTACCTTGCAAAATTGGAGAACTTACGAACCCTATGGAGGAAAGGACTACATAGGTGAATACTATCATACGTTGATGAAAAAAAACTCACTATCAATGGTGAATTTGGAAACTTGATCTTGAAATCCTAGACTTCTTTTTTCCGCTTAGCAACATAAATATTTAAGAGGATGAACTTGATCAACTTTTGGGATTTTAGGAGAATGAATTGAATTTAGGTAAATTGGGGATAAAAATCATTATATAGGGCCTATGGTAAAGGGTAAAACGGAATAGTATTTGGTTAAAATAATTAGGAAAAGACAAAAATTACGCGAACTTAAAGCTGACGAAGTGCCTCTCACGAGGGGCTTTATAGGCCATCTAGAGAATCATGACCAATCTAGTGGGTCGTGATGATGCTCTTCTCGACAAGGCTTCACTAAAACTGGCATAACTTCATACTTCGGGATTGGAATTAGGTAAACTTGCTGGCATTGGAAAGAGGACTCAAAGATCTTTAATTTGATAGGTCAAGACCACCAAATTTATTTTATGCGAAAAGATATGATTGTTTGAAGTTGACCCGTAATTCAAAGTCTAATAAGTTTCTTTCACAGACGACTTTAGAGTCCATCTGAAGCTTCACGTACCGTCTATGCATCCATGTTCCCTCACAGTGACCCTAGGTGAAACCCCACAGTATGGGTGACTTGTACGGACCCCTAGACAGGCCATCTAAGTTACCACAGGCCGTCTTGGGCACTATCTAGGTGACTCCTACCTAGGGGTAGTACTGGATGGTCTCAAGATGCCCATGCACTAGCCACTAGAATGATCACCTCGAGAACCAATCCCTACACTTGGGGGAAAATGTAGGAAAAGAGGGGGTTAGTACAAAAATACACTAAGTATGATAGTCATGCATAAAAACATTGAAAACATGCTAAAGGGGACATTTTATTTGAAAGCATGCAATTGATCAAGTTTAAACATCATCATGAAGAAAGTGGAAAAGCATAAGTCATAAGCATAGTCAATAAATGGATCATCATATCATAAAAGAAACACTTCATAAATACCCTCAAGGCATACATGTGCAGTGCATGAATAAGACACCATAAATCTCACACATGCTAAGTATACCTCTTTAGGCCATCATTCATATTCATCACTATTAAGACCTTAAAAACTCATATAAAAGCTTATTGAGTAACCATAGTTCATATTAGAAACTCTGACTCAACTAAGGTAGAAGGTCTCCATCTCATGAGACATACTTTGGGAACCCGGACTCAACTAGTGTAAAAGGTCCTATTGGAAAGCCGGACTCAACTATTGTTAAACCTTCCATCTCATATTTAATATCCACTCGGTGCTAAGCATTACTTCACACAAAATCCATATTAAGTCATAACTTGATTCATTAAGATAGCTCATTAGATCATGCATGAGAATAGCCTTACACCGTCCACGTCTACATATAGATTCAATAGGTGAGAATGCCTTTCAACCTTAGAATCTTCATATTGTGAGAAAACTTTTCAGATCATATCTTATTCATGCATAAGTGTGTAGATGAGAATAATCTTTCAACAACACAACAACTAGATCATAATCATAAACACTTCACTCTCAAAGTGTTCTTAAAGCATATGCAAGAACTTCATAAAGCATGCATAATATCATAATTTACCCTTCTAAGGATCCAAGATTATATCGAATCAACACATATAGAATTCACTACATTAGACATGGATATCAACATAATTCAAGTAACCCAAATACTACAATCATAATCTTATAATATCCTTCCTTCATCAACAACCCCACATCACAAAATCACAATTGGGAAATATAAGGATTTCATGGGTTCTTGGGGATTTCAACATAAAAACCATAAGTAATCATCAATTTATATAGAATATAAAGTAATTCAAGCATTAGAATAATTTTTGAAAGGAACCCATGACTTGGGAAATAAACCATAGCTTTTGGGGATTTCTATCTTTGATTTAAGGGGCTCCACAGATGAATTTGATCCATGGATGAAGATATACCATACCTTATCAATGAATCCTAATGAATTTAATGTGAAGAACCTTGTTCCTTGAACCCTAGCTCCGCTCCAACTTTCTTCTTCTTCTTCTTCTTTTTCTTCTTCTTCTTCTTTTTCTTCTTTTTCTTCTTTTTCTTCTTCTTCTTCTAGAGAATGAATTTTTGGTGAGGATGATGTTTGGGAATTTATTTGGGCTTTAGAAATAATAAGATGAATGATTTAATTTAGTTGTCTAAAATCCTTACATAGGTGGTCTAAATTACGCTGAAACGACACCACTTAATATTAATTAAAATTGGAAAACCCCAAATTGCACTGATTTAACGTTTCAAGCACACCTCATCCAATTTTAGGTGTCAATGATTGTTAATCACTATAAAATCCAATAATTGAGTGAGTTGAGGTTGAATCCCACAGGGAGCGGTACATGTTAAAATTCAATTAGGACGTACAAACATGGTCTAATCAGCCATAGGAATAGAAATTATCAAAAATGACATGAATCAAATTAAAGGGGTGACACGAATGTCATACATGGGTTTTGGTTTTCAATTATCAACTACAAAGCAGGCACAAACAGTATGAAATAGCAATAAGGAGAGGAATTCTTTGGATGTGATCGATTATAGGTTAATTCCGACATATGGGTAATTGCAACTACTAGTAAACAACTAAAAAATAGTCAGTAGGCTAGACTATAAGTTAGATATCTTTTTCTAGAAAACCTATTCCGAATCAGGTGATTTTTTTCGAACATCAACAAACATAACAAAGAAGAATTGCCCACATCTTAACTCATCCACTATCTCGAGCTAGATGGGTAGGGTTGGGTTTAGGATTCACTCTCTTAAGCTAAATCCAGCTCAACCCAATACCCACAAATCCTTAATCAATAAACTTAGTTCTAAAACCTCTCTCTCGAGCAAGCCAAAAACCCAAAATTAGAATTGCATTTGCAGCTACAATTCATAAATTAAGTCATAATTAATGATTAAACTCACTTCAAAATAGCATTTAAACTAGTTATTAACAATACCCATAAACTAATACAACCCATAATCATATGATCACTCCCCAAGAATTGGTGTTTTAGCCAAACATCACAAAAAAAGTAAAAACAATTACTGAATTGATTATCCATCAACTAGGTAAGAGTAATTTAGTCTTTACGATGCTTTATTTTGTAGAATATTCGAAATCCACTTCCAAAATCTGCAAATTGAATCTCTAAAATTCTTCAATAACTATGAAAAACTAGAGAGAAAAGTGTTCTAAAACTAAGTTAGGATAATTCAGGATTAGTCATGATACTAAAATAATTGTTCAAAATCTAATTTATACTCACTGAATATATGCCACAAAGGGCTATTTGGCGAAGTAAGTCAGGCTCGCCAAACCACTCGGCGATCCACCCATTAATCTCTTCCATCGCCTTTTTTCATTGGCACTCAACATCCTCAAGTTCTGTAACTTTGGGCAATCTCTCTTTGCTTCGCAGAACTGCTCGACGATTCACCGACTGCTCTTTTTTGTCACCGACTTGGTTTCTTCCCTCAGGGCAGGCACACTGGAACTTTAGGCGGTTAAGCTAGCAACTCAGCGATTCGCCAAGTGCTCTTGGCGATCACTAAGATTGCCTTTCTTCATTTCTTCAGTTTGTTTTGTTCCTTTTTGTATGTTAGTGTCCTTGCTTTGTTCCTCAATCCATATGCCTGAAATCAAGCCTTTAACATCAGTTTATGACACTGATTAAGCATTTGAGGACACCAAATTTGTATAAACAAAGCCCCAAATGAGTCCAAATCTCGGACTCATCAACACCCCCAACTTAAACTTTTTCTTGTTCTCAAGTAAAACTAAAGATCAGAAGTTCAAAAAGGATGTCTCAAATAGTATTGCATAAGACACAACATGAATGCACACAACAAGACTCAACTTACTCATGCAATGATCAATTTTGCACTCAAAGATTCAAATTGTGACTAACCATTATCAAAGATCCTCAAGTTCACAATACTTGCTTCACATGCAAGTTCAAACTCAGCAAAGGTACTTAGATGCCTTCACAACAAAGATGATTCCCTATTCACACAAATACCTTTGACAATTTATAGTTTCAAAATCCCATAAAACTCTGACACTTAAAAAGATGAACACATGTATCACTTCACCCATAGGTTTGCCTTTATTTTCCAATCAACTTTTGTTTCAGCTCACTAAAGATCACAAAGGTCTTTCCAAGGCTTGTAATGGGGCTTAGTGTAAAGGTATAGTCATTTAGGCTTAGTGGGTGCTACCCTTGAAGTTTGGTTTAAACATCACTCTCTTCCTTTTCTTTAACAATTTGATCATGCTCACAATTCACCCCATGATTCAACTTCAAATGGACTACCGGATACCCCATTTCTTTTGCAACTTCCGCTACTTTATTTCATAACTTTTTCATTCTTTTTCTTTTGCTTTCTTCTTTTTTTTACATGGAGGGGTTCCATCTTTTTAAAACCATTGCTCAAAGGGGGAATTTTTCACACTTCATGATCTACCTTCTCTTTTCACCACACCCCCAAATTAGGCTTTTGGCCTAGGTTGGCTATTCAAACAAACCACACTTCATGAGAGTTTTGGGTGAATGGATAAAGAGGGGTCACAATTGTTCAAGTTTCTTCCAAGAAAAGGATAACAGTCAAGAGGGTTCAAGCAAGGTTCACACATCTCACAAGCTTGGCCACAAAAAAGGTATATTGTCAAATTGCCCACTCTTCAAAATTGTTGCCTAAGATCATATCAAGTGCTTGTATCACTTAGTCAACCGGACCAACGGGGAAAATTCTATATGTCATCACACAAAAGGTTCCAGGTAATCTCATCAGAGAAGACATTGGCACCAATATTAAACAAGACTCCGCACTTTCTAGCTAAGGAGCAATGTTCATCACAAGAGACTCATTCAATAACCGACTAGTCACAACGAAATGTTAAAAGTCCACACATTATCTATGAAACTTTATTTGGCGTCATCGTAGCCGCACATTCATTTCATTCAATTAAGAGCACTATTCAATTCACCGGTAGTGATCATAACCAATACTTAAATTCACACAAAAACAGTCACAATCACAACAATAAAGGTGCCACAAATTTTTAAAATAGGTCAAAATCATCTCTATTTAAAACAAGGAGCCACAAGCTCAAGCATTCACAATATCAAAATCAAAACACAATAAACACACATGAATATATCACAAAACCCAATATTCACAAATTACAAAAAGAATAACAAGAGGTAGGTATGAAAATTCCTCACCCCACCCATAAATGTAAAGTAGTTATCCTCAAATGCAGCTAAAACAAAGTTAATCAATAAAAAATAGAGAGGGAGGCAAAAATGATCATGTCTACTCATTCACTTCGTCTTTCAAGGAATCAATGCCCAAGGTAACACTCTGAAGATGGGAATCAATGCCCGGTGTAGAATCACTATTAACTGCACTAGACCCAGCCATAGTAATGTCTCTCAAGGAGGTCTATCGGGCAGTCTCGAACATAGCACCCTTTAAGTCGGCTAGATTATCATACACAGTCACATCTCTCTTTGAAGCTACTCCTCATTAGTCCCAGCCTCAGATTCAGAAGAAGCAGTAGCATCCGCCATACTATCATCTTTGGTGGTAGCCACAGGCATATCAGAACTGGCTGGGACCTCTGCACTCAGATCATGAGGAACCTCTGCTGACTCAAAAAGTGAGGTAAAGTTTGTGGACTTTAGATGGTCCATGTCCTTCCTCAACTCGGAAACCTCAGCTCTCAAAGTCGTAACCTCAGTTGTAACCCCTTGTCTTCTCTCACAAATATCTACTCTTCTCGTAAGAGCATCAATGGAATTCCATAGAGGTGTTAAAGAAACTGAAATGGCTCACTTAATTATCCAAGGAACCTCGGCCTCTAGCTGGGAAGGTTGCACATCGACAGAATAGGCTAGGTGCCCCATCTTGAAGAGTATGGCCTGAGTGATTGGAGTCCTTGAGGTGGTGGTACCTGAAGTAACTCTAGGAGGTTAGGAGGCAATAGAAGAACCTAGGGCCTAAGAAGGATTGGAAGAAGAACTACCTGAAGTCCCGGAGGCTGGAGTAGGAAAAAATGCCTCTGTAGGTATAGACACAACATCAACCTCCAGGGTTGTATCAACCAAAGTTGCTCTCCTCCTATCCGCCTCATCGTGTGTGTACTTAGCCTCTATACGTCGGATGTCATTGGAGGATTATGTTGTTACCTAAACATCTCTCTTCTCATTAAGAGAAACTCCAGCCCACCGACACAACTCTGTGATATGTACTGGGAATGGAAGGGATGTCTGGCACTATTTGGCCTTTATTGCCATCTTCGACTCTATAATCAGCCCCAACTTCAACCTCTTTCTAGCTATGATCGATCCAAGATAGGCCACCATTGGGTGATGGAGGATAGACTCATTATACGATGGCATGATAGAATTGTTGATGAACCCAAACCAATACTGAGCTGCTATATTAAAGTCCTTCTTCTTAATAGCGGCTCGGACCTTAATCCACCTCAAGGTGGTGTCAGAAATAATGGGAGCTAGCCATCCCTTGAGGTTATCTAGAGTATGTACCATGGTCATGCTCTAGTAGTCATGCTCAAAACCTGTAGCCCTGTTAAGTACATCATTGATATCATCACTAATATATCTCATTGTCCTCCCCCGTACCAATTGTAGGTGAACTCTCTATGAGGAAGGTAATCATCCCAACTACCTTTGAAATTGATCACACAAGCTCTCAACTTGTTCTCTAAGGTTTGAATGGTATGCTCTGCCTGACCATCCGTCTGCAGATGAAATGCTATGCTAAGATTAACCTGAGTATCAAGGCCTTTCTAAAATGACTTCCAGAAATAAGAGGTAAACTGAGGACCTCTATCTGAGATGATAGACAAAGGAACCGCATGCAACCTAACTATCTCATTATTGTAAAGCTTCGCATAGTCCTCTGCCAAATATGTAGTCCTAACCGCCAAAAAAGCAAGCAGACCTAGTAACTCTATCAACAATCACCCAAATGGAGTCATGTTGCCTGCGAGTATGAGGTAAACCTGTAATGAAGTCTATGTTGATCATTTGGCACTTCCAAGTAGGAAAGTTGATTCTTTAGTCATACCTCATGGTTTTTGATGTTATGCCTTCACTTGCTGACAATTGGGGCACTTAGCCACAAAATCTGCTATATCCCTCTTCATGCCATTCCACCAAAAGACTTCCCGAAGATCTCAGTACATCTTAGTATCGCCTGGATGAATAGAATATCTAGAGTTATGGGCTTCTACAAGAATCAATTGTATCAACTCACCCATCTTAGGAACACATAATCGACCCTGATAGCGAAGCACACCATCTCTCCCTTGGGAAAAAACCTGAACTCTCTGTTGATGGACTGCACCCTTTAGTTGAAGCAATATCAGATCATTGTCTTTCTTTTCTTTAACATCCACTACCAATGAAGATTTCAAACCGTTACACCACCATCTAATATTCTCATAAGAAGAACTCCTAAGTGAGCAAGTCTATGAATATCCTTTGCTAGCTCCTTTATTTCCTCCTCTATAAGTGCTACACTACCCATAGATAGTCTTCTAAGAGCATCTGCTACTACATTGGCCTTACCAGAATGTTAATGCACACTCATATCATAATCTTTAAGGAACTCTATCCATCTCCTCTGGCGAAGATTCAACTCTTTCTAGGTGAACACATACTGAAGGCTCTTATGGTCTGTGAACACCATACAAGTAATGTCTCTAAATCTTAAGTGCAAACACCACTGTTGCTAGCTTGAGGTCATGAGTAGGATAATTCTTCTCATGTACCTTAAGTTGTCTAGAAGAATATGCTATAGCCTTTACCTCTCTACATCAACACACAACCTAGGCCAACTCTAGATGCATCATAGTAGATAACATAACTTTTTGAACCCTCTAGTAGAGTCACAACAAGAGCTATAGTCAACCTAGTTTTCAGTTCTGCGAAGTTTTTCTCACAATCATCTGACCATAAAAACTTAACCTTTCACTGAGTCAACTTAGTCAATAGAGAGGCTATGGAGGATAATCTGTAACGACCCGTAAAATGAATAACTGGAACTAGAGCCTAACTAGTGTGTGTTTGAGTTGTTATGGGGTTTCATGTGGTAGAATGTTGTCCCGAGTTATGGTTGAGGGATTTGGGGGTTAAACATTAAGGTATGAATCCCCAAGGACCACCCTAGGGGTCCTTGAGGAAGACCCTTAGCCTAACCTTAAGGCTTCCCCAAAAGAGAAAGGTTGCGAAAATGAGGGTCACCTACATAAGGGGACCATGCCCCGTAGGTACATCCACGCCCCATGGATGTCCTCCGTAGGTTAGGCTCCCAAAATATGAGTTGCATCCACGAACCACGGAAGGCCAGGATAGCCCGTGGTCCCACCCAAGGTCCGTGGGTGGGTGGTCGTGGTTCACATCTGTGTGTGTTGTCAAAACTCGACCTATCTAGGGGTCCTTTGGTAAATTCATTTTAAGTTGAATTTAGTTGGCGGACAGTTATTTTGGGTTAATTATGGTATTTTAAGAGTACTAAAAGTATTAAACTATATTTTACAATTCATTATTTAAAAACCCAAATTAGAACCCACCTCTCTTCTCAAAAGTTCTCTCTCTAAAAACCTCTATTGGAGGTGAAGGATTCAAGCTTCCAAGGTTAAGACTTCATGTTTTTCAAGGTTTTTTCGTGGGATTCTTCCATAAAAGGTATGGTAGTCTTCATCCTTGACTTAGTTTCTTTTAAGGAGCCAATTTCATAGTTGATTTCAAATCTCCAATGTTTTCCCTCAAAACCCTAGTTTTCAATCTTAGCATGGGTTTGATTCCAAACGATTTTTAAAGAATTTTTTACATTGATTTATAAATGAATTGTGTATTTAAAGATGAATTAAGATGATTTCTTCCTAGAACCCATGTTTTCCACCAAACTCCTAAGTTCTGATTGGTGATTGGGAATTGATTAATCATAATGTATGTGAACTGTTTATGTGTATATGGATATAGAATGTTGAAATTATGTTATTACTCTTTCCTAATTGTATTAATCTAAAGTTTGTGGGTGAAGGTGATCTATGGCCTTGTAAGGCAAGATATAAAGGTTAAGGTATGATTATGATGTGAAGGATATTCATGTGATCCTAATAATAGTATGATGAACATGCTTAGAATGTAAATGTGCTATAATTGAAAGGGCATTCTCAATTATGCACTCATGAAGGTTGACGATAGAATGTGAAGGGTTTTCTTCTATATAATGCATATCTTGATTTGGTAGGCTTTATGCATCCTTTACTTGAATGAATGAAAGTAATGTTATTATTGTATCTTGAATTAGTAGGATAAGGCATCCTTTTCTTGTATTGATGAATGTGATCATTAATGAAGTATCTTGAGTTGGTATGCTTAGGCATCCTCTCTTGTGAAATTAATGTGTATTGACTTAATGATCATGGAATCGGTAGACCTAATATTGGTAGCTATTTCATAAATGACTAATGGATGTAATGATAATCTAGAATCGTTAGACCTAATGTTGGTAGCCCTTTCTTAAATTAATGACGAAGTACTCTAGGTTATGACATGAATCGGTAGACCTAATGTTGGTAGCCCTTCATAGTAAGTCTAGAAACTAATGTGATGATAAACCTTGAAGCGGTAGACCTAATGGTGGTGGCCCTTTCATGTGTGAAATGATAAACCTTGTATCGGTAGGTCCAATGTTGATGACACCCTTCTTGGAAAGTTAATGAGCTATCCTCAATGTACCTTGAATCGGTATACCTAATGGTGGATGCCCTTTCTTTTCTAATGTACTTTGGGTCGGTAGACATAGTATTGATGGCCCTCACAAGTACAATGATGTTAATGAAAATAAGCTACTCTAAGGAAATGTAGGCTAAGCATCAAGAGGATATGGTTAGATGGATGTTCTCCCTCAATTAGGCAAGATTTCAATGAAAATCTTGCATATCCCATAACTATGTGCCCACATAGGATATTAGCTAGTAGTTTCGACCTACGTTAAAATGTTACCGATCCTACCTTAGGCAAGTAGACCACCTATTTACGGTGTTGGGCTACATGACACCGGATTCCATGGTTAACTCTCATGGTCTATGTCGATTAATGTCTATTCCCATTATGTGAGATGTGCATTATGGTTTCTTGAAAGTTCTATAAAGTGTGGGTGGTAGTAAGGGATGCCATCCATGCATTGCACGACTAGGGTTTGAGAGGGCTATAGTGAGTTTTCTAAGGTCGTAATGACTAATGAATGAATGTTCTCTTATGAAGATGTTAATGAGAATGATGATCTAATGTCTAGTGATTGAAGGTGCTCTAAATAAAGCTAATGAAGAATGTTGACTCTTATATGCTTAAATGTGATAGTGCATGCTATACTTGGTGGTATTATGAGTTACTTCCTCCTTATTACTTATTGTATATGAATGGTCCTTGCCTACGGTGACTTCAAAGGAGTACTTAGTGTGAGTAGTAGTATGGGATGCTACTTGTACATTGTACAAGTTTGACTTAGGGTTGTCTTAGGTGATGGTCCTTATGCGATGATATGACTTATGAAATGTTTATGTCTCTTATGCTTGAGTATTGTGTAAAGATGGAAAAAAAATTGGATTGGTAAGTTCAATTTTGGTGATCATAAGGTGGTACTTTAGTGTTGATGGTGGTATGAGACGATGCCCATACATTGCACAAGGTATAGCTTGAGGGTTACTTTAGGTGAAGGCTTAATGTGAAGGTAATGGTTTATATATTGATTATAGCTCTAATGTGATGAAATGACTTGTATGTTGGTTACGTTTGTATAATATGCCTCTTATGTTTATGTTCATGAAGTTTTATCAAAATGGCATACATGCATGGCTTTGAAATTAAATGTCCTTTTTAAGCATGGTTTTTACATGGTTTCCATATTTAGTAATTAATTCTGCTAACCCATTTTTCTCCATTTTTACCAAAGTGTAGGGTTGTGGAGATTTGGTGTTCTTTACTTGAAGAATAGGTTTCTAAGGAGCTTAGAGATGAAGACTTGGTGAGTCCTCATAGTTTCGAGGACAAAACCAACTATGTTCCCTTCATGTCTTTCATTGTATGTTTAAAGTTTTGTGTGGGATATGTCCCAAAGTTGTATTCAAAGTATTAGATTGTTTGAGACATGGTATAGAAAGTTTTCAGCTTGCTTTTATGAGAAAATGATTTTGATTGTAAAGAAAGTTTTAAATTCCGCCTTATTTTCCTATGCTTTTATGTTCAAGAATGCTATGAGGCTTGTATGAGACCCCTTCAGGGTCAAGTACATTGTGTCACATCTAAGGGGTAGCCTTGGGTCGTGACAAACATGGTATCAGAGCACAAATCTTTGGAATGGTCTTAGGATGTCTCAAACCACATATAGTAGAGTATTGTTCATAGTATGAAGCGCGCCACATTTATGAATAGGAGGCTATTGGGTGTTAAGAAAGTCTCACTTCTTCATTATTCAAGTAGTGCAATAGAGTTTAACTCTAAAATGTCCCTCTCGTATTCCTTATCCAATGGTCTTTAGTGTATGACCACTTCAAAGCGCTCATGCTAGAAGGAGTGAGGGAGGAAGGTTGGTTGTGATGCCAATTATTGTTATGTGACTTGATAGACGTGAGATGATAGATTGTGGTGTTTACTTTAGTATGGATGGGTAGCTTTATGGTTATGTGTGTTGTTGGTAGATGAGTTTTGAGGTATGTAGAAAGAGTTGATGAAATGTGGTGTTTTATAAATGCTTAGGTGTGGTGAGTGTGAAGGTTTAGTGATGTTTTGTTCCGACCTTAGAATGGAAAGAAGTGAAGTTTAAAATAGTTTGCATAGGCTTACTCCCAAGTGGGGTATTGTATGTTGAATAGTAAGGTTGTAGAGAGTTTTGGTATCCTTATCTCTTTCTTTCTATGCTAATTCAAGCCTAGGACAAAGAGTTCCTTTTTGGCTTGTTTCATGTCTTGGAGTCATGTGTGAATATGTTTTTCCATGGTCTCCTTATGTTATGCATGTTCTTAATAATTTTATGTTTAAATGATAAAATGAGTTAATATGAATTATGTTCCTCTTGTTGATATGCATTTAGTATGAGTTGTCTATATGTTTCATGAGGTGAAATGTTGAACATGCCTAAATGTGCTTTTATGAAGAAATTGCATAATGTGCTTAATGATGTTGTGATGAGGATGCTATGAGTTGGAGAAGGTAATTCCTCCAATGTAATGAGAAATGTTAAAGTGATGATGCATAAAAAGCCTATAGATGATGTTCGTACTTTCATGTGTTGCATTGAGCTTTTCGATGTGGAGTTGATGTTTCCTCCTAGTTTTTGTAACAACCCTCAAAATGAAGTAGGATTAAGTAGAGCCTCATATGGGTTTTATGCATTGATAACTTGTTAAAATAATGAAGAATAGCCTTTTTAGCCAGTTTTAAAGTGTTTGGAAGTCTAACGTCAAGGGACGACCAAGACGTTTGGAAACTAGTCTTTTACGTGTTGGTGTGTTCTAGTATGTTTTTCATGTTTTTATGTGATGTTTGGAGTCTAAAATCAGTGGAGGTGACCCAAGTGCCTTAATAAATATTTTTAGGGTCAAAACGTTTGAGTATGACTCCCCGAGACCACCCTAAGGGTTCCTGAGAAGGACCCCAACCCTTGGCCAAACAAGCTGCCAAGGCAGCTTGAAAATGCTCATGGAGGGAGCATGTCCGCGTCGCGGACTAGCTCCACCATATGCCAAATTTTTGGTCCGTGTCACAGACTCTACTGTCTCAAAATTTAATTTCCAGAAACTTGTGGGAACACCTCCGTGTCGTGGACTTGTTCCCCGATGAAATCTAGGAAAATAAAACTCAAGTTTGACTTGTTTAAAAGGTCCAACTAAGTGAGGGGTGGTTTGGGTACTTTGGGGAATTATTATAAACGATTATTCTACCAATTTTAGGGTATTTTAAGTTGGTTATCCCCAAAACCTAGAATTAGACCCCATTGTTCAAATTGACCATTCCCTCTCAAAAGTAGATTCTCTCAAAAACTCCATTGAAGACCTTGATGAAGCTCAAGCTAGAAGATGGTTTTTCAACTGAATTCTTCTTCAGTTTCATGGGTCTTCAATAATTAAGGAATGGTAACTCTTGATTCTTGAATAACCTCTCATTCATGGAGTTCTATCAAAGATTTTAAAAATTGATTCAAAGACCAAAATTCCAAATTTTTAATCTAAACATGGATTCCTTGTCAAACGATTTTCTAAATCATTATATTGATTAATTGATATGGAATTAAGGTTTTTAAGATAATTTTCAAAGGAATTCTTGAAGAACCCATGATCCCCAAATTCCCAAAAATTGGCCTATGATGTGGGTCTTTGTGAATATGATCTCTATGAGTGAAATTATGTTTAGATTAGATTGTATTGATGTTTCCTATGATTCTGTATACTTATTCATGTATAATTGTTGGTATATTGATGAGTTGAGAATTAAGGCCTTATGGGCAAAGTTATTCGTTGATCCCTTTGTTTATAGAATTGTACTTAGATTATGTTTATGTTATTGAATTACATTGTTGATTCCTATTGTTATCTATGTCAATTGATTATGAATTGTTGAGGATTGATCCATGGTGATCATGGCTTGGAGAATTGGTAAGTTGACCTAACTTCTAGTCTATAGTATGCGAATTGATATTGTGCGGTTTGGTCCACTTATGGTGGTGGTGTTTACTTCTTGTCTATCCATGCATGTTGAGATCATGGCCTTGAAGGCAATAGATGTGAAGTGAATTGATGATTATGATGCATATGTTTATGAAGTTATGCTATGAAGGCTATGTATGAAATCCTCAATGCCAGCATGATGTTTAAAGTGTGTTGATGATGAGGAGTATAATGCGAATGATAATGTTAGGGATAAGGTGTGGTCTACATGATTGATTATGTTAAGTACTATTATGGAGTGACCCCTACCTATATGACCCCTACCTATATGACCCCTATATGAATGTGTGATCATATACATGTTAGGAGTACCTATTCAATGTTGAATGTGTCCTTGTCTCATATGATGAAGTGTGGGTGTGTGGTCTAGAATCCCTAAAGGCTTTATATGTGAATTGCTCATGATTTGGGGACATTGTGAATGTGTTGTGATCCCTTGAACGGAAGTGCACTCAATATCAATGTTGTTGCTATTATGTCACTATGAAGACTAATATGCATACACACATTGTGTACATGTATAGCTATGAATATGATGTGTTATGGTATCTATTGAAAGGTTAACTCTTATATGCACCCTTACATCTTATTATGCATGCAGAGTGTATGATTAGCAAGGTATGAATATGTGTTGCATAAAAGTGTTTATTTGTAAGGCTTTCTCACATATGTACACACACACATGAATGAATGAATAAGGTTTATGATAATCTAGTGAAAGTGAGTCTCTTGAAAGGTTCCCTCAATTGTACCCTAAACTAGACTATGTTATGAATATGGTATGACTATGTGAAAGGTCTTTCTCACATAATGTAAGTTCTATGATGAAAGGTCATTCTCATCTTAGAAACCTTTGAGCTATATGATATGAGGGATTAAATCCCTAAAGCCTATTTTATGAACTAATGTTAAATAAAGGCTTAAAGATGTTTAAAAAGGGAGTTGGAGCTTAGCACCGAGTGAACATGAAAAATGAGAGTGGGGGCTTCACGTTTAGAAAGTCCGGCTTCCCACAAGAGAACCTTCACGTTTAGCAAGTTCGGGTTCCCAACATAGATGTTGTCTCATGAGATAGAAACCTCTACGCCTAGCAAGTCAAGGTTTCTAGTAGCAATCTCCTTGTTCCATAACTACGTGCCCCCATAGGTCTTAGCTTAGTGGATCCACTAGATAGATTTTATGTATGTAGGTCCTACCTTGGCAAGTAGTACCCTTTCTTTTCTGTATGGGAGTAGAACACCGGATTCCATGTAGCCCACATGGTCTATGTCGGTTATGGCAATGTCTCCCGAAAGTTAAGAAATGAACTAAGATAAGAATATGAACTCTAGTCATGATTTCTTGAAGAGTTACTTAGTGTAGGTAGGACTATGGACCCTACTTATGCACTGCACAAGTGAACTCTAAGGGAGGTTATGATTAGGCTCTTTATGTAATGAATACTATGGTCTATGCATGTTAATATGGAAGCATGTTAAGGTTGACTTTACTTATGTCAAGACCTGAAGTATGATTATGCATGTGAATTACACTTATGACTTCTTAATAGGTTTGCTTAGTATATGTGGGGGTATGGGACTCCATGTGTACACTGCACAAGTGAGCTTGTGAAGGTGTTGTGAGGGTGGTTTACCTATGATGTGAACCAAATGGGTTATGACTAATGATGTAGTAAATGAATGAGTGTTTATATGATGTTATGAAGTATGTTGGTCTTATGTCTAATGTTAAATGAAGATGTTATGACTTGTTGAATATGATGTGCCTAGTCTATGGTTGCTTTCTAGGAACACTTGGTGTGAATAGTATTATGGGATGCTACCTGCACATTGCACTAGTGTGACTTGGGGGTTGTCTTAGGTGATGGTTCCTATGTGAAGACTATGTCTTACGGTGTGTTTATGACTCTATGGATACATGTGGTTGGATTGATGAAGGCTATATGTAAGTTCACCCTAGGTAGCCTTAAGGTTATACATTGCACCAACTATTCCCTAAGGGTTGCTTAAGGAAAGGAGTTAAGATAAAGAGGAAGGTAATGTATTATATGCATTGAATGTGCCTAAAATGTTATAAGTGGTCTATGTGGTATTATGAATGGTTTCCATGTGTATGATGATGTATGTGGTTTATATTGTTCCTATTGTACTAAATGTTCTTGAAGTTTCTCTCAAAAGGCATGATGCATGGTTTCCAACTAAATGTCCATTTTAAAAGCATGTTTTCGCATGGTTATCATACTTAGTGCATTTTTGTACTAACGCCATTCTTCTTCATCTTTTTACACCAAGTGTAGGTGATGGTGGCTAAAGGGTCTTTCCTAGAAGTGATGAGCTTGGCTTACTATTCCCAAGTTTGGGTGTGTCCTGAAAGATTCAAGGACCTTTATGTTAAAGAGTTTCCTTAAGTTCAGTGTACTAGATAGTAGTTTCTTTTGTATTGTAAGGGTTGTGTCCCTCTTGTGTTGTAGTCATGTTTTAAGATGGATACCTTGAGACGTAGTACTCCGATTTTGTATTAAAGGTTTAAATGAGGTGACTTTTTAAGTTTTGTTTTATATTATGAAAAAATTTTAAATTTTCCGCTATTTTTCTATGATAAATGCTATGACGAATGCTAAGGGCTGGTATAAGACCTCCGAGAAGTCGAATACGCCGGTAATAACTACGGGGTGCTCTCGGGTCGTTACAATTTTGTGCATGGATTATAATGTTGCATGCATAATGGGCTGCTACTCTTGAGTTGTTAAACCCTTAATGTGCTTAAAGTATCATTCGAGGACGAATATTCCTAAATGGGGGATAATGTAACGACCCGTAAATTGAATAAGTGAAACTAGATCCTAACTAGTGTGTGTTTGAGTTGTTGTAGGGTTTCATGTGGTAGAATGTTGTCCCGAGCTATGGTTGACGGGTTTAGGGGTTAAATGTCAAGGTACGACTCCCGAAGGACCACACTAGGGGTCCTTGAGGAGAACCCTTAGCCTAACCCCAAGGCTCTCCCAAAAGAGAAAAGTTGCAAAAATGAGGGTGACCTACGAAAGGGGTCCACGCCCCGTGTATGTCCCCTATAGGTCAGGACCCTAAAATATGAGTTGCATCCATGAACCACGGAAGGACAGGATGGCCGTAGTCCCACCCACGATCAATGGGTGGGTAGTCATGGTTCACACTTGTGTGTGCTGTCAAGACTCGGCCTAGCTAGGGGTCCTTTGGTAAATTCATTTTATGTTGAGTTAAGTTGGGGGACGGTTAGTTTGGGTTAATTATGGTATTTTAAGAGTATTAAATGTACTAAACTCTATTTTCCAATTCATTATTTCAAACCCAAAATTAGAACCCACCTCTCTTTTCAAATGTTCTCTCTCTAGAAACCTCCATTGGAGGTGAAGGATTCAAGCTTCCAAGGTCAAGACTTCAAGTTTTTCAAGAAATTTTTGTACGATTATTCCATAAAAGGTATGGTAGTCTTCATCCTTGACTTAGTTTCTTTCAAGGAGCCAATTTCAAAGGTCATTTAAAATCTTCAATGTTTTCCCCCAAAACCCTATTTTTCAATCTTAGCATGGGTTCGATTCCAAACGATTTTCAAAGGCTTTATTGCATTGATTTATGAATGAATTGTGTATTTAAAGATGAATTAAGATGAGTTATTCCTAGAACCCATGTTTTCCCCCAAATTCCTAAGTTGTGATTGGTAATTGAGAATTTATTAATCATGAAGTATGTGAATTATTTGTGTGTATATGGATATTGAATGTTGAAATGATGTTATTACACTTGCCTAATTGTATTAATCTAAGGTGTGGGGGTGAAGGTAATCCATGGCCTTGAAAGGCAAGGTATGAAGGTAAAGGTATGATTATGTTGTAAAGGATATGCATGTGATCTTAATGATAGTATGATGAACATGTTTAGAATGTAAATGTGCTATGATTGAAAGGACATTCTCAATTATGCACTCATGAATTTTGATGATAGAATGTGAAGGGTTTTCTTCTATATGATGTATATCTTGAATTGGTAGGCTTTATGCATCCTTTTCTTGAATGAATGAAAGTAATTTGATTATCGTATCTTGAATTGGTAGGCTAAGGCATCCTTTTCTTGTATTGATGAATCTGATCATGAATGAAGTATCTTGAGTTGGTAGGCTAAGGCATCCTCTCTTGTGAAATGAATGTGTATTGACTTAATGATCATGGAATCGGTAGACCTAATGTTAGTAGCCCTTTCATAAATCACTAATGAATGTAATGATAATCTAGAATTGGTAGACCTAATTTTGGTCGCCCTTCTTAAATGAATGATGAAGTATTCTAGGATATGACATGAACCGGTACACCTAATATTGGTAGCCCTTCATAGTGAGTCTAGAAACTAATGTGATGATAAACCTTGAAGCGGTAGACCTAATGGTGGTGTCCCTTTCACGTGTGAAATGATGAACCTAGTATCGGTAGGCTCAATGTTGATGGCACCCTTCTTGGAATGTCAATGAGCTATCCTTAAGGTACCTTGAATCGGTAGACCTAATGGTGGTGGCCCTTTCTTGTGTAATGTACTTTGGGTCGGTAGACCTAGTATTAATGGCCCTCTCAAGTACAATGATGTTAATAAAAATGAACTACTCTATGGGAATGAAGGCTAAGCAACGATAGGATATGGTTAGATTGAAGTTCTACCTATGTTAGGCTAGATTTCAATGAACATCTTTCATATCCCATAACTATGTGCCCACATAGGATATTAGCTAATGGTTTCGACCTATGCTAAAATGTTACCGGTCCTACCTTAGAAAAGTAGACCACCTCTTTATGGTGTGGGGCTATATGACACCGGATTCCATGGTTAGCTCTCATAGTCTATATCGGTTAATGCCTATTCCTATCATGTGAGATGTGCATTATGGTTTCTTGAGAAGTTCTATGAAGTGTGGGTGGTAGTATGGGATGCCATCCATGCATTGCACGAATTGGATTTGAGAAATCTATAGTGAGTTCTCTAAGGTATTAATGCCTAATGATTGAATGTGCTCTTATGAAGAAGTTAATGAGAATGATGATCTAATGTCTATTGAATGAAGGTGCTCTAAATAAATGTAATGAAGAATGTTGACTCTTATATGCTTAAATATGATGATGCATGCTATACATGATTGTATTATGAGTTACTTCCTTGTTATGACTTATTGTATATAAATGTGTCTTGCCTATGGTAACTTCAAAAGAGTAATTAGTGTGAGTAGTAGTATGGGATGCTACTTGCACATCGCACAAGTAAGACTTAGAATTGTCTTTGGTGATGTTCCTTATGTGATGATATGACTTATGAAATGTTTATGTCTCTTATGCTAGAGTATTGTGTCAAGATGGAAAAGATTTTGGAATGGTAAGTTCACTTTTGGTGATCTTAAGGTGGTACTTTAGTGTGGATGGTGGTATGGGACGTTATACATACATTGCACAAGGTATAGCTTGAGGGTTACTTGAGGTGAAGGCTTAATGTGGAGGTAATGGTTTATATATTGATTATGTCTCTAATGTGATGAAATGACTTGTTTGTTGGTTACGTTTGTATAATATGCCTCTTACGTTTATGTTCATGAAGTTTTATCAAAATGGCATACAAGTAGGGCTTTCAAATAAAATGTACGTTTTAAGCATGGTTTTTGCATGGCTTCCATACTTAGTACTTAATTGTGCTAAATCATATTTCTCATTTTTTACCAAATTGTAGGGTTGTGGAGATTTGGTGTTCTTTACTTGAAGAATATGTTTCTAAGGAGCTTGGAGATGAAGACTTGGTGAGTCCTCATAGTTTTGAGGATAAAACCACTATGTCCCATTTATGTCTTGTATTGTATGTTTAGGGTTTTATGTGGCCTATGTCCCAAAGTTGTATTCAAAGTATTAGATGGTTCGAGACATGGTATAGAAAGTCTTCCTCTTGCTTTTTTGAGAAAATGATTTCGATTGTAAAGAATGTTTTAAATTCCACCTTATTTTCCTATGCTCTTATGTTCAAGAATGCTATGAGGTCTTGTATGAGACCCATTCGGGGTCAAGTACACCATGTCACATCTAGGGGGTAGCCTTGGGTCATGACAAAATCCTTCCACGAACCTTCTATAATAGTTAGTTAAACCCAAGAAACTTCTGATATATGTAGGAGAGGTAGGTTTGGGCCATTGTTTCGCTGCTTCTATTTTTTGAGAATCCACTCGAATCCCTTCGCTAGACACAATATGAACAAAGAAAGAAACTGACTGCTACCAAAACTCAAATTTTTTGAACTTAGCGAATAAGTGGCGATCTTAGAGAGTATGTAGAACAAACCTCAAATGACTCACATGTTCTTCCTCATTCCTAGAGTAAATGAGTATATCATCATAAAGACGATAATGAACAAGTCCAAGTATTGCTTGAACACCCTATTCATCAAGTCTATGAAAGCTGCAGGAGCATTGGTTAGTCCAAATGAGAAAACTACAAATTCATAATGACCAAATCGAGTTCTGAAGGCTATTTTCGGAATATCACAATCTCTGACTCAGAACTAATGATAATCGGATCTGAGGTCTATCTTTGTGAAATGACTAGAACCTTGAAGTTGGTCAAACGAGTCATCAATCCTGGGGATGGGATTCTTATACTTGATTGTGACTTTGTTCAACTGCCTATAATCAATGCACATTCTGAGAGAACCATATTTCTTCTTCACGAACAACACTGGTGCACCCCATGGAGAAATGATGTGCCTGATGAAGCCCTTATCTAAAAGGTTTTTCAATTTCTCTTTCAGTTCCTTAAGCTCAGCTGGAGCTATTTTGTACGGAGGAATAGAAATAGGCTGGGTATCAGGAGAGATCAATTCCAAAATCAATTTCCCTTTCGGGAGAAACTTTGAGAAGATCTTCTGGAAACACTTCTGGGAACTCATTAACTACAGGAACTGACTCAAGGGTTGGGTTTCAGAACTTGTAACCTTAACCCGAACTAAGTGATAGAGATACCCCTTACAAATCATCTTTCTAGCCATAAGGTAAGAAATGAATCGCATCATAGGCGTTAAGCTACTTCCCTTCCATTCTATGATTGGTTCGCCTAGAAACTGAAAACGAACAATCCTAGTTCTACAATCGACTAAGGCAAAACAGAAATGTAAACAATCCATGCCTAGAATGATATCGAAGTCTACCATTTGTAACTCTACAAAATCTATTGAGATGATTTTCTGGGAGACCGTGACAGGGTAATATTTGTATACCCGTCTAGCTATGACTGGGTCACCGACTGAAGTAGAGATTGGGAAGAGTTCTGAGAAAGTTTCTAGACTAATATCGAATTTTATTGCTATAAAAGGATTTACAAAGGAAAGAGTAGCCCCTAGATCTAACAATGCAGAAACATCTAAGTCAAAGACTCGTAATGTACCAGTGACTACATCAGGAGAATCTTCCTGATCTTGGCGATCCTAGAGAGCATACAACCTGTTTTGGCGCTGATCGCCACCTGTACTAGATGAGTTACCCTGCTGAGTCGGGCAACATGCTGGTGTTGCTAAAGTTGTGAACTGAGCTCTACCAGTGTTACCTCCTTGACCCTTTTTAGAAGGACAATCTTTCAACCTGTGACCAGACTGACCACACCCAAAATATCCTTCCTTTCCCACATGACACTCGTCCAGATGGTTTTTACCACACTTTGGACAATTTGGGTTGGTCCTGGTGCCTGAAACACTCCCCTGAGACTTAGAGAATGATGCCCTACCTTTCTGATCATTTCAGAACTTGGATGATGGAACACTAGCTGATGAAGGTGTTGGAGCTGAAGACTATGAGCGATTTACAACACCTGATTTCTGTTGAGAATAGTCATAGTTGCCGTTCCTAGCCTTCTTATTTTCCTTGGATTGTTCCCTAAGCTTATCACCCTCAACCTTCTAAGCATGAGTCATGAGCCTAGAGATGTTCATATCTTCAAGCAACATGGCATTCCTACACTCCGTTTTCACAAGATCGGATACCCTATACATGAACTTGTTCATTTGAGCCCTGAATCCAGCAACAATGTGAGGAGCATACCTGGAGGGTTGGGTGAACTTGAGTCCATAGTCTTGGACTGTCATAGAACTCTACCTCAAATTCATAAACTCCTAAGCTTTTACCTCTCTCAACTCTCTTGGGAAGAACCTGTCCTGAAAGGTCTCACTAAAGCATTCACAAGTGATAGGAGATGCATCTATACCCCTGTTCTCTTTCCACTGAGTATACTAGATAAGATCCACATCCCTAAGCTGGTAAGATGCCAACTCAACCCAATTATTCCCAGTTACCTGCATCACTCCAAAGATCTTCTTGACCTCATCAATGAAGTTTTGGGGATCCTTACCAATCTGCAATCCTAAGAACTCTGGCGGATTCATCCTAACAAACTTCCAAACTCTAGCTGCAGCTGACCCAACATTAACATTTGTCAGAACTGGAACCTGCTGATTGTTCTTGTCCATCACACTCTAAGCCAACAACTGGATCGCTTTAAAATTCAGCATTCGAAACTTCCTGATCTGGGACTTGAGGAGCTGTGTTTGCATTCCTAGCATTCACATTCCTTACATAAGCTCTACGAGGAGGCATGATCTAAAAATGCATAACGAGGAATTAGATCATACCTTACGCATGATAAAAGTAACAACAAAATTGAAGATTTCCTAAAACACTTTGCATCCTCCTTCTTATTAGATGTGGTGCACTTCTCACCCATGAAAAGGACTCTACTTAGTGCAACTTTCCAAACATCTTAGGACTCTTAAACCTAGTGCTCTGATACCAATTTTGTCACGCCTCGAGGATATCCCCTGGACGCGGACACGAGATCTAGGATCACGAATGACCCCAAGCTAACCCTGTTGGCATATCATAATCATACTAAAGATAAACTGAATTATTGAATACTATGCAGAAGCTAAATGATGTAAATAAATCTGAAATGAAGTGATGGGGATTACCCATATGCTAAATGTGAATATATGAAAAAATGAGTTTAAGTACAAATGGAAAATCAAACTCTACCACTATAGCTGAATCTAACTATGCCTGAAATATAACCTCTACTACCTAGAAATGCTAGGACATGCCCCAGCTAGATCTAGCAAAATTGAAACTAAAGCTAAAAGTAAGAAAGATAATCATGTTACCAATCCTCGAAGAATGATGACTCACCACTCTAATGCTGCTGAACTAAAGATTTGGAATGGATCTACGCGTGATTTGACTGATGAGGAACTGAGCCTACATCACAAAAAGATGTAGTGCAGAGTATGCGTCAGTACTTAAAAGGTACTGCGCATGCAAGATGGAGTAAAGCTGAATAATAACATAAATGAACCAAAGCATAAATAGCAAGGATATAATCTGAACATGATAAGGATACTGAAGATACTGTACATGGCTAAACTGAATGCATTGACCTAGTTTATATCATGATGAGACTAAATATTAAATTGTAGTGATAACATGGTCAATTCAATAGAACCTAACTGAACTATAAGGGAGATACTAAAACATACATAAAACCACATGAGCTAAATATGGAGTCCGATGTATACACCCCATTAAGAGGACCCAATATACCCTGCCAGAGGTATAGAGGCATGATGGAGTGGTCACTAAAATGATGTCCACGTAGGGGACTTACAACCTACGGGGCACATAGTTTTGGGACTTGAGGGTGACTGACTGTAGTCCACTCGGTATTATGCTTCCCATATGATTAAGTAATTAACACTTTATGAATCAAATGTTGCAATATTGGATAGCTCAAAATACTGACATGCAAACTGATAATGCAACCTTAATACTCTTTATGAGGCATGTTAATATATAACTGAATTTCACTACAAGAAAAAGCCTTATTTAAGACCAGCAGTTTGGGACAGATAAAAAATCTAGTCCCTAAATGTATATCTATAAGGACGAGATGTGTTTTTGGACCCTATTTCTCGAATTTACAGCAAAGGGACTAAATGTGGTCCCTAAAATGATGAGAAATTTCTCCCTATACCCCAAACTAAACGGGACACAGCAACAATTTATAAATTTGACTCTTAAAAAGAGTGAAATAAAGAAAGAAAAAACTAAAGGTAAACTTGAAGGGTAAAAAACTACTCGATGTCTCAAAACCCTAATAAATGTCATCTCAGTTGAGCAATTTCAACAACTCTCTTCTTAAATTCTACACAAACCTTTAGTTCCTCACGCCGCCATCGTCCCTTCTACTTTTGATTTTTTCATAGAAATTTCATGGTCGAGTTTGGAGCCAGATACAAACACCATTTATCTCTTCGAATATCTCTATTTGGTTAGATGTTTTGTTTATACCTAGCTCAAATAATCCTTTCTATTTTGTGTTTTGCCTCATAGTTTTGTTACACGTTTATCTTTCAAGAGGAGTAAATTGATATTCCATATTAAAATTATTTTAGATGAAATGTCCTCTTTCCGAATGGTATTGATTCCTGAATTAGGGTTATCTTTGCTATTAGGGACTTGATTCTTCAAGTGAGAATTATTTGATGAGTTAGGGTTAATTTTGACATTATTATATTGATATTGAAGTGGGTATACATAATACATTCTTAGTGTTTCAGAGATATTAAACATTCGCAATTTACGTACAATGTGATTATATGTTATCCACATGTTATAGCATTGCTATCTATAGAAATTGATAAATTATTTATTTTTATGCTAGTGTTGGTGATGTAGAGGTGCTTTTTAAAGTCAACTTCCTTTTGTTGTTGCGGATTAAACATAGGTACGTGATAGTTCTATTTAGCGATTTTGTTCAGAAACCTTTAACTTGTTCGGAACTCCTTCCCCTTCTAGTTTGAAATTACCCTTCTGTCAACTCCATGCTTACCAGATGTGTTCCTTAATTACACTTATGATCCTTTTGATGTGAACATTATAAGTACACTTTGGTGAATTACACATTTTCTTTTTTTTTTCTCTTTGCTTTTATTATGAACAATCCATTTCATTTTTTCTTATATCAGAAAGCCAATTTGTGTCAATATGCCTATGCCTATATTTTCCTTTACCTCAAAATTAAATTATACCCATTATCACATTCGAGACATATAGTATTGTCCATCTAAGTACATAATTGGTTTAATTGGAGCTTCGGGCTTGAAGGCTACAGTAGATGCTAGTGCTGACAAAGATGAAGAATATTCAGAAGGAAGGACATCATTGCATTTTGGTTGTGGATATGGTGAGGTAAGAAGTTGATCGATATGATGTTCATATAGGACCTTTAGTATATTCATGTATGCACATGTTTCTAAGTGATCCTTTTTGGCTTTCTTATGGATCTATCAGAGTTCTGAAGCTTTCTTTCAATAATTACTTCTTTCTAAAAGCACCAATTACTTCTCCCACAGAATTTGTGTACTTTGGAACTATTTAATATATTTTATGTTTTGTTTAATTCTAACCATTTTTATTATTTTGAAAATGTCCATTTACCCTGATGAAATCTAATCCTCAAACTTTTTTTAATTTGATGGTATAGTTTCTTTTAGCTTGTTTTGCCTTAGCAATTTAGTCTGAATAACAACAGGTTTGCCAAATTTATAAGTTCAACTGTAGTGGTGTGTAGCCACACTTGATGGCATGGGTTTGATATAAAGTTATGATATATTGTTTCTTTTCCTTATAAAACTGTTTTGGTAAGCACTCTTTTTGCTTCATATTTAGAGCTAGGAAATCATTATATACTTCTTCGTGTTTACTTTTACCTTATTAAAAATAAACATTATATACTTTTTCTATTTGGGGTGAGGGACACAATAATAGTATCATTTTACCGCACTCATCAATAAGGAAAAAAAGAAATGAAAAAATTTCAACATCCTCGCATAAGGAAATTTCCATATTGTCGAGATAGGAGTTTTAAGGTTGATTACATGTTATTTGAGAGTATATTAACATTGAAGTAAGCCAATGTTTCATCAAATTTTTTCAGAGATAAAGAGGTTCTTTATTTTGTTTATTTCAGGTGAATTGTGCACAACTCCTTGTTGAAGCTGAGGCAAAGGTTGATGCATTGGACAAGAGCAAGAATACTGCTCTTAACTATTCTGCATTGGACTAATTTATTTCTTAAATGCATTGAATTCTGATTGGTTTTTAACTACATGAGGACATTATTTATGAAATAAAATTAGTCCACAAACAAAGATGTTATTTAAGATCTCTACTATTCTTTTGAAATTTTCATCTTCTATTTGGATTTGACAATTTCGTTGTGTTCATTTTGGAGTATCTGGTGTATAAATATATGAATGAATATGAGGATGAAGGTGAATACCAAGAAGAGGAGGAGTGTGGTAAAGAGAAATATGAGGAGGAAAAAACCAAACAAATTCCAAAAGAGTTATTGGAGTACCTGCTGCTAAGATAAATGACTGATATTAGAAAATAGAGGAAGACGGGAAATTAAAAAGGCATTGCCAAGGGACAAGTTAGTGCTACTAGTGTGTTTCTGTTTTTTTAAATTCTTGTCTTTTTTTTTAATCCAACTAATTCGTCATGTCAATAAAATCAATCTACAACAATGACTTGTCAATAATATCCAACACTTGGTTGTATTCATAACTTAGGAATACACTTGATCGAGACACTAATGTTGTCTTCTCGAGTTGCTAAAAGTAGTATGTGAAACTAGTTTGTTATATGATGATTGCATGAAGCACAAGGCCATTACAAAACTAATGAAACTAACTTGTACACATTTAAGTCAAACATACAACTAACTGACTTAAGGTTCTGAAATTTTTCAACCAACTGGAGCATTGAAAATATAAAAAGAATGTGTAAGGATTATGTCTCGTTGAGAAGATAGCCCATAAGGATGTCCAGTAATGCAATGATGAGAAATATATAGATGGGATACCTCAACTTCAATTATGTTCCTGTCTAAAGAGATTCAATTCTTGCTGAAGCTTGTTTTTTTGCTGTATAATAGAAATTTTCTCCTGTGTAAGCTTTCAAATTAGTGCCTTTGTCTCCAACGAGTTGTCTTACTGTAAATTATATGACCTTGAAATACTATTAAGCTCGTATGTGTTTACAGTTCTATTTTCGGATACTAAAACCCTAAGAGAAGAACATTCCTCAGACTCCTCCCTTATGGGCAGTGACACTTAAGGTGGAACATATATCACTTTCAACTTGCAGTCCTCTACATAATTCCCTGACTCCTTATTGAACATACCGGGAGTAATGTCCTTTGTAGTAGTTCTAGGGCTTGCAGTAACACTTTAAAGCAGGAATTTATCCTTGCACTATATGACTGATGCAACCTCTTTCTACAGTTGCATAGTAATTATGATATCGTTGACAGAGTAAGGCATGACAATATTCAAGTGTTGGTCAAACTTTACACAATACTTCTTTTGATCTGTTGTCTTCACCTTGAAAGCAATATAATTATCAGAATTTTTCTTCCTGATGTCATTGTTTCACTTTAACATCACCACACTCTCTAGACTATACTTGTGTGATTATACTAGGTTTGTTGTTGTTGTATTGTTGCTACAGTTTTAGCAGTAAATTTTCAAATGATTGATTGCCAGGTGCTCACTTGAATTTGGGGCATCTATTATGCAAGATAAGAAGTTGATTGACTATATCCCAGCATAATCTATCATTAATAAGCATCTATCTTGCAACTATCAATTATGTGAACAGGGTCCAAACTATAAGAATCCAAAATAACAATGCCCTAATATTGTTAATTACTATTATGAAACTACATCAAGTTTGGATTTTCTTTTTGAGGATGAACATCATTTTGACCTTAGTTATTGGACATGAACACCAATGTTCTGCGTGCACTCATGTTGTTATATAAGGTATTCTTATTTAAATTTTAAGTTCCTAGTTTTGATTTCTCGTGAGTAGGACCAGCTTAATGGATTTTTGAGAAAGGAAGACTTAAAAGACTTACTTTATGAGTTCTCTTGTGAGTAAGTTTTTAGGTTCCTTAGCCAAGCATAGCAAGGGATTCTCCAAAGAGAAGATAACCTTCTAACAATATTTGACTTTGAAGTGTTTGGTTGTGCACATAATTTCTTATTTCTTATCAATAACAAAATATATTGTGTGATTTTGTTGTGCACATAATTTCTTTTTTTTAAAAACAAATTTATTTTGTACATTTTACAGGATTTGGAGACATGGGTTTACAAGACAAGATGCAAGTTGGAATACTTCAAAAAAATTGACAAATTAATTATCTATTTGTAAGAACTGTTTGGCAATACACTATATTATATACTTACACATGTTAGTTTTTTTGGTGAATGAGTTGTCTAATAGTCTTGTGACTATATTTATGTGAACAATATTGTTTGTGGGATGTTAATAAATACTTTCAATTAAAATTATCTAGATGCATTAAGTTATCTATATTATCTACGAGTGCCATGGGAGGAAAAATTAAGTGTTATTTATGTACCACATTTTCTAGCCATAAATCATCCTTAATATCAAATAATAAATAAATAATTTTTAAATACAACTTTAGGGACCAACAATGTTTGAGTCCTTAAAAATTTTTATGGACTAGATTTTTGGTCGTGATAACCTTAAAAGGAGTAGAGAAGTTCGTCATAAAATTTTAGGCACCAATTAATTGTTGTATTTAAGGCCAAGAAGTATGGTCCCTAAATGAATTTTAAAGACTAGAACATTATCCGGTCACAAAATATTTTTAAGGACCGGCACCTAAATCTCGTCCCTATTGATCTTTAGCGATGGAGCTTATAAGGACAATTGGCGACGAGATATTTCTCGTTGAAAGTGACATACAGAGACCAGAATTAGACCTTTTAGGACCATATTTCTCATCCCTAGTGACCCTTTATCTTGTAGTGCTAGATATAGAATAGGGTTTGTGTCTAAAAAGTGTCCAAAAAATGTAAAAAGAATAAACTCATGGTTGCTACATGTGCAGGGGTGAACAACAAAATCTACAGAAAATAGGTTGTGTAGAGGTCTACGGACCCCACGAACCGTGAATGGTGTTCGTAGATCCCCAAGTAAGTCCCCCAAAACTCCAAGTGTTAGAGTGACCTACGGTCCATAGTTCGACCCACGGCCCATAGACGGGGTCTCGTGGGTCCAAACCTAGGGTTCTACTGACCAGACCCGAACCCCTCTTTAATAAAAACTTTTCATTTAAAATTCATCCCCCACTACCCATATTCCCTCCTAACCATTTCTAACCCCTCCAAATCCCAAAACTCCCTCACTAACACCCCAATTCACTCTTCTCTCCCATACATATCATATCCTCTTATCTCCCATAATTCCCTTCTTCTCTCCCAAACATCATCCCATTCTCCCCTTGCAAAAGATCTCTCGATCTAGGTTCGGTGTCAAAAGGATAGCAAAAGGTTTAAGGAGTTCATTGCTATCACACACTTACCCATTTCACTTACTTGTAAGGTAACACGACTTCAATCTAACTCTGAATTTGTTCATTGTTCAATTCATGAAAACACGAAGTGGACCTTAACCTTGGGTTGTTTTTCTATTAAACTTACTTGATAAATTAAAGTTAGAAACACCCTTGGGACAATATAATGTGAGTGTGTTGTTCATTTTAATCAAAACATCTCATAAAAAAGGTCTAAATGGAAGTTTAAACTTAGGGTTCCTAGTTCAGTATGTTCACAATTCAAAATTTTGCGCAATCGAAACTCTAAGGATGACAAACTACCATATATTGTGTTGAAATGCATGATTAGACTTAGGTTGATTGTTTTAGTTATTGCAAAAATGAGTACAAATATGAGGTCGTCTGATACCTGGCACAAAACTAACCCATGAGACCCCATCCACGGACCGTAGGTCAACCTACGAACCATAGGTCGGGTCTGTGGGTCTGTTGCACATGAAAAATCACTAAGATTGGAACCACGCAGGTGGACTACGGTCCGTCATTCCATCAACGGACCATTCTACACGTCCGTGGTTCACATCAAAATCCCAACTCTTAGGTACTCTGACCTATAGAAGGGACCTACGGACCATAGGTCTAACCACGGATCGTAGGTACCCACTGTGGGTCGGCAGTTCAGCTACTGCCTAAAATATTTTTGGGTTTTTGTTTTGAGTCATTTCTTGGTCTAAAATTTGTTTGAGTCTGTTATTGGCTTATTTTGGTACTAACTAAGCTTCCACAGGTACCATGGCTCCCAAGAAAGCTCTATCTTACGCCATGAAGGGCAAGTCGAAATCGGTGGCACCAACCCTTCGACTGATTGATGAGGATACTTATGCGGAGACTGACCTTGCATATGTCCCACCTCCTACCAGGACATGCCCCATAACACCACGCACTACATAAAATCAAACCTGGCAGGTGATTTTCGACGTGGTCACTACCTCCTAGTCTGATGAGGAGGACACACTGATCAGTTCACCAGCTGACTCTGGCTCCGTATTTGGCTCTGGACCTACATCTAGCTCTGGATCTGGCTCTAGTTCTCACGGGATGACTGCCTCGTCTGATAAGCCTAATAGCACGAGCAGCATTCCAGTGCCCCCTAATACCGAGCCCACACAAGTTCCTGAGGAGCCCAATAAATGGTGTGTGAGCGGCCAGTTCCAAATATACAAAGATGCTCGCATGCTGACTGAGAAGGACATGATGGCTCGATTAGTCACCGATGAGCGTCAGGTTCTCACAAGCAGGCTCTACTCCATGCCCTCAATCTATGAGCTCTTCTAGAGGCATAGGTGCTAGTGGATGGCCCGTAGCCCAGGGTCCTTCAGTGAGGAGATAGTCAGGGAGTTATATGCTTCTTACGCAACCACCCTTAGAGGTTCGATCGACAGACGGGCCAAGCTCACCACTCAGGCTCCAGTCACTGCTATACTAGTTCAGAGGCATTCAGTTGACATATCGAAGACCACTCTCCGCAGGTTCCTTTACGGTCAAGGCCACACTCTACCTATCAACACGACCGAGTTTGACTATCGCATGGACATTGTTCAGAGTGGGGCATTTTAGTGAAATGCCAAGAAATAGGAGTCTTTTTTGTATTAGTTAGCCCGTCATCTTGCTACAGACGGAGAGAACGCCGAGTAGGGCAGCACCCCGAGCTTGGGTATCACGAAGGCCACCTTGACATTTGTGGCCAAATTCTTCAGGTTGTTGGTGCAGAACCGAGTGTCTCTTACTCAGGCAGACAATGTGCTCACTTGGGACCGCGTAGTTATGGTTGCAGCCTTGGTTGCTAGGTTGGAGGTAGACTTTGCCTTCATGCTGATTGCGGAGATACATGAGCGGGCTTTCAAGACCACCACCACCTTACCCTTCCCATGCCTTATTTTCCACCTGTGTAGGGATACTAGAGTACCGGTTTGTCATTGCGACAGGTTGGTTCAGGCGACCAAGACTCTAGATATCGGCCTAATTCAGGATTAGGCCAATGTAGTTGTACCTCACAGAGAGCCACAAGTTGAGGTGCCACCATTGGGAGCAGACTTGGTAGTAGATGTAGAGCAGATGCAAGGTGAAGTGCCTGCCCCTCCATCCACTACTGAGGATGCCCCGGCCTCCCCATCTCCAGTCGTTAGTCAGTCCCCTAGCTCCTCCACAGCCACTCACTCTTTAGGGTCTGCTACCGTGCCTATAGCCCATGTCCAAAAGTTGGAGGCCCAGATAGCTACACTACTTCAGCATGTGAGGCCTTGGATGCAGCGTACGATTAAGGAGTCTGCGAGTAGGGTTGAGTAGCGGATGCAGCATATGATGGACCATAAGGTTCAGGCTATTCACCAGCGCCTTGATGCATTTGAGATGCGCGTCTTAAACTGATCAGCCTCCACCACTGGTGTTTTTACTTTCCGAATGAAGTTAGCAAGTCTCTAGGCTGATTTTGATGCCCTCCTAGTGCCACTCTGAGCCTGAGTCTGCCCCTACAATACCGGTTGATAATATGGTGTTGGATGTCTTATTTAGAGATGAGATGTCACGGCCAGATTCTTTCCATCATGCTGGGAAGCACCCCCGCTCCAGTCAAATTTCTGATTACATTGAGGCTGGGAGAGCTCGCAAGAGGGAGCTCTAGGAGCTTTAGGCGGCCCGAAAGGCATCCATAGTTGATGAGGAGACGGCCCAACAGTGGGTTAGGGAGATTAGTATTGGTACCTCTAATAGCGTGAACACTACTGATGGTGTAGTGAGAGTGGATATTAGCACTACTGAGGGTGCTGAGATGGTAGATGCATGTACTAATGATGGTGACCCGATTGTTGATCCAGCGGGCTCCAGGAAACCGAACCCACCCACTTGTTGA
The DNA here is from genome assembly GCA_029007595.1 of Solanum commersonii. NCBI lineage: Eukaryota > Viridiplantae > Streptophyta > Magnoliopsida > Solanales > Solanaceae > Solanum > Solanum commersonii. The sequence goes on from JAJTWQ010000012.1 coordinate 8,827,554, forward strand.
GAGGTCTTTAGCGCAATGCGCCACATGTTTGCTTCACCCTATGCTTTATGTTTTTACTTTTTGTGCATTGGGGACAATTGCACTCTATTTTGTTGGAGGTGGGGTAAATGGATTGTGAGTGATAGGGTGAAGTCTGAGTAACCCAACTCATAATCCTCTCTTGGGGTTTTCTTGCCTGTGTTCTTTCCTCTCTTGGTGTTTTTTTGCCTGTGTTCTTTTCCCCCAAGAGACTGTTGAACCGGCATGTGTAGAAATGTATGTGTAGGAGTAAGTAGAAAAAATGAAATCATGATGGCATAAAAAGCATAAAAAAATTTATCCATGTCCAAAAATATTGAAAAAATGCTAGATCGATAGTCTTGATGAGTTGAATGTGTTAGATCTCAATGTGACATAATAGGGAACCAATTTGAACTCATGACTTGGGATAAAACTTGAACTGGGTAATCTGATAATGAAACAATGTACCAAGAGTGTGTGAGAAAAGTTGAATGTTCAGATAGTTGTGCCAATCTAGAACTTGCCCTGTTGGTCCTGCTAAGATGATCTAGGCTAGAAGTTAGGAAGTGATCATAGGCCCTTGTTCAAATTAGTCCACTTAAGCCTAAAGGATCCAACCAAATGAAATCAATGTTCCCTTTGATACAAATATTTGAGCCTAAAATGGACTATTTCTTTTGATTCACCTAACTCACCTTCCCTAAAATAAGTGTTTTGGCCTCAGTCCCTCTTTGGACATCTACACCTTGACTTAGGCCAAACGCCTAAGTCGAGGGTGGCTAATACAAAAAGTTACCTCAAATCTTGGCCCTGGTCCAACATCGGATATTGTGCATCTCAACTAATGTAAAATCCATAAGTTGAGGGTGGCTATGAAAGATGAAACCGAAAGAAAAAAAGGTATGAAAAGAGTTTTGTGTTGAAAAGAGAAAAAAGAAAAGATAGAAGATGATGTGACTTCGTGCAAAAGAAGCAAAAAGATGATAAATAAAAGTGTTGAAAAATAAAGAAAAATAAAGTGAAAAACATAAGAGCCATAAGTCAAAAGTCGCATCCATGTTGAAAGGAGTCAAGGGAAAGAAAGTAAAATGAAAGGATGTCAAAAATAGGTTGAGAAAAGAGGTAAAATGTACTTGAAGTCACTCTGAGTGTGAGTGTTGAATGAATCCTAAAACTCAAAATTCTTATCTTTTGTGTGAAAAGGATTTCGTTTGAAGTGAGGGCACCAATTACATTGTTGGTGAGTTGGTACCTTGGTGATTGTGAAAAAGTGTATGTTGTGTGTCTATTGGTCGATCTTTGTCATATCTTGATCCGCATGAGATAGCTTGTTGAGTCTAAGAGAAAAGATTTGCACTAGAAAAGGGAGTCGGGATAGAAAGCCATGTGATTGCTTGAGTTTGAATATCGGCTTCTACACAAGCATCGTTTAGAGTCTTAGTGTGTCGCTTGAGGACAAACAACGAAATTAAGTTGAGGGTGTTGATATATCGTTAGTGTACAGTATTTTTAATACATTTCACTTAAGAATTGTGTGTCTAGGGCCATTTTGTATTAGAATTAATGTTTATTGTGTTATATTTGCAGAAAATAGGCTTGGACGAGGTCAAGAGAGATGACAGCTGAAATTTTGCAGAAGGAGTGTAACGACCCGAGAACACCCCTTAGCCGTTACATGCGTATTCGACCTCTCGGAGGTCTTATACAAGCCTTAGCATTCATTCATCTCATAGATCATAAAAATCACTAAGAATTTAAAACTTTTACTCAATAAAACAATAAGACTTCAAGAGTCATCAACATTTGAAAACATCAATATACAAGTGGAACTACTAAGTCTCTTTAGCCAATCTTAGGCAAGAACTTAAAACGTACTAAGGGACACGACCCTTTTATAAATGAAATTAAACTTAAGTGTCTATTACAATGACTAAGAAACTTCTAAACATAGTCCTCGAATCTTGAGGACATACCAAAGACTTGGAAGAGTGAAGTAATCCAAGCAACTCCAAAGCACAATCTCCTCCTAGTTACCACAACCTACACTTGTAGTAAAATAGAAGAAAGGGGTTAGTACAACACACGTACTAAGCATGAGGATATGCAAAACATGCTAAAAGGGACATTTGTTTGGATGTAATGTTGTCATGCCATTTTGATAAAATCTTATGAGCATCAACATAATAGGCACCTAACAAGTCACAACCAACAATACAAAGTCATATGTTTCACAATACCTCATAAACAAACATACATAACCCATTTACCTTTACCTTCTTGCCTTGGACCTCCACTTTAAGTAACCCTTAAGTAATACCTTTGTGCAATGTATGGGCAACGTCCCATACCATCATCCGCACTAAGGCACCACCTTAAGGTCACACAAAGTGCACTTACCATGCATACCTCAACCTTCACCAATTAATCACAAAAGACATATAAGCACATAAGCCAACAAGTCACTTCATAAAACTAGAACACTCATCAAATGTCATCCCAAGACTCACCTAAGTAAGACATGGTGAAGCAGCCCATACTACCTCTTCATACCACACCCAAGTGATCCTAAAGGCTACACAAGACAAGCTCTATACACATCTCAACATAAATCGTTCTTTCAACTTAATGCATTTAGACAACTTCATTCACTAATGACATAAGATCATCACATACATTCAATTCAACATAAGCACTTACATTCACACTAGCATGCTTAAAGACCAACACTTTCATTAATTAGCCCAAAGAGACTCATTCATTCATTATCATTACTAAGACACACCAAGATCTCCCTTAAATGTCTACTTGTGCAATGTCTAGATGATGTCCCATTCCACCACCTATCCTAAGTAGTACAACCTTAAGAGACCCTAGTTCATTCATTCATTAATGTGGGGGAAAATCCTTAACCGACATAGACCATGGAGCTTGACATGGAATCCCGATAGTACCCTTATCGGATGAGGGATTCCCACTTGCCTAAGGTAGGGTCATTATTTTAGCCTTTACGTGGTAGAGACCACTTGCTAGTCCTAGGTGGGCACATAGTTAAGGGATAGAAGGATTGCTTCTAAGTACCCACATCTCAACTAACGAAGGGGTACCTATCTTAAGGGTTGCTACTAAATACTCACATCTCAACTAACGAAGGAGTATCCACCCATCTTCAAATCCTCTCGGTGCTAGACATTACTCCCCTACGGAGTAGGACATTCATTTCATTCATTTAGGGATAAGGATTGCTACTAAGTACTCACATCTCAACTCACGAAGGAGCACCATCCTAGCCCAACATTTATTCATTTAGGGATAAGGATTGCTACTAAGTATTCTCATCTCAACTCACGAAGGAATACCCATCCTGACCCTCATTCATTTATTAAGGAAGCTCTTGGATTCAAAGATGAGAAAACCTTTCATCTAGGAACCCCATTCATTTAAAGGAGTACTTTATGAGACTATCCTTACAATAGACCCAACATTCATTCATTAACATTAACTCCCATTCTTTTCATTCATTCTTCACTAGGTCACCTTTCATGCTCTTAGAGCATACACAATTCACATCATATCACATTACCTTCACATAATCAACATTACTCAAAACAACAATCATCCAACTTTGCCTACAAGGCCATGATCACAATATGCTTATAAAGTAAACACCTCCCCACTTTCAAAGGGATCAAACCTCACAATTCTAACATCTATTATATATATATATATATATATATATATATAATACTACAATCAAATAATCTATTCACAACTTCATTATCATCATAAACCTTAGGTCACAATTGCCCATTCAAGGCCAACATCCAATATAACACAATTGACCATCAATTTCTCATAATTCAATATAGAACAATACATAAATCAATAGCCCATAACAATCTACACATTAATATCACATTATTAGCTCATAATCAATAGACCCACTTTAGACCCAAAATTAGGATTTCAAGATATGCAAGGGTTCATGGAGTTTTTTACCTTAAAAACATCAATATTAACATAAAACATCATTTGAAATGCTTTCATGAAAGAACCCAATCTTAGAATTGAAATTGGGGTTTTTAGTGTTTTTGAAAAACATTGAAATCTCTTTGATTTGGTTCTTTGATTGAAAGGAGAATCAAAGATAAAATCCCCATACCTTTGTGATTAATTTCCTTAGGAATTTGAAGATAAATCAGTAGGAACCCATCCCCTAGCTTAAAGCTTCATCAATGGCTTCCATGGAGTTCTAGAGAGAGAATTTATTTGAGAGGAAAGATTCAATTTGAAGAATGGGGTCTTATTCTAGGTCTTGGGGTTTTAACCCACTTAAAATACCCTAAAATAGGTAGAATATCCGATTATAATAATTTCCCAAAGTACCCAAACTACCCCTCACTTAGTTGGACCTTTTAAAGAAGTCAAACTTTAGTTTTTATTTTCGCAGATTTCGTCGAGAAATAAGTCCGCGACGCGGAGGTGTTCCCGCAAGTTTCTAGAAATTAAATTTCGAGACAGAAGAGTTCAGGATACATCCATGACGCAGACCAAACATTTGGCCCTTAGTGGATCTAGTCCGCGACGCGGACATGCTCCCTCCAAGCACATTCTCAAGCTGCCTTAGTAGCTTGTTTGGCCAAGGCTTGGGGTCCTCCTCGGGGACCCTTAGGGTGGTCTCAGGGAGTCGTACCCAAACGTTTTGACCCTAAAAACATTTATTAAGACACTAGGGTCACCTCCACTAATTTTAGACTCCAAACAGCACATAAAAACATGAACAACATAATAGAACACACCAACACGTAAAAGACTAGTTTTCGGACGTCTTGGTCGTCCCTTGACGTTTGACTTCCAAACTCTTTAAAAATGACTAAAAAGACTATTCTTAATTATTTTAACAAGTTATTAATGCATAAAACCCATGTGAGGCTCTACTTTATCCTACTTCATTTTGAGGGGTGCTACAAGGAGCCACCCACGAAGGTGACCTACGGACCGTAGGTCTAGTCACGGTCCGTCGTGGGTAGGCGTGGAATGATCATCAGGGAAGTCTGACCAAGTGTGGAACTACGGAGGCGAGTGACGGAGCGTAGTTCGATCCACGGGCCGTCCTGCACATCCTTCAATGATCACTGGGAGTTGAAGTTCTAGTACCTGATGAAAAGTTCTAAGTGTAGAGCCACAGAATAGGACCCACATATCATAGGTCAACCTACGGTCCGTACTTCACACCCGTCATTTGTATCTGAAAGTTGAAAGTTCCAGCCTCTGTGGCAAAGTTCTAAGTATCAAGCTACGGAAGGGACCTACGGACCGTAGGTCTAACCATGGTCCGTAGGTCAGTCTCGTCGATTGAAGCCGCATCTAGAAGTTTTATTTCCTTATTTCGTTTCCTTTTTGTTTAGGACAAGTTTTTCTATAAATAAGGTATGTAAACCTCATTTTTGGGGGTTATACACCATTGTATACTTTTAGTTCTTGGTATTTTCTTGGGAATTAACTTGCAAACTTTGGTAATTTGATTTCCTAATTTTGGTTTATAAGATTTTTTCTTTGAATTTCAATTGGAGATTTCGGGTTTCTTCTACTCAATACGTAAGTTCATGAATTCTTCTTCTAAAAATATGAATTGTGTTCTTTCAAGCATGAGTAGCTGAATCCACAACTAGGGTTGTGGGAACCATGATCAATTAACAACGTATGAATAATAACTAAGTAATTCTTGAATAGTGTTGATGCATGTATTAGTAATTGTTTTGCTTAGAAGTCTTTTTAACGGTGGCTAACGTTAGAACTTGCCTTGTTGCTACTTGCCGAACCTAGGAGGTAGTTAATAAGAAAAGAATTATCAATAGAGATTTAGTGCGATACTATCTAATAGTCTAATGTCAATTAGTACGAGGGTGAAAACTAAGTCATACATTGATGTGACGTCTAATCTGAGGTAAAGGTAAGGGTTAGTAAATTATACACATGTAGCCGGACCAAGGTGCGGAGTGAAATTCAGAAGACCAATCACTTAGGGATACATATCTTACCAACTTTGAATGTAAAACACTAGGAAAGGATTACTATGATTAGGATTACCACGTTAAGAGCTTATAGGGAATACATACACCCTAGTTTCTCTCTCATTGATAACAATAAAGTTTGAATCTTTCTCACTTGTTGCTTAACAACAATCAGTTATTTGTTACTCAAAAACCCTTCCTTTACTTAATTGTCTCAGAAATAAGTTGACTAAACAAATATAAGAGTGAGTTAAGTTTAAGTCTAAACTATACTCCTTGTGAGATCAACCCCAACCTACAAGTTAGGTTCTTTATTTGACAACGATCGTTTATACTTCTTTATGGAGGTGTAATTTGAGCATATCACCCACTAGGATTCAGGTTCAGCAGTGAGTTGGTAATCTCCATCTTATCCTAGGGCTATTAGAGGATGTTTAGTTTTGTTGTACAATTTGGGTATAGTCGGGGCCTTGTCCCGACAGTGCTTATGTCACTCATAGAGGCTATTGTGGACACAATATTCTGGGTTTTATTTTTGTATGTTTCAATCTCCAGCCAATAGTCTTGGCGTGTATATATATATATGTGTGTGTGTGTGTGTGTCTTCAGTTGTGGCCTCGTGGGCTAGATAGTGCATCTTTATTTTTTTCGGCTTGTCTACCATTGTTTGTATGGTTTATTCTCATTCAGGTCATGACCTTCAGGGTCCAGGCTTCACTTTTTAGAGGTTGTGCTACTCAATCTTTTTGTCTCACAGTTTGATTTAGCTAGTATGTTTTAGTGGGTAACTCGATCTTATAGGGTATCGAGTGCCAGTTACTCCTCCTATTTAGGGGTGTGACAACATCCCTTCCAGCTGTGAGAGGTATCAGGATGGCTCCCGTGGTTTGAACAATATTCACATGCATATTATTCGAATCACCCATGTTATCATTTCGATCATAGTGACTATCACTATCACTACCATGGCCACTCATTATATTAGACCTGCAAAATCAGCCAACAATAAAACAAAACAACAATCGACTCCAACTAAACAAATTTACAAACTAATTTCTCAAATAGAATTCTCAACCACCATTCCTAGGCAACAATGCCATTTTTATAACGCTCAAATGTATTCTTTAAAACTAATTAAAAGAGACAGTGGTCGTGGTCAATAAAATTACCCTACTAAGAGTTGGGATCAAATCCCACGTAGAATGGTATATCGTAGAAAATTCTATCAAGAAATTTTGATTGTAAAATCATTCATTTGTAATAGTAAGAACAAGTGGGTGGATGATTCCACCAAATTAACAAAAGGATTTAGTTATCAATTCTCACAATTAACTAAACTTTTGGAAAATTCAACAAGCAATCTAGGGTTGCGGGGATCGGAAATTAATGTTACATATAGGGGAAATTGTGTTACTCTATAGTGATGAACATTCATGAATAGGCTAGGTCATATTCAATGACGTTAATCTTCTTTCGATCTCATAGCATTCTTGCATATACACTACAAGAAATCCGGCATTTTGTGGCGCCAAATGTCGCCACTGAAGGCCAAAAAGGCACTACTTAAAACATTTAGTGGGGACCTCAAGGTCGTGGCAAGTACTTCCATAACTAAATGTTATTAGTGACGACTACTGGTCTCGCCACAAAAAATACATATTTAGTGGCGACCAAATCGCCTCTAAAAGTAAACAAATATCCTTAGGAGAATGGGTTTTAGCGGCAACTTCTAGTCGCCACTATAAGTACTGTACTTTCAGCAACAAGTAATCTCACCACAATAACTCAAGATTAGTGACGCCCTTGGTCGCCACAAATACTCTTTTTCTATATAAAAAAAAATAGGCAGCATCATTTTATTTTTTTAGTAATATTGCACAAATGTATTACAAAAATCCATTTAAAATAAAAGAGAGCTAAAGATATCTCAATCAATGATATGATAAATTTTTATAATTCATAGTCACAACATATAGTTATTGTGCATACACATGAAAAGCACATATAACAGAACAAAAATAAAAAGTTCTACGGCTAGAATACATTCCACCTTGAATACGTCCTTAGAATGAAATTAACAAACTTTCAGCTCCTCGCCAAGTGTTAATCCTTTATGCGGTTCCATAAAATGGTGCATCATTTTCCTTTGTGCATATTTTGAACAAGATCAGCTATTACCTACAAAAGAAATTCAAGAACTATTAGACTGCATATTTAGATGAATTGCTGATAGTGCAAATTCTATGTTTTATAGAGTTGTTTCCACTACTTTCTATTTGAATATTTAAATTAAATTTAGTTTTTTTGAAGCATCCATTATTAGTCCAGGAGAACAAGTGTGTTGCCAACAAACTATTCAAACTCTTCTATTGAGCAAAAAATTCAAATAAGGTTCTTTAAAAATAGCAGAAATTAATTTATTTTTCAGTCATATCTAATGTATTTTCAACTTAATCACATACCAATATAGCTTTCAACAACAAATTTTTCAAACATCTTTTCTCGTCATGCCTATAATATGGTCAAGACAGTCCAAGAGCAAGACAATATGTAGTAAAGGGAGTAAAATCAGTTTGACTAGTAGGTAGGGCAATGGAGTTTCCACGAATATGTTAAACAGTCTATATATCAATTTATAAGAAAAATAAAATAGTTCCCACTTCATCTTGATTTTGAACTTACCAAATTTTAAGAGTATATGTATATGAGTGTATAGCCTTCTTTTCCAGATACCCAACAACTCTTGTGCAAGCTTTGGTGATAGCAAGTAAAGCACGAAATCAAAATTGAAAACGACTAAATGCACGACAATAACTAACAACCTCTCATGCCAAATTATAAAGTGCTGAATATTAGACCGAGATAGACATAACCATGGATAGTGAGGATTCATATTATTAATCTCAAATAGCTTGGTGTATGTTATCTTTTACACTGAACACATTAGCTACCTGCCGTATGAAGATGTATGTTGTTTAAACATTGTTTCAGATTTTTTTTCATGGATTTCCCAAACCTTGTAAAACAAAATCACAAGAACTACAACGTAATAGAATTTGTTCATCACCTTAAGTAGACCCAAATAAAAACACTACCTCTATTTTAGGACAAAATAGTTCAACTACTTAACAATCCCGTGAGATTTTTGCACAAAATCTAAGTCCATTGATTTATTTAACCAAGGTTAAAGTTACAGCACAGAAAATGGAGCAGCAACAGATCACATAGAAACTAATTGCAAAACAATAACAAAATTGGAAGTCCTAGACTAGAGTTGTTACTTAGTTTCTAATCGTGTCATCCAAGATTCTACTAAGTTGTTCCGTTAAATTTTTGAGAGATAGAGAAATAGGTGGACCATAAACCTAGTAGCTTCTTAAACTTTTTGGCAGCAATAACAGTTGTAATATGTGAATGAGAAAGTGATAGTTTTATCATACTTAACTCTATTTCAAATTAAAGAAGGCAAGCAATACAATTTTAAATTCGGAAAGACTATATCTTTAGAACTACAACAAATGCTAACCAAAGGAAAAAAAGAGAGAACACATTAATAGCAAACCTCAACTTTCCTTTAAAGAAGATTATCTCACCCAACAAGATTATAATTAAGTTAACCTACATGAAATAAAAACAGAACAAAACTGAAAATAAGAACACTAAAACAGGGATAACATTACTTATATAACTAAACCAAAGACTAAACTAAACTAAGATAATTTACACGACACAAATGATACACAGAACTAAAACTACTAAGACAAGAATGAAATTACAGCTACGCATCAGTGGAACAATGCAAACATTAAACTTAACCTATTGTAATATTGAAATTTAAACAAAAAACACATAGAGATAAACAAAAATGCAAAAGTGCAATAAGATTACCTTTCTGAAACAGCTAACTAAGATGCTGAGTTGGACGAGCTTCGCGGTGACATATCACAAATTGTACATGAAAAAATTAAATCAAGACTTTACAAATTTTAGGTCGAACAATTGATTTGGGACAGATTTGAAATTATAAATACATTTCGGAAAACTCTTGCCAATAGAAGATTTGTTCAAAATATCAAAATAAAGCGCTCAAAAGAAAAAAATGAAAGTGAAGAAGTACCATTTTGAGGTCTCTTGTTGAAACTTCGTATGAAGAAATGCCATTTTGACACATCTTTAATCGTACTAGGTGAGTTTTCGTTGAGCTTTGCCAAAATAAAGGATAGAATTTCAGCAAACCTCGAAGGGGACAGCATCGTTGATTGAGGAAAATTGGGGTTGCTTGTCTTTGTTTCTGGTGTGAAAATGAAGAGGTAGAAAGGATTTAGGGTTAAAAGGGCTTAGTGGTCTGGGCCAGATCCATTCTTGTTTTTCTTAAAAGACATATCTATCCTTTTGCATTATAAATCTAAACCAAATGTTGAAAATGTGGGAAAATTAATATTGATTTGAAATAAAAATCGAGATAATTAATTAATTATTCAATCTTTCCAATTTAATGAAATAGAATAATTATTTACAAAAATAGAATAAATATAGTTCTTAAATTCTGAATGACTTTATTTTGACAAAATGAAATACTGGCGAAATTTTTAATTTTGACATAAATTATTTTTTAGAATTAATAAAGTATATATATATATAATCTCACCTTATTTTAGGTTGAAGAAACTTTATTAATTAATTAAATATGGATGTACAAAAATTAAATATTGATAAGGAGTATCTTTATTATCATTATTAATATTCATTTTATATTTTAAAATTTAAGAAAATATGTTAATAAACTAGTTATTTGTGTAGTATGTAGACTAAATCTTATTATACATGTGAAATTACTTCATGTACTTACGAATCCTAATTTAAAACATGTGCTTAGGTTTATGTAATAATCTTAATATTTATTTTATCACAAATACATTTTTATAACTACTAATAATAGCAAAGTTACATACCAAAACGTCTTTAAAACTGTTAATAAGAATTTTTATTTATATACTTAATTAGAATAAATATCAAAGAAAAATAATTAGTGGCGACTAAAAAGGTTGTCGCAAGAAATCAACTTTTAATGGCGACCAAAAGCTTGTTGCAAAAGACGAACTTTAGTGGCAACATAGCCGCCACAAAAAAAGTATCTTTAGTAGCGACTCATTATAAGTCACCACAAAATAACTTTGGCCATCATTCATTAGGAAAAAACATAGCATATAGTAGCGACCTAAAAAATGTCGCCACTATTTATATCATTTTTAGTGGCAACTATTAAGGTCGCCACTAAAACTTTCACATATTGTGTCAACCTCTACGCGTCGCCACAAAAACCTTATTTTTTGTTGCAACTAAACATGTCGCCACAAAAGGTCGTCACAGAAAATTATATTTCTTGTAGTGATAGAATCTCCTTTCGGTCTCATCTACATATTATATGAAACAACTCAATACCTTATTATATTCTCTCTTTCGATACAGAAATAGGGCAAATAGATCCGACCCACAACCTCTATTTTCAAGCAAGTTGCAGACATCAAACCTAAATTGCTAGTCTTGGACTAATTACCCACTACAATCAATCTCTTTCGAGCATCGATTGGAGATCGGAAATAAGAATAAAGTTTGCAACCTTAACCCATAAATTAACCCTATGCTAATTGGCCCAAATTTATGTATGAATAGCAGCAAAACAAAGCATAACAAAATACCACTACATTAAATTTACACCCAACCCCATAATTGCACTTCTAGATCTTGAGGTTTAGGCACCCATCACAAAAGGCAAAGAAATCATACATTTCATGAAAGCAGTCATGGGTAACATGAAATTAAGAAATTACAATCAAACCCACTTTGGATTCAAATTCAATTTATCAATTTTCAAGAACAAAGTTGAAAACCTCAAAGACTAGAAAGTGTTATTCACAAGGTAAAGTGTTTTTCTCTCTTCACTTGTTCATACACCAAAAACTATTGCAACTCAGCTAAACTTTTTTTTTTTCTCTCTCTCCTTTGGGCTATTTATAGTTTCCCAAAACTCAATACGCTACCCATTAGGTGACATTAGTCGGGCTCACCGATCACACTGGGAGAATAACCAATTTCTCTCCAGCTCGCCTTTTCTTGCTCTAGGCTTTAGGTGTTTGAACCTTAGTTAGTGATATTATCTGATTATGTCTTTCACATTCGGCGTATCGCTAAGTACCACCTTAGTTCACATTTCGAGCCTTCAATTTTTCTCCTTATACTGTTTGCTTCGGTGGAGGTCAACCCGTTCGCCCTTTCTCATTCGGCGAGTCACCTTTTGTTTGGAGTTCACTCACTTGCCTCAATTAATACAAGTGTTGTGCACTGTCACTTCAGGCGAGGTCATGCTCACTAGGCAATTTGCCTTTCTTATTTGGCGATCATCAATGTATAGATTGCACTTCTTTTTACATTTTTGGTCATTCTTTCATTCATCTTCTCCTTGTCCTTTAGCCTTCATAGCTACAAATCATCAAAAGATCATTAGAATAAGACGGTTCTCAAAGGTGGGAGAGAAAGAGAAATCACACGGTACCAGGCTCGGAACCTACACAAGTGTATAAGGAAGGAGTAAGTACCAACAACATGATATACAAAAAGCAATCTAATAGACAAAGCAACTAACTAGAAATTGAATACTCTTTCCATTCCAACCGAACCTCCTTAAACTGCAACCTGTAGAGAATTCAGTTCAACCTAACAATTCTACAATACACAGCTCACAAGGCTCAATGATCACAGTTCAACAGTCATAATTCAACAATCGACAAGAATCAAGAAAGTCAATCTCAATGTCAAGTAGATCAATCACACGTAACAAATACATCCACCACCATTAACAATTAAGTCAAACATGAGCATCAAAATGCATCAAATCACAATAATGAAACCTTTGTCGGAACTATTTCTCATCGGCTCAATATCACTAGCCAGAACCATTCTCATCGGCCCAACATCACTAGTCGAAACCATTTCCCATTGATTTTATATCATTTCACTAGCCAAAACCATTTTCCATCAACTTTATATCATTTCACTATCCAGAACCATTTCCCATCGACTTTATATCATTTCACTAGCCCAAACTATTTCCCATTGACTTTATATCATCTCATTAGCCAGAACCATTTTCCATCGACTTTATATCACGATGTACGACAATCAATGCACCTAAGCAAGTTTACACCATAAAGAAGAGACAAGAAATCAAGCAATTCAAGTCCACATTCATGATGTCAAGCATTTCATTAATCAATCAAATAAGGGTCATCACAACGCAATTCACAAGCATTATGATCAATACATATTCTTTTCATTTCAACCCCTTTTTATTCATTAAGATTTATCAAGTGGATAATTAATCCTCACCTCATTCTCATTACTCCCAACACACAATGAAGGCAATACACAAATTTTACTAAATTACTAGGTTTAGGAGATCACTTGTCTTAAGTCAACCAACTAGTCACTCCAAGACTTGAGTCTTTCCCTTCTGACCAATGTCCAAGGTCACACAATCTATATCAATCAAGTATTCACAAAAATTTTCGGAAATAACAATACCCAATTCAAAACTTTGAAAAATGGGTCACTCAACAAAACCAAATTCCGAAAATGAAGTTTAAATCCAAAATTCTTTACTTGAAATCATTACTCAAGGCATTTGGAACTTATTGGTGATAATCATTTTGAAAAAAAGCACATAAAATGAGTTCACAATCTCCATTTTAGTTTAGAACTTGAGTTTTTAAATTTTTTTTGTCATTTGCCAATCAAAAACTCAAGTTTTGATATTAAAATCCATAAATAATTAAAGAGAAATAAAGTTTTAGGATCATAAAAGCTTATCCAAATGATTTAGCACAAGAAATCCTTTCACAAATAGCCTTCAAGGAATTACCAAGCTAGAAATGGAAAGTGGGGACAAAACCCCCGAATTTTGTGGGTCAAAACCCCTATTTGATGTCACAAAACTAACCTCAGGTTCACAAAAGAGAATCCCGTGAAAGTGGGGACCTTCGCTTTCGCAAACATCGCGATCGCGACCCATGGTTCGCTTAAGCGAACCCCGCTTAACTGAGGCCCTTTGCTTTCGCGATCAGGGTCTTGCTTTCGCGATCAGGGTCTTGCTTTCATGAACATCACGATAGCAAGGCACCCTTTGCGAAAGCGAAGCACATCAACATTAGAAAAACCAACCAACTCTTAAAACATTGAAAAGACCCTTGGGATTAAGGCTAAAACAAGCTCGAGACCTCTCAAAAATCGATCAAGAACTTTCCTAGGCCTATAAACATCCCCCGAATCCAACAGAACTCTTAGAATTCCGATCCAAGCATCTGAACCTCGAATGTTGATCAAAGTCAACCCAAAAGCTAAATTCTCAACAATTTCCAACTTAGGACCTCAAATCCTCGAAAAAACTCTGAATTTGAAATCGATAACTCTCATAGTTTAGATTTCACATTCCCAGTATTACTGCAATCAACGAAATTCCATTACGACACTCGAAACTCCAAGAGACACCGAAAACCTCTTTTTGACAATATTAGTCTTTCAAACTCAAATCTTACCAAATTTCCAACTTTAAACTCAAAGTTTTTAACCAATTTTCAAAACTCAATTATAAAAGACTCAGAGTCGATATCGGGATGGGTAAAACGGTAAATTCACACAATTTTCCAAAATGACAAACAAGGTCTACAATTATAATCAATTATCCTCTAACTAAAGTAATTACATGATCATTCAAACAGGCCAAACAATTTAATTACATCCAATTACACCAAATTCAATTATTAGATGACTTTTCAAAGAAGCCCATAGAAGATAAAAAATAATAGTCCGCCCTTTCCATTTTGTTTCAATGGTAGCCTTTATTATTTCATTTTCAACGAAATTTATATAAATCTTGTGAAATTCCAAAACTCCATTTTTAATCTCATCCGTCAATCCGTATGATTTATTCAATGGACTAGATCATCGCATTCATCTCTTCTCCTTTTAATCTCACCACACACCAAACCCTCATAAATTTTCTCTCCTCCACTCCAGTGAACGACAGCCGCCCTCCTCCTTTTCTCTCTCCGTCACCCGCCAAGCTCCGGCGAGACAACTAGCGCCGCACCATCCTCCTCTTGCCCTTTTCCCAGTGCCACCTCCCATCTCCTTCGCCGCTGCTCCACCCCATCTTCATCTCCTCCCCGTCGAGAACAAATCGCCACCACCTCTATCCTCTCATCTTCCATCTGTCTCCCGATCCATGTCATACACCAATAATTACTCATTTACACACCAATAGTTAATACTACTCGATCACCATCATATTTCATTGTTGTGTTCTCTTATTTGCTGGTTCGTGTTCGAGTGTGAGTTCGACCAGGGATCCGTGATGACTATAGCCGAGGTCCGTATTTGTTCCTTATTTTGATTCTTTTTTTTATCAGTTTAGCTCGTAGTCGGTTCTTATATGCTGTTCACATTCTGCCTACTTTTCTGTTTGTATAATCAGTGTATAGAATGCATGAACCAACAAGAATGACAATTTAGCATATCAAATATGTGGGTCATTGTGTTGCTCCTCGAATTTTCATCATTTTTGGTGAAAGTTAGAAACTAACTTGGATAGTCTTAAATGGTCCTTTCCTTTCCAATTTTGAACCCAATTCATGGCAATCTGTTTCTTTCCCCTTTCAAGTAAATATGGTAAACTTGATCAATGTGATCCTCGGGTTGATTGTTAACGCTTAAATATAGCAACAAAAGGATTTTTTTTCATGCGTGTGAATTCCTTAGTACGTGGAATTTTGGTAGAACTTTCATCTTTTAAACTGAAAACTAGAAGCAATTTCTTTCTTTATGGCCCTGTTCGGGGATTGGATAGTGCTGCTTGAACCGCTGTGTATCAAGTGTTATTGTTCTCCTGACTGTTCCTTCTTGATCGGTTAGTTTCCATCAAAGTCATTTCAATTCTTAATATGTTAGTTTGCTGTATTTTCATTATCTATAATTGTTGGAAAGCTCGAGCGCGATAGGCATTTTGTGGAAGCATCCATGTATGTAATCCTGACCCTATAAGTGCCCCCAATCCTATATGTGCCTCCAAGCCCTTGAACTTCTTGATATTCGTAAGCTGAACGGATCTTTGAATCTCATTTGTGTTCCGTGACACTTAGTTGTTTGTCTAAAGTGCTAAACTTGTGCCTACTATATGTTTACATAGGATGTCAAGCTTGCCTCTTGTCCGAGAGTGTATTTTGTGGCATGATTTCTCCTACAAGTTCCTAATTAGTTTAATAATATTTATAATGTCTTCTCATAAAATTCATTTCGTCTTGATCTGTTATCTTCTCCTTTCCTGATATGTTTGATGAAGACTTAGTGATGTCTTTTAATACATAGAGATTATAAGAAAATATTTTTTATATAAATCAGTGCCATGTCTCTCTTTCATTAATTATAAGTCCTTTTGAAGCAATGCCTACTTAAATACACTGCCCTTAAGATTTGTTTGGTTATGCCTCAATTCAGGGTCAAGTAATAAAAGGGTGTTTTGTTTACGCTTAACAAATACTAGACACAAGATATTTTGTAATTTCTGCCTTTTCAGTTGGTTTCTAAATATCTATGATATCTTGTGCATCATCCCCAAAGGCATGCTAGCTTCTGTTTCCGTTTAACTCTTGGATATCACTAGATTGATATTGCCATTACTAAACCTTTGCTTGATATATACACAGATACCATTTTCTTAGGGTTTAATATAAACTTTGTATGTTGGCATAGAGTATAGTTTTGACATTGGGATGAGTTGATGTCATGACCCAAAGTACACCCTAGAGATGACATGACGTATAAGACCCAAAGAGACCCTACACAAGCAACTTGGCACACATACAACACAACATTATAGAAAATAGTAAGAGAATCTCATATAATGAAAGAGTTTGGCATAAAAGCGGAAGTGACATCATAGTCTCGATAAGCCAATCTAGTACATCAAAAGTTGTTGGGACGTAACCTATACACCACATACAATATCAGAAAACAAAAGACATAAAAGAAAATAAACATAGGTGACAAGGTCCTCGGAGCATGAGGACTCACCTATGGTGCGCGGACTTTTCATTTTTGCGGCTGAACCCGTCTCGACACGACACTGGTGTGGGCGCGGGTGCGGGGTATGTGTCGGATTCGGTCAATCTGATCCGAATACTTTGACCAAAGCCGATAAAAAAAATGGGGAAGAGATCAATTTCATGGCCGGTGAAAGTTGACGACGACGAAGTTGTCACGTCTAGGTGCTCCATGGAAAAGAATAATGAAGAGGCAAAGCTTACAAGAATATAGAGAGAGCAGACAAATCGTTTTTCTTGTACAGAGGAGGCGAAGGGGCTCCATGGGAAAGAATAAATAATTTAAAGTTTTTTTTCTTGAAAAAGCAGAGTGAAAGCTTTTTTTCTTGGAAAGGAAAAAAGTAGGCTAGGGTTTCTTGGGAGAAGAAAGGGCAGCACACAAAACTTTAATGAATTGTACTACTATCTAATTTAAGTTAGACTCTCTCTCTCTCTCTCTATATATATATATATATATATATATATATATAAATAAATAAATGATTACTTTTTTAATAATAAATAAAAGGAATTATAATTTTTTTTAAATTAATTAGTAACAAGTAATTAATTTGTACTTTTAAATTTGTATATCTATAATTGATATGCTTTTAAGTATAGCATTTTACAAGATATTTAATATTATTATTATTATTATCATTATAACTATATTTTATAATATTGAATAATTTTAGCCGAATCCCCGCACCAGTATCCATACTCGGATTCGCACCCCCGAATCTTAAAATTTAAATTTTGCCGAATCCGACTCTCGGATTCGCATCCGTCTCGGATACCCGCACCCGAGTCCGAGCAACTTAGGGACTCACCAAGTAGCCCAAAACTTTAAGTTCTTTGCCCTTTTCCCATTTCCAAGGTGTTATAGTTGAAGAGTTGCCTAGAATGTGGAAAAGACTGGCTTTTTTGGCTCGGAAAGCCTATTTAATTCAGATTTTCGTTTTAAATTTATTTATGGTTTGTAATAATTGTAATGAATGATGTATTAAGAACACGGGGCTGCATTTAATCAAGAGTGGGAAAATTTATGTGCTGTGTGTTTCTTTTTCAATTTGTATTTCTTCTCTTTTACTTGTTCGATTTTCTCCTGTTTCTTTCCCTCTCTCCCTATCTCTGTCCATATCGCTCACCTGAATCATGTCTTCCTGCAGGGAAGCCTTTACAGAGGTCAGTCACGGAGAGAGAAACCTAGAGGACGTAATCAGGGGTTAACTCAACAGAAAAGGCAAGAAATAAGAGAGGCTTTTGAGCTTTTTGATACAGACAACTCTGGTAATAAAATAAACCTTAAGGAATCCATACTAGATGCAGTTTTTTGACTGTTAAACTTCTTTCTGACTGTTAATTTTTGCAACTTATTTAGGAACCATTGATGCCAAAGAGCTCAATGTTGCTATGAGGTTTGTGATACTTCTTTGCTATTCCTTGTAACGTCCTGGATATCTGATTAACAACCTCAAACTTAACTTTGTGTCTTTGTGATCCTCTACTTTCTTGCACCTCTGTCTGTGATGCCCTTACCGCTTCATTTTTATTGATAAAAACTTGTATCATTTGTTACAGGGCTCTGGGTTTTGAAGCAACTGAAGAGGTATTGTATATGCTAATTCATATATTTGTTTCTGATAACTATATTCTACTGTATATTTCTGTTTAACAACATATTTCATACAGTGAAGATACTGAATCACAACAATATCTGTACTAGTATCTGAAGCATATAACTTGGAACTCATGAGATGCAATGATTTACTTTTTGTCCTATTACAGATGGTGCTTTTCTTGCATTATGACTGCCAACTGAAGATTATCTGATTTTCCTTGTAGTCTTGAAATTTTTGTTTGGTGCTTTTGCTTTTTCATATCCAAGTTGCAAATTTATGTACCGTGTCCCCCCCCAACCTCCCCTCCCCTTGCATCAACCTTCCGATACCCTGCAATGGTTAACATAAAGTTCTTTCATCTTAGGTTTTCTTTTCTGTTTTGGATAAACTTTGGTTGAGTTTATTTAAAGTCTCTGCTCCTTTCTATTGATAGTTTGATACATAATCCAGATTCTTGGGAAATGTCTTGGGTGGCTATCAATTAATGTATTAATAGTGACTGTTTAGCAACGGTTCCACTCTGTACATGATTTTCTAAGTAGATAGCCTGGTTGCAGATTTGAGAATGATATTAACCACAACACATATATTGAGTTGTATTATTTTGTGTTTGACTTGTAGTTAATTGACACCCAAGATGTAAGTGATGTGGTCTTTAGTTAGTCATGCAGCTTATTGTTTTGAATCTCGGAAATAAAGGAAATCTATGGATTATTTACGAGTTCTTCGATTTTTTCTTTTTGGTCTATATTCCTCTTAGCCTTTAACATGATGGCTGGTCAGTGATCCTATTGGCAAAATATTAACAAGATTTGGCCTTAGAGGCCTGTATCAGGATTTTAAGCTTTCTAATATCTGATTACTCTTTCATTGTTATTTGGCAAGTCATTTAGGAATAAGTTCATTCTTACTTTCTCTCTCTCCTTGTGCTAATTTGGAGCCTTTCCATCGTGTCAAATACTGTTTATTCGCGGATTAATCCTTGATTTTAATTTTCTTCTTTTCTGCCCTTGTCAGTTATTCTCATATGTGGTACTGTGCTCATTATTGGGTTTGTTATTCCAGGAGATCAATCGAATGATTGCAGAAGTTGATAAGGATGGCAGTGGTGCAATTGATTTTGATGAATTTGTGCACATGATGACTGCCAAGTTTGGAGAAAGGGACACTAAAGAAGAGCTCATGAAGGCATTTCACATTATTGATCAAGATAAAAATGTGCTTGCTTTTTTTGCTCTCCTGCTTTCTGCTTTTTTGGTTATCTTCCGTACAGTTAAATTGTTTTCTTGGCTTGTGACTAATCATTTAAGCTTTAAATGTAGGGGAAAATCTCTTTTGCGGACATTCAAAGAATCGCTGATGAGTTGGGGGAGCGATTTACTGACAGAGAAATCCAGGAAATGATAGAAGAGGCAGATCGTGATCGTAAGTTAGGCTATATTTCATAGTATTCTTATTGTGGCTTTTGTGCTTCTATTGTCAAAATATATATTGGTCTTTTTTATTTTTTTGATAACCAAGAATCCCCAAGGGTTGGTGGTGCACGGTCTGAAACTCGGTGGATAATGGACTTGCCCCTCTATCCTTCTCCACTTAGATACTATGCTTTTGTCTGCGATAGGGTTTGAAATTGTGATGTGTCCCTAATCCACACCTCACAAACTATGCTCTTACTTCTAGACCAATGCCCTAGTGGTTTCAATATAGTTGGTATGCAAGATATTTTTCTTTGAAGCTCTCAAGCTCCTGAAAAGACCTAGCTATTCCAAAAACTGTTATAATCATATCTCTTATATATTACCAGTTAATGATGGCAAATGGGCGATTTGGGCTGAATTTGTCCGGGTCAAAATGGGCTGAAATGATAAATGGGTCATTATCCAACCTGCCCAAAGTTAGTCGACTGAGATGGGTATTAATGGGTCATAACTCATAACCCTACTCTTCCAACTTGACTCATAATTTTTCCATTTCAAACTTTATTCCATGATTTCCGTGGATCTCCATCTAATAAAAGAAACCTATAGAATAATGGAATTGATGATTTGACTGCATTATTGGTTAGACATCAAGACTAAATTGGCAATATGATACCAAAAATATATTTTGTTCTTTTCATTTATATTTCAAATTTTACAGAAAGTCTTACTTAATTATGTGAGCACAAAAATTAGTAAAGTCCGAAAAGGAACTACTCTGATTGTTGGAAAATGTTTTCTTACCTTTTTGCTTCCCAAGAATTGAATTATGTGAAACATGACTAGAATTTTAAAATGAAATTAGTTTATATTGTAAAGATCAAATTGCTAGTTATAACTTTCTCGTGTAATTTATGAAGTATCTAATTTTTAAAGTAAGAAATTTAATTAATAGATCTCAATTGAACTTCTGAAATTGGTCAAAGTTGCATTACAGAAACATCAAAACGGTTGTGTTGGTACAAAGATTTGTTTGTTAAAAATGATTTCGGTTCTAAGAACTTGATAATTTGTTTGACAACAATTGTTTCATTCTTTTCATATAGGAACCTCGATCATTTGAACTGTTCTTATTTGATCAAAATGTCTCTTGGTATGTCTACGTAGAAAACAGCCGAAGTTGTCTAAGAGTGTGTTGGTATGAAGAAAAATGTTTTCCTCCATACGAAAACATCCTAAATTTGACTATATTGCTAAACAAGATCAAGTAATCTCAGAAAAGGGGGAAGCGAGACTGAGATGGTTTGGACATGTGAAGAGACGGTGCGCAGACGCCCCAGTGAGGAGGTGCGAGGGGTTGGTTGTAGAGGGTACGCGGAGGGGTAGAGGTAGGCCTAAGAAGTATTGGGGAGAGGTGATTAGACAGGACTTGGCTCAGCTTCACCTGACCGAGGACATGACTAGATAGGAAGGAGTGGAGGTCGCGTATTAAGGTTAAAGGTTAGTAGGGTTAGCGTGTTGTTTCCCTTGCGAGGGTATGGGTTGGTAGCGTTGGTAGTAGTCCTAGCCTTGCACTAGTAGTTCTTGTCTGTGATACCTATAGCCTTATGTTGTTTACTGCATTTCACTTCTCACAGTATTTCATTAATGTTATTGTCTCCTTTGTTGATTATACACTATCTTTCTTATTGGATGTTATGTTTTATACACTGTTTTCCTCTCCTTTTACTTGGATTTGATGTACTTGAGCTGAGGGTCTTTCGGAAACAGCCTCTCTACCTCCACGAGGTAGTGGTAAGGTTTGCGTACACTCTATCCTCCCCAGACCCCACCTAGTGGGATTTCACTAGGTATGTTGTTGTATTTTAAATAAATGAAGAGCAAAATAGCTAACACTGGATTGTTCTCCAAACGAAGCCATTGGTAAGAGGGGAGGGGACAATTCCTTTTTTTGGCACAAAGAAGCTACGTTTCTATAGGCTTATATTGGACATTTTCATGGGTCATGTTTGGGCATCGCCATGGGTCTATTTGGGCTGTTGATTTTGATGGCTTAACTCAGACATAACCCTAAACAGTTCATCATCAAAATCATTGTTGCCCAAACCCATATAAGTTTAGTTGGTTGAGCGGGTTATATGGATTTGGGTCAATTTTGCCACCCCTACTAGTTCGTTTAGGATGATATTACAAACTATGTAGTAAGAGGAAGTCTCTATAATGCTTTTCGTCCCCTTAGTTTCTCTTAGCTAATAAATCTTAGCTGGTTGGGAATTGCATCTATAACAAACGATGTGCACTCTGCTGATTTTAAATATAAATTCCTTCTCTCGTTTAGGGTTCCAATGATTCTGTGAATTAAAAAATAAAATAAAATCCTGAAATGATGCTGTAGACCAGTACCATGTCGTTTCTCAGAATCCCTTCTTCATTTAACACTCCATTCGTAGTATAAATTTTTTGATTACCAAGAAATTCCCGAGTACCAGCGGTGCACGGTTTGAAACTTTAGATAATGGGCCCATCCCTATCCTTCCCTACTTAATCAGGCTTTTGTGAGTGGCAAGGCTTGAATCCGTGATGTGTGCGGTGCGTTTAACCCACACATCACACACTGCGCTCTTACCACTACACCTGAACCCTTGGGGCCCAGTTTCATTACATGTTTTCCTATACTTGTACTAGGTTAAATATTCAAGTAAGTGCTGACTTGTTATTGTTGTTTTAGCATTCTCTGATGATAAACTATTCCATGCGATTGAGGGATCTGCACATTTTAAATATAGAATAGCTATCTGATAACAATAAACAATGGTCAACTTTTTATAACTACATGTTGCAGGACTACCAATCTCCAGGGTACACATTTTATTAGTGAACGCGACTCCTGTACTGTTCATCGACATGCCATGACTTGGCTTGTGGTTTTTTTTTTGTTTTTTTATATCCCTGTAGCCTTGTCTGTTATTATTATTATTATTATTCTCTAGTTTTGCACTTTGATGACATTGAGGTCTAGTTTCTGGAATATGCTTTAGGAAGTGTGCATCTCTTTCTCTTCTGAACTACTGTATTATTAACTTCTCGTTGGGTGCTGCAGAATATGGATGTAACTTCTAGTTTTGCATCACTACTTCTGGATCATTGTTGCATGTTAGGGTAATTTATTGAGGAACTCTTGGTTGTAAATGTTGCAGGTGATGGAGAGGTTAACGTTGATGACTTCATGAGAATGATGAGGAGAACCAATTTTGGGCATTAAGGAGTATCATTATTGCACCAGATAAATTGGAGGATATATATTTATCAACTCTGTAATATATAATATGGTCTTAAAACAGTTTTGACACATGATTATTTTGTGGATCAAAATGGACGACCAGTCTGTAGTCTCTACCCAGTTATTATGGAATGCGTATTATCTAATTTGTAAGCAAGCAACTACTACGTCTTGTTTGACAGAATTGTGTATGGGAAAAATTGTATGAATAGCAAATATTTAATTCATATTAAATGCTATAGCTACAATTTACTGTATTTTTTCCAATTTGCAACTGCTGTTCAACATAATTTGCCATTTGGTGTGACCCTTGGTTTTGTATTTAACTTAGAAGGTATATTTTTATAAAGATATATACAAATCAAAGTGGTTCTTTTCTCTCTTTATTTACACCATTTTCTCACATTATTTTTGAATTTTAGCCATTACACTCCTGATCGTGCCATAAAAATTTTCAGGTAATTGCAAAAAACGTGTTGAAATTAATTTTATATTTTCTTTTCTTTGTAATCAATTTTATATTTTCTTTTCTTGGTATTCTGTATAATATTTTCAATTATTTTAATGAACTTTCATATACATATTCAAATTCAACTAATACAAATTTTTAGTTATATATAGATTGCGCATATAGAACATATGTTTATACTAATACATATACGATTGAAAAGCACAACAAAAAGAACATATGCTTATACAAATTACAACTAATATTGTTTCTTATTGCATACAGATGCCACATATATACTACTAATACAAATAACATACGTATAAATTTACAGCTATGTGTACATATACGATGCACAAGCCTAACAAAAACACATATACATATACAAATTACATCTAATATACAAACACAATTATCACAATTAAAGACGAACTTGCACTGTATACATATACAAACATAGAAAAAGCTAAAACATTTTATTCACAAATTATCCAATTGAATAGATGAATTTATACAGAACTGACCAATATGTATATAAATTGGACATATCTAGCGAATTATACAAATCAGAAGCTCCATAAAAAACATAAATATAGTTATGAAGTGCAATTATCTAAACTATAGCTATAGAGTACTAATATGAATATTATCTTTTCCATTCCTAAAATTTACTCTTTAAATAAGGAATGTAATTGAAAGACATGATTAAAGGAGGAAATCATGCGTGCAGCAAGTTTTGAGTATCTATTTAAATAAAGAATGTAACTGAAAGACATGATTTAAGAAATAAGTTATGCATGTAACAAATTTATAGTATCTCGTGGTATCAATGCCTTTAAAGGAATTCAAAACATTTGGAATCCAAATCAACAAACCTTACATTGTTTCTTTCTTAAATTTTTTCTCCAATAATTTTGAGCCTTTTTAGTTCAACAATGACGAGTATCATTGTGTTGTTAAGAATTATGTATCTTGGACATGTACAATTTATTAGATACAACTCATACATATATATGTAGATACAAGAATCATGTATTTGAATTTTTTTGGCAAACATATACATGTTTTGATACACCATTTCTTGTGGGATACGATTCAGATACACAACTAAAATTATCGTTTGTCCTATTCATAAAATCTTACTCAGATACATGTGTATACCTGATATTCAGATGCATAATTAAAATTATTGTTTTCCCTATTTATAAAATCTTACTCAGATACATGTGTATGCCTGATAGATACATGATGACGTAAATCAAAACACTGTATAATCTTAATCAATATTGCTGCTTATTGGATACATATGCATTTGAATCTTCTATCAGACAAAATTAGATATAAGAAAAGAGAATTAACATTATCAGATACAGACTATTATATATGATACAAAACAAGATTCTTATAGAGATAGGATACTCATATTGATAAACTGATTTTAACCGCTTATTGTAAATTGTAAAAACAGGGATTTTACCCCCTTTATCTAATGCTGAATCGACGACCTATTCTAAGTAAGAAGAACTTTTTGGATTTGAAAAAAAAAAAGAAGACTGACCGATGAATGTATAATGTAAATTATGAATAGATATTGAGCTTTTTACATGAATTTGCTAAGGGGAACT
This sequence comes from Solanum commersonii, assembly GCA_029007595.1. NCBI lineage: Eukaryota > Viridiplantae > Streptophyta > Magnoliopsida > Solanales > Solanaceae > Solanum > Solanum commersonii. The sequence goes on from JAJTWQ010000012.1 coordinate 8,853,090, forward strand.
TACATAAATCTCATTAGATTAGGAGCTAATTACTTGGATACACTCTAGTTTAAAATATTACGTAAATTATCAGATTTTGGTACGTTTAGATACATGTATTTCTGGATACATGAGATCAAAATTAAGTGTAGTTTGTTCTAGATACATTATATCCAAGTCGATTTATATGTATCTGGGATACATAACAAATCTTGCTCGCCACTCTCCTATGTATCTAATATCTCAGATACATACGAATCACACTAGATACATATAACTACATGTATCTATTGTGTATTTAGATTCATATGTATCTAGAATACATAACGAATCTCGCTCAACTCCCTCATCTCGCTCACTTCTCTTCTTATTTTAGTCTATTTGGTAATAAAAATACATGTATTTAATATATCTTCCTCAATATATGGTGGAAACTCTTAATTAGTGGTAAGATACATAATACTTTTTTAAATAATAATAATAATTCTCGCTCAACTCCCTCCTCATCTCGCTCACTTCTCTTCTTATTTTAGTCTATCTGGTAATAAAAATACATGTATTTAATATATCTTCCTCAATATATGGTGGAAACTCTTAATTAGTGGTAAGATACATAATACTTTTTTTAAATAATAATAATAATAATAATAATAATAATAATAAATATCAACGTTATAGGATCACCGACCTGGCGGTGGTCCGCCCAGTCATAGATCAAACAAGTCAATATCCTTAGAGGTAGTCCAACTACATAAGAATCAAAATACACAAGAATTTTAACATAGTTTCTCAGACTGCATGGTTTAATTATTTTACCCAAGCAAAGGGCCTGTCAAAAAGCTCATACATACTTTTATTGAGCCCATGTGTCTGATAGTTCTAACAGGGTATCAGGCGCCCTACTTATCAAACTCAATTTCGGGCTAAAAATCACGACTCATCAAACGGAGTCACAAAGACAAAGTCAATAAAAGTAGTACTAGATCCGACTGTACCTCAATCTCAGAACTAAGTCGAGAAGCCATACTAAAAATTTTTTATACTTAAATAAAGCTTAGATCCGTTCATGGTCTATATAAAAGAGAAGTTAGTTATCCGGCATAGATATAAATTTTTACCCGGACATGGTCACAGCTTTCAGATCGGAGATATAAAAAGATTTACAAATAAAAGTAGAGAATTAAATTACCTTGTATCAACAACTTTATTTACTTCCAGCAAACCGAGAGCTTTACAAACTAAGAGAAACAAACAACTTAAAAAAAAAACTTTTGAAGAGAGAGTGTTTTTCGACGCCCTTCCTTCAAACTACAAAATACCTTATTTATAGAAGAAAAAGGGATCTATCTATAGTGATCTACAGTGATTTACAGTGACCATGGGTCCCTTATCAATGGGTCCCAAATGTACAGTAACAGTTTTTCCACTGTGGTTTAACAGTGTATCTACTGTTAATCAATAGTGGTCATCTTGTCTTTCTTTTTCAACTCCCTAAGTAAACCTTCTGCTTTAGACAACATATCTTCTGTCACAGGTTTCGCCGATTCATAAGGCTGGGCCTTTTGAGCATCATCTGTGATATCATCACTTGTTTCACTTCTCATTGAAGTGTCTGATTTTTCATAGTGAGTGATATTGAGGAGTAGATTCCTCCTAATTTCATCCAAATACTCCTTTATCATTTCTTCTTTATTTCCATCTTGAATAGAAATTCTTCTGGCAATATGTTTGACGGAGTTGTCAGCAATTATTCCTTTGTGAGAAATAGTACCATAATCTTGGATTCTTTGAGAAATAGAGTCCAATAATTCTTGGCCATATGATGATTTAGTCATGGGATCCTTCTTCATTAATTTATCCCAGAAATTATTAAAATAAATCTAATATAAGCATGGAATTTGTTCTTCAGTAAAATCTACTTCTGGGGTCCATTTATGGATCCATGGAATCGAAAATTCTATGAAGAAATAAATTTGTTCAATTTGTTTTATCTAACAAACATGATCTGAGTGGTATAAATCATTAAGGTCTGGTGAAACCTTAACCCAGTTTTTGTATAACTTTAAAAAAGGATCAGGTAAAATCTTTACCGTCGGTTCGTGGTATGACCACCAGTTCAAGAACCAGTTAGGAATTGGGTCAACAAATATCTTTGCACACACCTTGATAAACCAAGTATGTTTATGCCTTTCATTGTTATATTAAAGGACTTTGTTGAAAGTGTTAATATAATCCCAATAAGTGAAATTGGTAGGGATTTTATTGAGGCTGATCTGCCTTTCTTTCATCGAGGATATACCCCAATCTTCAATTGATATAATCTGCTTTATGATCATTTTGGAGAAGTTATAAACGTTCTCGCTGGTGTTATAACCTGAGAAGTGCTGAAATTCAACACTACCTGTATTCATTAAAATGGTCTCGTAATACAAGCGGGTTTTGTATGACTCTCCTGGGAAGTATAATCCGTTAAGTAAATATCGCTGAAATATCTTCCAGGGTTCTTCTTTTCTCTATATCTCAGATTTTTCAATAAGAAATATCATTTCTTTCTTTACTACCCTTTCATAGGATCTAGTATCATCAACCTCTTCTTTCGCCACCGATGCAAAAGTATCACTTTGCTTTTGAGATAACTATGCTC